>CM076581.1:705963985-706489216 GCA_034641835.2 Pinus albicaulis
AAGGGATAAATGCAAATCTTCCTAAAATTGAAGAAAATATTAAAGACATATTATTCACAGACTTGGATGTTCATATTAAACATGAAGATATAGCAGTAACAAGAGCAACCAGAGTAGCAAGGAATATTATATAGACAATAACCCATACACTTCATGTTAGTCATCAGTATTTTTCACCTGTTAATGATGACTAGTTTTTAAAGCCAAGTTTTCTAGAAGGAGGTGTTGTCAACAACACATCTTTGGGGTTATGCTTGTAGGCTATTATGACCACAAAAGAAACAGTTCTTTATGGCGAGATACCCCTTTTACTTCATGAAAGATAAAACGAAATGCTAATAAACAAAGTCATTAACATCCTTTAAGCAAGCAATCGGTCTGAACATCATTAACACAGATACAGGAAACCATAATGCGTGAATGATGCCACTAGAAAGTGCAGTTTCATTAATCAAAAGGTGTTCTGAAACTGTATAAAAATACTCATAGTATTCTCCCAGCAAAACGCATCAAATCCAAAAGGAGTTTCAACAGGTATTTGTATTCATATGGAAAAGGAATGTTGTCTTTCAATACAATTCTCTATGGCTCTTGAGTCCAAAAAAGAAGATCCTTTACATTTTCCCCGGAGGGGTTTTTATAGATCAAAATTTCCCTTTGGGCTCCCTAACTCTTCGCCTGCCCACCGGTTGAGTTGCCTTGCGACCTAGGAGAAACTTTGTGACCTGCGACCTGGGAGAAAATTGCGACCTGCGACCTATTGGGCAGTGCGACTTTCCTAGACGGTGTGACCTGCGACCTGCCTCTAACTACTGCCAGTGATATACTACCACCAGGCTATGAAGATGGACGTGCACTTGTGAGGTCAGGGGCGTCAATCTGCTGTTCTTTGAGGAAATCCTGCTAGGTCTGATACTCTGCTACTATGGGGGAAACAAGAGGGACCTCTTCTTTCAACCGATGCATGCATTCCAAAGAATTTGGGACTAGAGTTTCCCTTTTTTGAGCGATCTATTTGGAAAGAGAGGTGAGCTTGGTATAAATCCATACTGGAGTGACAAGAAACTGACCCAGATTTTCTTGTGATGCTGCGAGCTCGGGGCGGCAGCAGTTTTCTTGATGGGCTGCAGAAATGACTGGATTTCTTGATCTACTTGCTCCTAGGTCTTCCTTTTGTCCAATGCCCCTAGCGAAGGAATGTGGTGAAGAGTGTGCATCGAGTCGATGTCGCTGATCAGGTGGTCGTATGAAGACATTACTTTGTCCAAATCCTTGGATAGCTTGTCCTTGGACTGCATCTTCATACAGATTTGGACTTTGGCATCCTGTGTATGAATCCAATCCTTCCTAGGAAAATGCTCGGGAGCCTGAGGATATCTCATAGTTCAGTCCATCATCTTATCTAAGGCAGCTGAGGCTTCCTTGAGCTACTCGTGTTTTTGCTTAGTTTCTGCTCATGCTCTTACCAATGGGGTGACTGTTTGTTTTATGGTGAACATTTCCCCATACACCTACCGCATGGTCGTCTCTAATACATCGCACTCCTTTAGAATGGCAAGTGGAACTTCATTGACTGGGGGAGTCTTGTTTCGAAGTTGCTGGATTTCTTCTTTCAACGCTGACCTTTCTTGTTCCGCCTTCTTCTCCCGCTGCTCTGCGGCTTGTAGTATATTTTGTAGAGAAACAATTTCTCTGCTCATTTTGGTTACATTTTCTTCCATGGCCACAGCGAAAGCTGTGCCTGCCGAGGCTATCATCACGGGATTAGTCCTCGTATCAAGGACTATGTCTTTTCCAGTTTCAACTGTGGATGCGGTGGCAGGACTTTGTGCCAGGGACCTTCTCTTCTCCTACCGGATTTTGAAGGAGAATTGATCGAATGTGAGCCTGGTGGGGTCGAAGACCTCCTCCTCCTGCCCTTGGGGGGAATTAACATCGGAGAGCATGGTTCCTATACCGCCTAGAGGTACTTCGAGGGGAGACACCTCGATGTCTTCTATCATTTCATCCTCCTCTTATTTTTTCTTCTTTTCCTCCTTTTCCCTTCGTTGGTGCTCGGCTTCCGCCTTCTCATGCTCTTCCTTCCGTCTGTGATCCACTTCTGCAGTTGCTTCTATTTCGGCTTTCCTCTTCTGCTCGGCGGCAGTAGCCTGGTCTTTTTTCTTTTGGCGTTCAGCTTCTGCATTATCTAGCTCTTTCTTGAGTGCCTGTTCTGCAGCGGCCTCTGCCTCTTTTTCCTCTTTTCCCTTCCTGGCCTCTTCGGCCTGCTTCTTCTTTTGTTTTGCCCTTAGGCTCTTGTTGCTCTTTTCCTCATCCTCTTTTATTTTCTTTTCTCTCTCTTGCTGGGCTTTGGCCTCTACTTCTTTTTGTTGGAGAGAGGTAGCTGGTCTGGGGATTTTTTGCTAGAGAGGAAGAAGCACCTCCTAACTTACGGCTCCTGTCTTCCAGGCTTTGATCATCCGGATCCTCTTGGCCAGAGTCCACCCCTGGAGCAAGTTGTCTATCTGCATTGTACCAGTTCCTTCTTTCATCTTCTCCCAGGCATTCTACATGCTGGTAGTTCCATTTGAATTCAGCCTTCTTGCAGTGTTCGAGAACTATCCTCTCCGGGTCGTATGTTCGGTACTCTAAAGCCCCAAAGCGATAACTTTTCATCTCTTCTCCTTCTGCCCCTACTTCTATGAAATATTTAACTGTGTATGCACCGATAGTGAGGGGTAGTGCGGGCCAGGGCTTCTTCTTACCTTTGGACAAGACACTGGAGAAGCCCAAGGACATTTGGAAGCATACCTCTTGTATGAGCATCCTGTCTGTAACGAAGTGAGGCATAGCATGTGGTGCCCTGAACGAGCCGAAGACTCGAATGAAAGCATATTCGGCGAACGGAAACCAATGTGCCACTTGGCTTAGAGTCTCCCTGGCTTGCTAAGACATGCAAGGGGTGTCCTAGCCAAATAATTTCCTGAATAGGGCGGGGATGAATATTTGAGAAATTGGCTCTATATCCTGTTTATACCTGGATTCCTATAACACTTTGGTTTGTAGATGAATTGCATGGGTCTGCGTGGAATCCCAGTTATGTGCCCATCCCTCAAAATGCAACCTCACACAGACGGCATCCAATAGATAAGAGGCCATATAGAACTCAGAAGGCATTCCTTCATCCGGGGCCAATGCCGAGGACAAGTTTGTATGCATTGAGGTCATCAATATACTAGCCCAGTTGAAATGGGTGCCATGCACCGTTACATATTCCATGATAGTAGCCCATGTACCGTTGAAGGTGGTGGTGTTGGGGCGCCCGTACAATCTGCAAAGCATGGCGGCTACTAATTTATATACTTTTCTCAAGCTGGTCACCAGATATTCTTGGTCTTTCTTGACTTTAAATTTCTCAAGCTCTGCCCACCACTGCCTGATAGTGTCAACTACAGGGACGGCATGGGCAAGAGCCCATTCTTCTGTGAAGTTTTCTTCTTGGTGAGGAAAATATTAGTACACATGGGCATCCAAACCTACGAGCATTGCGAAAGCCTTGCCTTCACTATCTCGGATCACGAACTTCTTGGGATCTGTTTTTTGTATGATCCAGTGTATCATTTCGAGGCATGGAAATATGGCTGGATGAGCACCTGCGAGATGTAGCTTGGACCTTTTGAATTTTAATTATACCTCTCGATCCGGGAGGTCTTCTGGAAATTCTGTTACGACGAACTCATGGTACACTTGGTACCATCGCATGCTGTCCCCTTTTGCAAATGTACAAAGGGTATCTCTGTATATCGGGGGTGGGGACACTGGCATGTCCATCTCCACATATTCCACTGCCAACTGCTTGTCTTTCTTCCGGGACACTGGGGGTGCCATGTCGCTGGAATCCGAGAGGACAGGTATACACTCTGCGTCTGCTTCAAGTTCACCTGTCATATTCATGAAATAATCCCATGATAAGAACGACATGATGATATAAGACCAATCATAGTTTATCAATGATTTTAGCTGGGACACAAGCAAAATTGAAAAAGGGTCTACTGGGTCGCGGGGTCGCAGATTTTGAGAAAGTAGCCAATATGCGACCTTGCGACCCTGTGACTAGGTCGCAGGGTCGCTGGGTTGCGAATCGTGAAAATTATAAAAATGCGACCTTGCGACCTTGCGACCGAGTCGTTGGGTCACGAGGTCGCAAACTCCTAGAAACCTAGAAAATGTGACCTTGCGACCTTGCGACCTGGGTCGCTGAGTCGCGAGGTCGCAGGTCGCGCTAGGGTTTGCCTGGGGGTTTTGGGCACGCGCAGCTTGGAGTGTTTTTCCCTTTAAATGGAAGAATGCAAAGCCAAATGGGTCCAGACAGAGTCAAGGGATAGATTTTGGAGTAGGGGAGTAGCCATGAAAGCCTGGTCAAGAAATGGTGATGATTTTGGGCAATGTGGGGAGAACAGGAATAAGAAAAACCATAAATAAGAAATATAGACAGGGGTTGAGGAAAATTGACAATTTAAAGGCTGAGGATGCCTGGGATTTAGCAAGAATAACCAGAAAGGAAACAACAGGAGGGAAAATGGCAACTTACCCAGGAACAAAGCGCGCCAGTCGACCTGTCAGAGTCGTTTCTTTCTATTCGCTGCATATGAAAAATGCGACCTAGCGACCTCCTTTATATAAAAAGGTCACACGTGTGAGCATTAAATGAGGTCGCAAGGTCGCAATTCGAGTGATCCAAGAGGTATGCGACCTCGCGACCTACGGGTCGCGGGGTCACAAAGTCGCGGGGTCGCGATTTTCCAAAAAATTGAGTGTTGCGACCCTGCGACCTTGCGACTAGGTCGCAGGGTCGCAAGGTCGCGAGGTCGCGGTTCATCCTTCTAGACTCTTTACTTAGTTTTCTTTAAGTTCAAGGGGCTCCGAAAATTTTTTTGAAGTGGTTTTTTTTTTTTGGAGGGTGTTGTAGAGGCTACAAAAAATGGAAATTCACTGGACGAACCCAGAGTCTCTGCCGATAGTCGGCCTTGGAAGGGGGAGGGAGGGGTCTTCTCTTGCTGTTTCTTTTACCTTAAGGTCAACATTTGCCTAGCTTTTGGCACCTTGCGAGGTTGCTCAGCCTGCTGGCTTGTTCGGGCGCTGGTTAACCAAATTTCATTCCTCTAGGTCTCCAGACCGAGAGGGTTGGAGGACTCCAAGTAGCTACAGGATCCGGTACGATTATTTTGTCCTCATCGTGTTGCTCCGCTGCCAGCGAACCTCTCGGTCCCGGCGGAGTCACTGCATAGGAATCGTGAACGTTGCTCCGCTGCCAGGGAGCCTAGTCAGTACCCCAGCGGAGTTGTTACATCACCTCTCTGCGCAGGAATCCTTTCTCAATCCTTTACCCTTTATTAGTGTGCTATTGCACTTATTTTGAATATTCCTGTTGCACTTATTTAGATGTGCTCCTGGCACTTATTTGAGATGGGAAATTTCTGCCTTGGGCAGATAAGGGATCCCGAATTATTTTGCTTGCAGAGAGGTTGTTCCTGGTCTGGCATGCGAAATTTGGTTTTTCCCAGATGTCCTGGAGCAGCATGGAGTACCTCTTTCCCCTTCCGATCTAGTTACCACTGTATCGCACTTTCTTTTGCAGACACCCTCTCAAACTTGCTAGGTGGGCTCCCCGCTTGATGACTCGAGCTAGATCATATGCTACCCTTAGGTGCCGGTAAAAAGCAATCTTTTACCACCTTCGAGTCTATCGGGAAAAGGCCTTCCATCAGCATAGAACCTGTTGCAGTGTGCCAATTGCATGGCTCTAACAAGTTCTTCTGTTTAAAATTTTAATTTTAATTTTTTTTTTTTTTTTTTTAAGGACAAAGGGGATGAAAACAGAAACTATGGTACAAGGATAAGATAGCCCTCTAAGGGCTGCTAATTGAAATAATATTTGAGTTCATGGCCGTTTACAGGGAGGACCTCGACTCTTCCCTCAAGGGTTTGCAGTCTAAACGTATGGGAACCTAATTTTTCCTTAACTTGAAAGGGACCTATCCATAATTCTTGGAACTTGGAATGTTTTCCTTTTTCTTCGTGAGCTTTATCCCATTTCAGGACCAGGTCTCCTACCTCAAAGTTTTTATTCCCTACGGACTTTCTATCAAACCATCTCTTGAATCGACTTTGGTGGATGGCGAACTTTTCCCGGGTTTTTTGTCTTCCCTCCTCCAACTTCAGTAGGGTGTCGATCCGAGTCTGCAAGGTAGGGCATGGGGCACCATGACATTCCTGGGACAACTGAAGGGTAGGGAGAGATAAATGGGGAGGAAGAACAACTTCTTTTCCATACACGAGAAAATAAGGAGAGGTGCCTAGGGAGGACTTGGGCGTGACACGGTCGGCCCAAAGTGCATTGTGAAGGGCGTTGTGCCAGTTGCGCTGGTGGGACAGCAGGGTCTTCTTAATGATGTAGATCAGATTTTTATTAGTCAACTCAGCTAAACCATTTCCTTGGGGATAGTAATTTGCAGAATTTTTAAGAACAATACCGTTTTCCAGGGAAAAATCACATAATTTAGAAGATGAAAAGTAAGTTGCATTATCAAAAACCAAGGAATTTGGAACGCCAAACCTGGTGATGATGGAATGAGTGACGAATTCTATTACCTCCTGGTCATTGATTTGGCGTAAAGGTGCTGCTTCGACCCACCTGGTAAAATAATCGGTAGCTGTAAGAATGTACCGGTGTTGTTTGGAGGAGTGAGGTATGATTTCGCCAATGACGTCCAAGCCCCACTGTTGAAAAGATTCTTCCACTACTACTGACAGTAAGGGGGCGACTGGCCGCGCTTCTCGGTTTGCGAATTTCTGGCACTGGATGCACTTCCGGACATATGCATTCACGTCTTTGAAAAGGGTTGGCCAATAGTATCCTGCGCGCATTATCTTATGGGCGGTGGTATCCCCGGAAAAATGGCCCCCAGTTGGTCCGTCGTGTAGCTCGGTTAAAATTTTCTGCGCTTCATCATGTTCTAGGCAGCGTAACATGACCCCATCATAATGTTTCTTGAAAAGCTTCCCATGGATCAGCTGGTAAGATGCAGCTTTGAGTCTTATCGCGTGTTTCTGCCGGGCAGTTAGAGCAGGGTCCAGAGTACCCTGGCCTAGGTATCCTAAAATGTCAGAGTACCAAGAAGGGCTACTCAGCTGAGGCACATGGTCGCTCTGGTACATATCGACTTCTTGTTCCCAACACTCTTCTTCAACTCCATGGGAACTTGCCGCCTTCGCAGCCATTTGACATAAACCTTGTCCTTTAATGGTGTGTGCTGGTTAAAACTCTAAATCATACTCTTGCAGGCATGCCACCCAGTTTCCTCACCTCTCGCCTAGCTCCTACTGCACAAACAATGAGCGGACCGCTAGGTGTGGAACGAAAACTGTGACATGGTTTTTCAAGATGTAGGGTCTGAAATGCTTGACTGCTTTGTAGACCGCATAGGCTTGCTTTTCGATTTCAGGGTAGTTCAATTCAGCTCCTTGTAAACCAATACTCATGAAGGAAATGGTCCGCTCGTCATTGTTGCCGTCTTTCTGCGTGAGGACAGCTGCCAGTGAAGAATCTGAAGTGAAAGTATATAGGATGAAGCCTCTGCTAAAGTCTGGACTTTGAAGGGATGGCGCTTCAGCTATGGCTTGCTTGATTTTGGCGAAAGCCTCCTTCTCTGGCAGGTTCCATTTGAACACCGCAATATTTTTTATCATCCCCTGCAAAGGTCTAACTATCTGGGTGAAATCCGATATGAACTTGCAGACAAAATTGATTTTCCCCAGGAAATATTGCATTGCTTTCTTACTGCTCGGGGGGGGGGGGAAATCTGGGCAATAGCTTTCGCCCGCTCTGGATCTACTACAATGCCTTACTTAGTTATAATGTGGCCCAGCAAGTTCCCTTCTACCACAACAAAAATGCTCTTTTTCGGGTTGAGAGAAATTTCGTACTTCCTGCACCTCTCGAAGATTTGTTTGAGGTGGCGTAAATGATCGCCCCGGTGTTTTGAAAACACAGTGACGTCGTCCAAATAGACTACCACGCTCTGACCTATCAAACCACGGAAAGCTATATCCATGGCCCGTTGGAAAGTTTCCCCCGCATTAATCAATCCAAAAGGCATGCGCCTGAAAGCAAATGTTCCCCATTTGGTCCGAAAGGTAGTTTTCAATCTGTCCGGTTCGGCTACCAGCACCTGGTTGTAACCGGAGAATCCATCCAACAAGGAGAAAATCTCAGATCCAGACACAGCTTGCAACAGTTGTTCCATAGGTGGCACTGGGTAATTGTCTTTGTTCGAGGCTTGATTCAAATTCCGGAAATCCACACATAAGTGGATCTCACCAGACTTCTTCCGTACCGGGACCAAATTTGATACCCATGTGGAGTGACGAACTTTAAAGATAATGCGTGCATCCAATAGTTTCTTGAGTTCTTTCAGAATCATCGGTTCCAAAGTAGGGTGTACCTTTCTGAGCTTCTGTTGGAATGAATTTACACCTTCCTTCACGAGTATGATGTGCTGAATAATCCGAGTATCGCACATACATAAATCATTATACGTCGAAGCGAATACGTCTCGATACTTCCGAAATAGTTGGGTGAATGCCTGCGTCTCTTTGTTGGTACAATATTTCCCGAGGTTAATGAATTTATGGTTCTCCTCTTATCCCAAATTCACTTTCCGATGTGCCAAAATGGAACTTTGCACCTTGGTATTTGGGGGGCCGCGGAATCGGCTTTGCAGGTAGAAGAGCTTTTCAAGTGATACTATCCCCTTGGGCATGGGGTTTTCCTTGCGTTTGTCATGCTCTTCCTGCAAGGCTTGGTCATGATCTGCCTCATCAATTTCCGCATCTTTGAATACTTCAGTGTTGAGCATAAACTCCAATTTCTGTTGATCATTATCAAAAACATGTAGATTAGTAATATTATCTGGCACGGAGGGTCTATATATAACTTCAATAGAAAAGCCATCCCTCAAAGGGGTAAATCTAGCAGCGGAATTAGCCAGAGTATCAGCTGCTGCATTGTGCATTCTAAGAACCGATTTAATTCCAAAAGCATCGAAAGCAGAAATAAGACGCCATACCTCTTGCTGATAAGCCTTCAAATGCGAAGACAAACAATGAATGGTATTGCGTACCTGCCGAGTAATGATCTCGGAGTCTCCAATAACTCGTAAGCACCTTACCTTTAAATCCAATGCCTTCTTGAGTCCAAGGATTAGAGCTTCATATTTAGCAGTATTGTTTGTGCATTGGAAATCAAGCCGACACGATATCAAGAATTTTTTCTTTTGAGGGTCTAGCAAGATGTAGCCTGCACTAGCTCCATCAAGAGTTTTGGAACCGTCATAATACAAGGTCCATACATCATTTTCTGGATCCTTTGGGGTTGTAGTTTGGGGCGGGACTTCAGTTTGGTGTGAGACGGGAGTGGCTTGATCTTCCGCGACAAGTGTTAATTCAGACTGGATCTCGGGATCTACTGGAGATTGAGGAGGGTGATAACATCCAAAAATGGCTTCCAAGAAGCACATGCCAAGCTCCTCCTGGGAAAAATTGATGGGTTCATTAGTAGCATCCAAATCAGTCACAGTATGTTTCATATAAGGCTCGCTTTAGACCCTGATTTGGTTATTTCGGCCCTTGTAAGGAAGCCAAAGGTGGGACCAGTCAGTGGCGAAATATCCTTGCAGCTTGCTGGACCAGTCCCTACTAAGTAATAGGCCGTAGGCTTCCAGAATGTCAATGAATATGATTTCAATACATTGGTGGACTCTAGAATCGGACGAGAGTTCGATGATGATGTTATTCAGTTCTCCTACAGCTGGCACTTGGGATCTGTCAAGTTGAATGATCCTTGCATCAGTTTTTTCTGGGCGGATGTTCAGTTTCTTACAAACAGATAGTGGCATGACGTTTGTGGAGGCACTGGAGTCAACTAGACAGTTATGGATGTTGAAGTTGAAGATCTCAAAAGACAGGAGGAAAGGAGGAGTAGACCCCCTGGAATTTGCATTGATGGCGTTTACGATAGACTGAACACTCGGACTAGGTTGCGCGGACGTGTTGCTCACAGGCTTGGTAGTTGAGGCATTGGTGAAGGCTTTAAGAATGAGTTCTCGTTGATTCGTGATGCGAGCAAGATCATAGAGGGATATGTTAGCTCTGGTTTTCTTCATGTCCTCTACAATGTTATATGTGGAATCAGATTGAGGACCGGGTTCAGTAGTGGTTGTAGCGGACCCCATCGGGAGCTTGCTTTTCTGATTTGCTCAGGTGTTGTCATTGGTGGGCTTCTTATGGGTAGCTTGTTGTTCATTCCCCGGTGGCAGAATTTTCCTTAAGAAAGCCCTTTTATTCTCCTCAAAGGATGTTTTGGGAATTGTTCCTTTGCTCCTAAGGCTATAGTTTCTTACAGGTGGGGCCTTAGGATTGTCTGCCATGTTGATATCGGTGACTGTAAGATGGTTGTCCCCTCGGATAACGTCGAATGAAAGAACTGAGGATGTCGGTTCTTCATCCAGGGGCAACTCTTCATCGTGGTTGGAAACATCATCCTCCCCCGCGTCCCCTGGGGTTTGATCATCCAGAAGCTGGTTTACCACTACATTCATGCTGCCAATCCACTGTGGGCATGTTTTTTCAGAGTGGGCAGCCTGGTGGAAAGAGTAGAAGTTATCTTTTCCTATCTCTTCAATGTTCAGAATAGTCTTCGGGTTGGACGGAGGTCGGCTGGTGTTGGGGTTGCTCTTTCTGAAAAAGGGCTTAGGTGCCTTGGCACTAGTCGTGGACTCTATACCCTTCCTCTTCAGGTCAGAGACTTCATTTGTTAATAGCTTGAGGGTCTTCGCTATACTCTCAAAGTCAAAATCATCCTTATCTGCGGTTTTGTTTGTGGCGGACTGACCCCTTTTCACAATTGGTTTGTGGTCATCTCTCCCCTCATGATCGATGGCTCCTATAGAAAGCATGTCTCTTTCTACAGTGAGGGCGGCTGCGTAGTTGGCTGCAAGTGTGGGCCGAGCTTCGCGTTTCACGAAGACAGCGATATCCCTAGGGAGAGCTTTTGTATACTAGTCAATGGTAATAGAGTCGTCCAATGCCAGGTTTGGGGGAAAATTTTGCAGTATGGTTGCAAAGCGCTGATTGAAGTCTCTCACCTTCTCTTTCTTGTGGCACTTAATGGTGCTTAACTCTGTGAGGAGCATGGAAGGGGTTTTGTCCTCTGAAAATTTCTGCAAGAATGCGCGTCGAAACTGGTCCCACGATGTGATGGAGGCACTTGGGAGGGAGCGATACCAAGTGGCCGCTTTTTTTTCAAGAGTATGCGGAAACAGACGGCAAGCAACGTCATCTGACTGAACCCTCATGATTTTCAGGGAAAGACAGAAGCTTCTTATATGATCCTCAGCCAAGGTGCCTTTCTCGGGATCAAACTTGGGGAGGTGTTTCTCCGGGTGCCTAGGCAGGTCGTGGAGGGGGCCCAAAAGATTTAATGGGGACTGGGCCATCCAGGCTAGTGGTTGCACCCTCCTAGCCTGCTGGTGGTGCCTAAACTCAGGCTCAGATTCACCCCCCGAACCTGACACCGATGCTCGTCCCTCATGGCGAGAGTGTTCATCTTGATATCTCTCACGGTAGGTGTTATCACTCAGATTTTCCTTGAAGTTGTTGGAAGAGGAAAGGAGTCCGAGGTAACCACAAACCAACCTTCAGATACAGAATCTAGCCAATCTGTATCCAGAGAGGGCTCTCTCTATGAAATATAGCTTTGTTTTTAGAAGATATTAGGCTAGTTGCAAAGTCCAGGGGTTTTGATTTTGTTTGAGTTGATGGAATTATTTTAGCTAAGATTAAGATCAAGTAGTTTCAGTCCATTGGGCTAATGGAGTCAAAGGATTGGCTGCACTGGCTTAAGTTTTTTAACAAAAGAGATGGTTTATCAGGGCAAGATAATCAAACTAGAAACAATTATAGATCTAAAGTGAATGGAATGGAATTCAAACGGATGAAAGGCAACGAAGAATCTTTCAACACATTCAAGAGAAGAGAAATAGATTGATTATCAATAAAGAGTAGTTAAGTATTCTTTACTAAATAACCAAATATATATGAACTAGACAAACAGGAGCAATTAAGAATTCGCTGTTTAAACCAGTTTAGAAGAAAACATTTAGAATAATAACGACTGAAATCAGATTACACCTAAGTACTTTCTAATTTAATCCTTTTCGTTAATTATCAAGAAAACGAAACACAGATGATATTGTAAATAAATATTAAACTTCAAAACATGGGATAGAGATGACTTATTGATCCTTCATTTGACGCATGAATCCTGATAAAAGTATTTTGCCTCAATTCCTTGTCCATTTTTGCCACGAAAAATTTCTCCAAAGCTATTTATTCCAAAATATTCAATGTTTTATCAAAGTACAAGAATCCACACCAAAATACTTCCAAGAGTGAAGTATTTATACAAATTCTAAACTAAAATATCTTGAAAAAATATCAAGATTAGTTCAAAAATCTCTCCAACTATTTTACATAAATAGAACTTAAGTAAAGGACACTCAAGACTAATGCATCTATTTGGCACTATTTCTTATGGATAGGTGATTACTAAGAGGAGAATTCGAATTTGATCCAACTCTTAGTTGATGATGAGGCATCCAAGTCACTAACTGCTTCCTTTCTTTGTGCATTCTACTCCAACAATTCTGCAAAGTTGGGGTCCAATGATATCTTTGTATTTCTCAATCCGTGATAGATATGTAAAAAGTTAAATATTTTATTGTAGATAAATATGTTGGTGAGATAAACCTCTTTCATTTTCCTAAAATTCCTCTCCAGCTGTGCACAATAGGCTCTGCAAAAATATGTGTAAAACAGAGTTTTACAGAGTCTGAAAAATAGCCTGTAAAGATGTGCATGTATCTTTGATTCTAAAATCACTGTGAAAAAAGTGAGATAGGTTTTTGTATATGGGTCTCTTAGGAACAAAAAAATCCTTCCGTTTTGTATGATGTATTTCATATTGGCCACAATCTTCTCTACAAAATGATGACTTAATTGGAATTTTCTGTAAAAAGTGCTTTCCAACATTGTTTAATATTTCCAAAACCATAATAGCTGTTATAAAAGTGAGAGAGTTTTTTGTAGATGGTCCTCTTAAAAACATAAACCTCCTTCAGTTTTGCAAAATTCATCTTGGATTGATCACAATAGTTTCTGAAAAACAATGACTTAAACATGAAATTTCTGCAAAAATGTTCCTTCTTGTTGTGTTTTTCATCTTTTCACTTTTTTGTTCTTTTGACTGTTTTACTTTCACTTTGGATAAAATTCATTGTGGCTGGTGAAAGTGTTTTCATCTTTGTTTAACCCTTAATATATTCATGTTTATTTTCACTGTTTACTGTTTACTTTTACCGCTCTATTTTTTATCTGTCTTCACTTTGTCATGAACTTGTATGTTCTGTTTTGTAACTGTCTTCCCTGCTATTTATCTTCATGCTAGCTAATTTACTTGACTTGGTCTTCAATCTGATACTCTTTAATCCTGATACTCTTTAACTGTTCTTTACTGTGTCCTTTTACCTTCAATGTGTAGTTTAGGTTTTTACTATCTGTTTCAACAGTAAATTGTTTAATATCATGTTTCCTTTGCTTGTCTTTCAACTGTATGTTTTATCTTCCATCTCTGTTTGAATAGATTTGATAACACTCTTGGAGTAAACAAGTCTTATGACTAGTATTAAGACTTTTTATCCAAGGATGTGGTCTTCTGATCACCTGTAAAACAAAACAAATTGTTAAGAAAGCATTGGTTTGCAGGGGAGGTCGAAAAAGTTTCATTTGATTTTGAGAGGTCTATGGAGTGAATCTAGAATGATTTTTCGGAGGTAAACCATGCTCGAATTGGTTAACAGAGGTTTCAGGTGGCGCAGCTGGGTTACAAAGGGTTTTACTGCACAATCAGGTGAAAATGAGCAACACTAGGGTGTTTGTGTTTAAACGGGTAAACGGTTGATATTGGCGGGTAAGATTTGAATGAACAGTGGACAGATGGCGCTGACTTCACGACGTGAAGTTTTGTCGTTAGTGGGAGGCGGTAAGTGGTACGCGATCGTACCGCTTTTGGAGTTAAGTGGTATCGGGCGGAGGGCGAGCGATTCCATACGATGAACGACGCGTGGCGCGGCACTGTTCAGAAAACCGCTTGGCCATCGCACGTTATCGTTTAGAAGAGGATGGCCAGCGATATGGATTATAACCATTGATCATGGATTGATTGATCGAACGGTCATAGGGAAGGCGAGATGGCGGGGATTTAATATAGTGGGCCCAATGTGATTTATTATGAATTAATTGTATCGGGGGCGTTTCTATTGGCAGATTAATTTATTGATTAACCTAGAGAGTTAATTAATTCCTTTATACGGCGGAGTTTATTTAATTGGAAATTCAACCAATTAATTAAAGTTATATGGTTATTTTTCAACCAACGGGCCGGATATTACATTAATGGGGAATTATTAAAATAATACGGGAAAAAGGTGAATTTTTTTTTGGGAGTTATATACTATGTGTTAAAGTTAATATGATTATGGAATGAAAAGCACCAAGTTAAAACATTTCACGTATATATTCAAACTTAGGCTAAAGATGAAAAAGGGTTTTTTTAGGTGATGTTATGTATTTTCCTAATTAAAGTAGGAATTTACACTTAGGAAATGAGTTTATGAAATTAAATGAATGGTTTATGGATGATTCTAAGTACTTAGGCTCTTAAATCATTGGGCCGAGGGTCCGGTCCCTCCAAAAGTCAGAGAAATTCTCTCAGCCCCTTTAATTTTCAAAGGCCTTAATACTTCAGGGGGAATTAGTGAAATCTTTAAGGAAAAATGAGAAGGGAAGTTAATAATTTGACTTTGCTTTTGCTTGAAATTTCTTCCAGTATAGTGTTTTCCTTTGCACTTGTGATGAAGGTAAAGATTAACACATTTAGAGTCATTATTCATCACATGTAATTTAGCAACATCATCTACCTACCCTACCTACTTTACCCTACCATTTTTTCTTTTTTATTAGGGTGCACTTAGACTGGCAAACCCTTATCACACTTTTTTCTTTTACATATGGAAATCTATCTAGTTCTAACCTTATTACATCCAAGGGCTCAGATTAAACTGTTGAGCTCCTTTTATTCACTCTACCTATCTACTTATCTGCCAAGATTAAACAGTTTGGTCAGATTTTATTCTCTATCTCTAAAACACGAAATTGAAAGATGAACTAGCCAAGTTTAAAATGTTTGAATATTCATCAATTGTGGCATAAAATACAAGCTGCACACAATTTGATTATTACATCAAAGAAAAAAGTAGTGGCATTTAGACTTGCACACTTTCCTTGGCCTATCTTTTGGTGGGGTTCATTTTCTTTTACTTTTTTGGCCATTTTTATTCTTTTCACCCTTTGATTTTTTTTTTAGGGTATACCCTCTTTACATTTTTTAAATTTTTTGATTTTTTGAGAATATGGAAAACCTTTGCAACAAGAAAAGGTATGAATATATTACATAGTTCATCAAGTCAATCATGAAATATGACACCTATTGGTATAGGAGTCTAACAGTAGGGAAAGTCTCTAAGATATCCCCAGTTGTGGACAGACGACCTATTTGGGTTTGGGCGACGGTTTCCTTGGCCTCGACCTCTATCTCCTCTACCTCCAGTCCGGAGAGCTCTATTTTCCTTGCCTTCATTTCCGCGGGCTCTATTTCTTTCACCTTCGTTCCCTCGGCCTCTATCTCCCTCACCTTCCCCGGGTGGGGGGTGTGCTTGGTTGTTGTTAGGCTAGGCTTGGTTGGGCTAAGGGTCGAGAAAAGGTTCGGTAGGACCAAATTATTCCTCATCACCGTCTTGGAGTTCGGGGATTGGTTCGTCACGCTGAGTAGTGGCGGCGAGGTCTTCAAGCATGAGATTCACCAACTGGGGCACGATACTCACCAGGGCACCATTACGAGTGATGTTTTCAGCCGGGGTTCTAGTATGGGACAAGAATTGCATGATTGGGGCATATCGCAAATCCCTGATGAGATTGCGGGCAGCTCGGCACAAGGCTCTCAACTGTGCGTTGCTAATTTCATAATACGACATCTCCTCCCCTGGAATATCTTCCAATGGAGGGATAGCTTCCTTGTTTATGACCTCCCCGTGGGGAGTTTGTGATGGAATTTTGGTTGTATGCTGGGAGGCTGCCATTCAGGCCCTCCTTCTAGCGCCAATTCTGTTGATGGGGAAAAATGTCCGGCCAACAGTAGGGGATCTCCCCGGTAGAAAGTCCCAATCAGACCTTGAACCGTTTGGAATAGGGATCCCATCCGGGGTGTGGGTCCGGCTACCGTTTAAATCACCTTCCCTCTGGTCTCAAAAGAACTCGATCGAACCCGCAGACACACACTTATTCACATGATAAAAGATACATGGTTGATGCATTAAACATGTATGTAACACTATGCGTAGCAAGACAAATAATAAAGCATACACGCCGAAGGAGGTGTTGTCAACAACACATCTTTGGGGTTATTCTTGTAGGCTATTCTGACCACAAAAGAAAGATTTCTTTATGGCAATATACCCCTTTTACTTCATGAAAGATAAAACGAAATGCTAATAAGCAAAGTCATTAACATCCATTAAGCAAGCAATCGGTCTGAACATCATTAACACAGATACAGGAAACGATAATGCGTGAATGATGCCATTAGAAAGTGTAGTTTCATTAATCAAAAGGTGTTCTGAAACTGTATAGAAATACTCATAGTATTCTCCCAGCAAAACGCATCAAATCCAAAAGGAGTTTCAACAGGTATTTGTATTCATATGCAAAAGGAATGTTGTCTTTCAATACAATTCTCCATGGATCTTGAGTCCAAAAAAGAAGATCCTTTACATTTTCCCCGGAGGGGGTTTTATAGATCAAAATTTCCCTTTGGGCTCCTTGACTCTTAACCTGCCCGCCGGTTGAGTTGCCTTGCGACCTGCGACCTGGGAGAAAATTGTGACCTGCGACCTATTGGGCAGTGCTACTTGCGACTTTCCTAGACGGTGCGACCTGCGACCTGCCTCTAACTGCTGCCAGCGACTTACTACCACCGGGCTATGAATATGGATGTGCACTTGTGATTTCAGGGGCATCAATCTACTGTTCTTTGAGGAAATCCCGCCAGGTCTGATACTCTGATGCTATGGGGGAAACAAGAGGGACCTCTTCTTTCAACCAATGCATGCATTCCAATGCATTTGGGACTAGAGTTTCCATTTTTTGAGCGATCTAGTTGGAAAGAGAGGCGAGCTTGGTATAAATCCATACTGGAGTGACAAGAAACTGACCCAGATTTTCTTATGATGCTACGAGCTCGGGGGTGGCAGCAGCTTGCTTGATGGGCTGCAAAAATGACTGGATTTCTTGATCTACTTGCTCCCAGGTCTTCCTTTCGTCCAATGCCCCTAGCGAAGGAATGTGGTGAAGAGTGTGCATCAAGTCGATGCCGCTGATCAGGTGGTCGTATGAATACATTACGTTGTCCAAATCCTTTGATATCTTGTCCTTGGACTGCATCTTCATATGGATTTGGACTTTGGCATCCTGTGTATGAATCCAATCCTTCCTAGGAAAATTCTCGGGAGCCTGAGGATATCACACAGTCTAGTCCATCATCTTATCTAAGGCAACTGAGGCTTCCTTGAGCTGCTCGTGTTTCTGCTTAGTTTCTGCTTGTGCTCTTACCAATGGGGCGACTGTTTGTTTTATGGTGAACATTTCCCCATACACCTGCCGCATGGTCATCTCTAATACATCGCACTCCTTTAGAATGGCAAGTGGAACTTCATTGACTGGGGGAGTCTTGTTTCGAAGTTGTTGGATTTCTTCTTTCAATGATGACCTTTCCTATTCCTCCTTCTTCTCCCGCTGCTCTGCGGCTTGTAGTCTATTTTGTAGAGAAACGATTTCTCTACTCATTCTGGTTACATTTTCTTCCGTGGCCGCAGTGAAATCCATGCCTACCAAGGCTATCATCACGAGATTAGTCTTGGTATCAAGGACTATGTCTCTTCCAGTTGCAACTGTGGATGTGGTGGCAGGACATTGTGCCAGGGACCTTCTCTTCTCCTGCTGGATTTTGAAGGAGAATTGATCGAATGTGGGCCTAGTGAGGTTGAAGACCTCCTCCTCCTGCCCCTGGGGGGAATTAACATCGGAGAGCATGGTTCCTGTACCGCCTAGAGGTACTTCGAGGGGAGACACCTTGATGTCTTCTATCATTTCATCCTCCTCTTATTTTTTCTTCTTTTCCTCCTTTTCCCTTCGCTGGTGCTCGGCTTCCACCTTCTCATGCTCTTCCTTCCGCCTGTGCTCCGCTTCTGCAGCTGCTTATTTTTCGGCTTTCCTCTTCCTCTTGGCGGCAACAGCTTGGTCTTCTTTCTTTTGGAGTTTAGCTTCTGCTTTGCCTAGCTCTTTCTTGAGTGCCTGTTCTGCAGTGGCCTGCGCCTCTTTTTCCTCTTTTTCCTTCCTGGCCTCTTCGGCCTGCTTCTTCTTCTGTTCTGCCCTTAAGCTCTTCTTGCTCTTTTCTTCATCCTATTTTATTTTCTTTTCTCTCTCTTGTTGGGCTTTGGCCTCTACTTCTTTCTGTTGGAGAGAGGTAGCAGGCCCTGTGCTGGTCCGGGGCTTTTTTGCTAGAGAGGAAGAAGCACCTCCTAACTTACGGCTCCTGTCTTCCAAGCTTTGATCATCCGGATCCTCTTGGCCAGAGTAAGCCCCCGGAGCAAGTTGTCTATCTGCATTGTACCATTTCCTTATTTCATCTTCTCCCGAGTGTTCTACATGCCGGTAGTTCCATTTGAATTTAGCCTTCTTGCAGTGTTCGGGAACTATCCTCTCTGGGTCGTATGTTCGGTACTCTAAAGCCCCAAAGCGATAACTTTTCATCTCTTCTCCTTCTGCCCCTACTTCTCTGAAATCTTTAACTGTGTATGCGCCGATAGTGAGGGGTAGCGCGGGCCAGGGCTTCTTCTTACCTTTGGACAGGACACTGGAGAAACCTGAGGACATTTGGAAGCATACCTCTTGTATGAGCATCTTGTCCGTAACAAAGCGAGGCATAGCATGTGGTGCCCCGAACGAGCCCTGGCTCGCCAAGACATGCAAGGGGCGTCCTGGCCAAATAATT
This sequence comes from Pinus albicaulis, assembly GCA_034641835.2. Lineage (NCBI taxonomy): Eukaryota > Viridiplantae > Streptophyta > Pinopsida > Pinales > Pinaceae > Pinus > Pinus albicaulis. Next base: position 705,983,247 of record CM076581.1, read on the forward strand.
TCCTGAATAGGGCGGGGATGAATATTTGAGAGATTGGCTCTATATCCTATTTATACCTGAATTCCCATAACACTTTGGTTTGTAGATGAATTGCTTGTGTCTACGTGGAATCCTAGTTATGTTCCCATCCCTCAAAATGCAACCTTGCACAGATGGCATCCAATAGATAAGAGGCCATATAGAACTCAGAAGGCATTCCTTCATCTGGGGCTAATTCCGAGGACAAGTTTGTATGCATTGAGGTCATCAATATACTAGCTCAATTGAAACGGGTGCCATGCACCGTTACATATTACATGATAGTAGCCCATGTGCCATTGAAGGTGGTCGCGTCGGGGCGCCCGTACAATTTGCAAAGCATGGCGGCTACTAATTTATATACTTTTCTCAGGCTGGCCACCGGATATTCTTGGTCTTTCTTGACTTTAAATTTCTCGAGCTCCGCCCACCACTGCTTGATAGTGTCAACTACAGGAAGGATATTCCGTTGGCAAGGGAAGATTATAAGTGTGATGGTGGAAATAGAGAGATACCCACCTGACGGAACAACATTCCTCTGAGCTCACATTAACGTAACTTAGTTTATCATCCACCTAACGGAACAACATAGAGCTAGAGCTTTCCCATAAGCACCTGTAGGAGACAGGACAGCAGGACTTACCAACAGCTATACACCTTTGTGACATAAACGTTTCCACCTATCTTTCGCTTCATCCAACAAGGGAAGAAGATACGGGACGGTATGGGCCTGCACGGTGAGGGAGTCCGTTCGTCCATAAGTCTGTGGTTAGTGAATGGTATGGGCAAGAGCCCATTCTTCTGTGAATTTTTCTTCTTGGTGAGGCAAAGAGTAGTACACATGGGCATCCGAACCTACGAGCATTGAGAAAGCCTTGCCTTCGCTATCTCGGATCACGAATTTCTTGGGATTTGTTTTCTGTATGATCCAGTCTATCATTTCGGGGCATGGAAATATGGTTGGATGAGCACCTGCGAGATGCAGCTTGGACCTTTTGAATTTTAAGTATACCTCTCGATCCGGGAGGTCTTCTGGAAATTCCGTTACGGCGAACTCATGGTACACTTGGTACCATCGCATGTTGTCCCGGGGGTTTTGGGCACACGTGACGTGGAGTGTTTTTCCATTTAACTGGAATAATGCAAATCCAAATGGGTCCAGACAAATTCAAGGGATAGCTTTTGGAGTAGGGGAGTAGCCATGAAAGCCTAGTCAAGAAATGGTGATGATTTTGGGCAATGTGGGGAAAACATGAATCAGAAAAACCCTAAATAAGAAATACAGACAGGGGTTGAGGAAAATTGACAATTTAAAGGCTGAGGATGCCTGGGATTTAGCAATAATAACCAGAAATGAAACAACAGGAGGGAAAATGGCAACTTACCCGGGAAAAACGCGCGCCAGTCGACCTGTTAGAGTCGTTTCTTTCTATTTGCTGCATATGAAAAATGTGACCTAGCAACCTCCTTTATATAAAAAGGTCGCATGTGTGAGCATTAAATGAGGTCGCAAGGTTGCAATTCGAGTGATCCAGGAGGTATGCGACCTTGCGACCTTCCGACCTGCGGGTCGCGGGATCGCAAAGTCGCGGGGTCGCGATTTTCCGAAAAATTGAGTGTTGCAGCCCTGCGACCTTGCGACTAGGTCGCAAGGTCGCAAGGTCTCAAGGTCGCAGTTCATCCTTCTAGACTCTTTACTTAGTTTTCTTTAAGTTCAAGGGGCTCCGAAAAATTTTTTGAAGTGTTTTTTTTTTTTTGGAGGGTGTTTTAGAGGCTACAACAGGTTAGTAAGTAATGACTAGCTAGCAAATACTCTACAAATACAAGTCGTGTGGCTCCTGGTTTAAGATATTCGCAAGGATATTCTTACCACAGGATACATATCTCAGAACATGCCTCTTATAGCATATTGTGAAATTTTCACTTTATTACTTATTGTGATATACCAAGCAGAGATATGTATTACAAGGAAAGATGATACAGTCTGAGAAAGGGATGAAATGTCATGACTTTGTTAACCTCCTCCAAACATGAGCAGATGGTTGGGTCAATTGTTGCAAACCTCCTCCAGTATAAAGAGCAGATGGTTGGAAATATTATGTTAACCTCCTTCATTTAAAAGCAGATGGTTAGGAACATGATAAGGGCCTCCTTCATTTAAAAAAGTAGAGGGTCAGGAACAGAGGTATAGCCTCATTCAAAGAGAACCAGACTAACAGTGTTTCAAATGACCTAAAACTTGTTTTACACCACTTCCTCCAAAAGGATGAAGCAACTGATATATCAGTAGTGTTTCAAAGGGTGTTTAAATGAGTTTACTGTTTAAAGGATAGAATTGAAATTCAGTGGGAAGCTATTGAAGGTTTATGAGTTGAAGACTGGTGTTAAACATAGGCCAAGCAATAATATTACGATGTTCAAGAAGCTTTGTTTTTCCTGTCCATAAAGGTCTTCTTCAAAGGCAATCTGAGGATAGAATGTCCAAAACTTGGAACAAGCTCATCAAAAGGACAGGAAGGGTATGACACAATCATTCAAGTTCAAGTCAACATTCAAAGAAATAAAACATACCACAGTCGTAGACAAGACCTGTTAAATGTACATAAGAACAAACTCTGTTGTTTGTATATGATTGCATTAAGGATTTTAAGAAAATCCATCTCCTTGATGGACAGATGTAGGTCAAGCCTTGGTAAGTAAAAATAAAAGTTTATCCACAGTCAAGGGAAAATGTTATAAGGTGCCTAACAGTTCAACAGTCTTTAATATGGTTCCTAAAGCAATTTTCCTTTTTTGAGGGACAAAATAGCCTCAGTCTTCAACAATAGCCTCCTCATACACATACGAAGAAGACAGTTAAGAAAATGGGTCCCTATTGTATTTTAAAAAGTCATATATTACCAAGAACAATGATTTATGTTTTTATATGACAAAAACCTTTTTAAAAGCCATCCAAACCCTTCCAAAGCAAATGCAATGGAATTTGAGCTTATCTAAATTTTAAAAGGTGGAAGAGACCATTTAAGAGGCCCACAAGCAATTGCAAAACACAAAGCATACCCTCATTGGCTACCCATTGAAGAAACACAACATTTTCGGGCAAATTTTCAAGTGTTTTGGGCTCAAAAATCTTCACGGTGCGCCTATGAGCGCCCAAAAAAAGCAGTTAAACGAAGGCGCGGTGCGCCTATAGGAGCACGCGGCGCACCTGTGTCTTCGGTCACGAGGCGCCCGAAACTGACCTGACTACCTCCCTCTGCGCGACATTTTCTTATGCAAACGTGCCACTCCTCCACCAAGCTCCCAAAAATCTCTTTTAAGCTACTCCAACGATCAAAAAAGATCCATAAACATTGTTCAAGGTATTATCCTTACTCCTTGGTAAACTTTGAAGTTTAAAGGGGGTGTTTTTGCTGTGTTTTCCCAAAGAAGAAACAATGATTTTGAAAGCACTTCATCATTTTAAAACACAGAGATAGACATTGGTTGAGAGATAGATTTTTTGTCAAAATTGAAGGAGGTCTTCTTGTGTTGTGAAGAGGTCTCAAATTTTCTTGAATATGTGTCCTAACAGTGTTAACAAAGCACAAAACTTGTCTCCTAAAAAACAAAGAAAGACAAAGTGATTAGGAGTTTGGGAATTTGGTCAAAATTAAAGAAATTTTGTTGCTATGGGTATCAAGGATTAATACAATGATAGTTGAAGAGGTTTTATCAGTTTTGAAAGAACCCTAACTACCTTTCAAAAATAGATATTGCCCACAGTTACTAGAAAGAAATAAAGAGTTAGTTTAAAGAGGTTTTCCAATCATTTTAAAAGGGTGTCCTAACAGTGTTTACAAAAGGCAGTTTGGCTGCTAAAAACTAAGAGATAAACAGTGATTAGGAGATTGGACCTTTGGTCAAAATCAAAGAATTTTTTTTTGCTGTGGGTGTCAAAGATTAATACAGTGAAAGGGAAAGGTGTTTGTGCCAAAAAAAAAGGGAGATTCCTCTTCAAAAAAAAGACCACAAACATATCTTGTTTAAACCTTTTGCTCAAACACAGTGATTAAAATGATTTTGGTTCTCATTTGAAAAATACTTGTTTGTTAGCATCAAAGAGACACACTGACTTGCAAGGAGGAAAAGTTGTGGTGTTGGGAAACCATTTCAAAAATCATTTGAAACAGCTTGTCTTGGTCAGCCAACAAAGAGTATCCAAAGCAAAATGCCTCCCAGGCAAGATAGCAGAAGTGGCCTTCACAAAAGGTATGAACCTTTTTCAACTGAGGAAGTAAATGCCCATCCTTTAGTACTTTTTAACTTTCATGAAGTTGGATGTTTGGAGTTTTTTCAAAGGGTTCAGGAGATGAAAAGTTATCTTCCCTTGACACATCTATGTGCTTTAAGACTGCAAGGGAAACATGTTCAGCTGGCAAGCTTAGATTTCAAGTTTTCTCCTAGATCCATTTCAAGAGCTACCAAAATTCCATATGTCGGAGAAAAATGGTTTAAGCAGAGCTACCTAAACTCAGATCAATACAAACCATTTTTGAAGCTAGAGCATCGGGATGCATGCCCATCCATCTTTCCTTTTTCATATTTGTTGATCAGCTATGCTCCCCTCATGAAGATAATCATGAAATATTTCACATGCGAGGGAAGGTTTTTCTGGTTCTATGCTTACCATGTCCGGCTACTCATGCACTTCACGAGAACCCAATTGCTAAACCTCCCCTATTTCCTCCATAGAAGTATTGAAAAGATGGCTTCCACTGTTCAAAAGAGACCTTCCTCTCAATAGCCAGCTTGTCTTTTCCATCATTCCCTTATCAAGATTGTCACTCTTCATCAACTTGAGAATAAGGGAATCTCTTGGGACACTTTCATTTCACATCCTGACTTTGACACTGCTTCTTCATCCCATGCATCTCCTTCACCTTCCACTCATCCTCTTTCTCCTTCTTCTAGTAAACCCACTCCTAAGAAGCAAAATTCTCCCATTATTGATCAAGAAGAAGAGCATAGTGAGGAAGAACAACATAGTGAGGAAGAGTAGCATAATGATGAAGAATAGCATAGTGAGGAAGAGCAGCATAATGTTGAAGAGGAGCACAGTGAGGAAAAGCAGCATAGTGACAAAGAGAAAGGTGAGGAGGAGAAAAGTGAAGAAAAACACATTAATGAAAGGCATCACAGTGATGAAGAAGAGCACCATGAAGAAGAGAAAAACAGTGAAGAGGGAAATGATGAAGAAATGAAATATTTTGATGAGGAACACAGTAGTCACAAAGAGGAGGATATTGGTATCCCTCATAGCAGCAAACATGATGAGAATGAAGCATAAAACATTGAGGATACAGAACCTAGAAGTCCTGAAGAAAGCAGGGACAAAAGTGAAAAGGGAAGCCCTCAAAGAGACATGCAAGGTGATAGTCAAAGCATTCATGAAGAAGGTCAAAACAGTGGCAAGGATGATGAGGGGAGTAGCAAGGGAAAAGAGCAAATAGAGCATGTGCTAGCTGCCTCTCCTAGGCAAGGGGCCATGCTTTCCTCTCCAAAGGTGACAAAGCCCCGAACATCAAGAAAGAGAGTGCCTCAAACTGTAACTCCAAATGTTACTAGAGCCCTCCGAAGAAAAGGGAAGTTGCCCAAGCAATCCATTATTGAATTACCAAAGAGGAGGAAGACTAAGAAGGCCACCCAAAGTAAGGGAAGGGAGAAAGAAGAAAGTAGCCATGAGAAAGAGAGAGACTTTGATATAATTCAGATAAATAGTGATGACAGCCACAATGAGGCCAGAATCCTAGTATCTCTCTTGATAAATAGATAATAACAAATTCATGATCTAAGGGCAGATCTAGAGAGGTCTAAAAACCTCATTCACTTTCTGCAAACGCAAAACAAGCAGATGAGTGTCCACATGGTGGTGTATGAGACACGGGCTATCAAGTATGAAAAAGAGGCCTCCAAAGTGCAAATTAAGTTGGAAGAACTCATGGGCGAGTTCAATGATAGTGAAGAAAAATATCAGCCAAGGAGGAAGAGGCCAAGGACCATGGGACTCAGAAGAGCCTTGGAGAAACAAAAAGAGGAAGAGGCTGCCCTTTTCCAATATTTTCCTCTTACTACTTTATTCACCCAAGAGATAGAAAACAATAGAGAAGCATGGTTTGAAAGGGTGAATGAACACTTGGATAAAAAGTTGGAAAATGCTAATAGAGATTTGGACCTTCAAAGAAGAATGACTGGGCACTATAAGAATCTTAATCAATTCACCCGACGGAAATTGAAGGCCACACAAGAAAGGCTCAAGGAGGCTCAAAACAGGCGCCCGACACCAAAAATAAAGAAATACATATCAAGGCTTCAAATTTTTGCCTCCGCTTCTCAACATGCTTCTGAAAACCCATGAGGGTCATGCTCGCCAAAATTTGGAAAAATTCAACAAGTTTTGTTTTTTTGACATTTTTGGGCTTTTTGCTAAAAATCATGGGCATTGCCATTTTTGTTTGAGGCATCCTAAAAGGGTGAAAATGGTAGCATTGGATGCCATAATTTCAGGGGCATCTACTCAGTGATTTTCAGATCAATTGAAGATAATTTGTTTGCCCAAAGTGGTGAAAAACAGTCACTTTTTCAACACTCTGCCTCGCATATCAACAAAGTCTATTTTCTGGGTTTTTTCACACAGGTCAGTTTTTCATAGGGTTCTAGTGATGATTTTGGAGAAAAAAATGAATTTTCAGAAACTAGACATCTAGAGCTTTCCAACGAGCCATCATGGGCCCCGTTTCGACATCGGGAAGGCCTCCAAAAGTTGCCCACAAGACAGGGGATTTTCTGCTGATATATTTCTTAAGTATTTTTGAGAAAAATGCACTTTTCTGAAGTGGCTTTTCCTAATGTGCGTTTAGCCTTTTTTGGCCATTGTCAGTTAAAAAAAGTCAATTTAATTTCATTTTTTTATCATTTTTAGGATATTTTTATAGATATTTTGTGCCTTGGGCTTTGCAAAGCGTCAAGGACAAAATCAAATATTTTTGATGGGCCAATGAGCTTGCTAGTTGCACTAGGAGCTTCTCCTTCATCTTGGCCTATATATTCCAAGAGACTTCATTTTAAACAAGGCTGAACTTGATGATATAGAGCAATATATGGTTATACAATCTTGGAAGAAATACTTGTCTCATGCATTAGATATTTTCTTGAATGTTTTGGATGATGAAAGAGGACTAATGTTGGATTCCTTGACTTGGTAAAATGGTATAGTGTCCCTCTCTGTTATGCTTCTTAGTTTTCATAAATATTTCATGCTCTTGCTTGCTATAAGACATTAGAGAATAGATTTGAGACATGCCCTTGGAGGCACCTCAGATTTCCTGTTTCATTATAGTTTCTATGTTTTCTTCCTTCTTAGTCATATCAAAGAAATCTTGATTTCTCTTTGATCACTGAAGAAATTTTTTGCTTGTTTCATTTATGGTTTTATGCATGCTAAGTATGATTCACAGTATGCCCTGCTTACTCATGGATAGTCATAGCTCCACCTCTGAAACCTTTCTTTGATTGTTTGATTGTCCTAGTTGAAACAAGGAGGTCTTGTACTGATCTTGCCCTTTGCCTAAAACTCTGCAATATTACTTCAAAGTGCCCGATAGCTTGAAATACTATGTCTAGGCGTTTCCTCATAGTGATTTTAGTTTTTTGTTTGTCTTAATTTTCTTTCCCCAAAGTTTGATAGGAATTTTCTAAAGTTAGAGAGTCATATATCTCTATGTATTGCTTGAATGTTTATTTCTATGCATTTATCAGTTTGTAGTTACATTTATCATGATTAATGGTTAGCCCTACCATGTTTATGTCAGCTATTGAACTATTTATGTTTGAAAGCTTTTGTCCTTCACAAAATTAGTGTCCATCCCACTTCATTTTACCTTAAGATCCATTTTACCTTGATCAAATCGGCCCTTCAACATTCCTTGTATCACCATATGAGGCTTTCTTGACCTTTTCAACCCCATAGCCCAGTTAATATGACAATATTTTTATCTATCTTAGTCTTTGATCAGTTCCTCCCTCAAAAACATAAAAGCAAAACCAAAAACTTACTTCACAACTAGCCTAAAATCAGAAACATAAGAAGCAAAACACATAGATATCCCTTACAAAAATAGAGAGAGTCCTCTCTGAGTCCAGGAAGGCTAGGTCCTTGGGCTCCAAAGATTGGTTTGATGTTACCCTGTCACTTGGCTTGCCAATTAGCCAAATCACGGGACCCTAACATAATGGCGATCACGGTGGGACTTTGAGTTAGTGACAATCTAAGTACACCTTAGGACTCCAGAAATCCCTTATCTTTAAGAATATCTAGTGAATCAGCCACCTCATCACCACACTAACATAATGGTGATCACGGTGGGACTCTGAGTAATAAACAAACTTAGACTTCCCTAAACATTTCAACAGCCTTAGGAATACTATCTGATTGACTTATCCCACCGCTCACTAACATAATGGCGATCACAGTGGGACCTTCCCAGTTAGCGACAATCTAAGTACTCCTTAGTAACTCTCAAAGTCTCAATCAAAATTAGAAAAACTTAAGTGTTGTCTGAAGAGTAGAAACTAGATTTTTCACCATCTTAAAAACATGATGACTCAGTTATAGAAAACTCTCATAAACCTCATGATACACATAGAAAACTCAGAAAACCCCAAAAACATCCCCAGATTGGCTTTTCCTAGTTATTGGTGGTGGACCATAAGTACATCTCTATAAAAACAACCAAATTCCACCTGGTGACTCCACTAACCTCCAGTAGGCTTAAAACTCCATAAAAACCAAAAATTTCATAAACCATACCTTTTTGTTGACTCATCCTTTCCAAAACTTAAAATTCGTGGTGAAAACTCTGTAATCAGTGAAAAACTAAGTATAACTTAGCAATTCAGAAAGCTTCACCTAAACATAGGAGATAAACAAAATAAACTTGCAAATAGAACCATTAGCTAGTCCAAATAGTCTAGCAAACTGTTGAAACTAAGTGATAAGTATTTTTTGCAAGTCTCGCACCTCAAAGTTTGCTAAGAAAGCCTTTTCCCGAAAGCATCTTTAATAGTATTGGTGGTGGACCATATATCTCAAAGAAATCCACCTGGCGACTCCACTAGCCTTCATTTTTGTTTGACCATTATTCACATTAGCAAAACCCCTAGAGAGGCTATCCATCCAAAACAATCACAAATACCATACTCTCTAAAATCTGAATTCAAAATTTGGCTTCACAAAGAATCAATACCAGATCTCATCCAGACCCAAATTCCCGTATCATAGTTGATAACCCAGAGAAGATTCTGTGGAAAACTTCCGAAACTGGAAACTTAGCTACCAATAGGTCCATCCGTAAAGCAAGATCTGTACCTGCACATCTCACATCCTTGCAGGATTCCCCATTTGACTTAAAATTAGCAAAAACCCTTTTTAGAAGCAAGTCACAAAGTAAAATCAAGTTTGATGACCTTGAGCCCTTAGATTTGCAACAAAGTCTTAGTAGAGAAGCCTCACCTACTACACCTCCCTACTTTCATCTTCTCCACCACTTTGGCTCCTACCATCCCAAATTTGCTCAAAATCAGTTCACTAGTCCAAGTACATCCGCCACACCCATTCAAACCACCACTGTTCAAATCACCTCAGCGCATCCTACAAGCCCTCATATTGTAAATAAACCATTAGCTCCCACCATGGCAGCTTGGTATGCACCCTTGGTGTTGCCACAGCCTTTGGCACCTTTACAACATGACTACCAATACAAAATCCCGCACTTCACCGGAGTTGAGGCTACTACCGCCCAACAACATGTAGATAGAATTAGCGATGCCTTTGAATACACAGAAATAGAAGACGAGACCATAAGAATGAGGATGGTCACCCAAAGCTTGGGCGGAGAACCCAAAAAATGGCTTAAGAGCTTAACTCCAAACAGCATACACGATCTCCCAGAACTCTATCAAACTTTCATAAATAGGTGGGAAATCAGAAAGAACCCCATTCAAATCCTTTCCGAGTATAACAACCTAAAAAGATAATGGGGAAAGTGTCTGGGACTATTGCACTAGGTTCAACAGTGTTTATAACACCCTCCCATCTCACTTCAAACCTCCACTTGGTTCAGCCTTAGCAAAGTTTCCCGAAGGTTTCGACCCAGACATGACTTATAAACTAAGAGACAAGGACCCTACAACCCTAGAGGAAATGCAAAAAGTGGCCATGAGTGTAGAAGCCAACTTAGCTGAAAAGAGAGCTAGGTTGAGATCAAAAAAAAAATTCACATACCGTGACGAATTTGCCCCTTCAGTATCTTCATCAGATCCTAGAATAGATGACCTGGTTAGATCCATGGTGAAAATGTGGGAAAATATAAGTGAAAAGACACCTATCAGGGACAACCAGCGAAACCCTCAAAACAGGAACCAGAACCAAAACTTTAGGAGAGACCAATCTCAAAATAAACCAGGGGAAAATGACCAACAAATCAGGCCACCCTTCAATGAAAACTATGTTGATGAAGAAGAGAGGGATACAGAACCTATTGATGAAAGTCATTTAAACCTAATAAGTTCTGATAACGAGGGTGAGGTTTACCTCATAGAAGAAGAACAAGCTTTCTTCTCCCCGAATCAAAATGAAACCAACTATGAGGACCCTGAATATCCTGCTATAGGATTTCAAAACACCATAATAGAAGCCCACAGTAAGTATGATCTTAGAAGTACAAAAAACCAAGACAACTCCAAGAAAGGTATCTCAGACACTGCTGTTACCAAAACTCCTGATACCATCCTTAAAAGAGTAGTGGATAGCAACAAAATCGCGGTCAAGAAAATTGACCAAAACAAAGATAAAGCCATTCAGACAAGCCTTGGCTCAGATTGTCCTAGTACCTCTACCAAGATTCCCGAGATGGCTATGTTGAACAAAATCCCGAACCAAAGTCAGCAAATTAAGAACATAGAGAAAGTCATGGCTGAAAAAATTGAAGCGAACCTATCTAAACTACAAGCACCTTTCATTTTTGAAGGGGAAATCGCCAAAATAAAGATCACCATGCCTCTCACTGAAATTCTTTCCCAAAGCTCTTACAAATCCCAAGTGCTAAAGGTCCTGAACATAGGGAATGATGCAATCACCCTAAATATAGCTGATGACACCCTTGAAGTGTTGTTTGGTCCAAAAATAAAAGGGAAATTCCAAGAAGGAACCACTCTTCCCTTTGTACATCAGTCTGAATATACATGACCAAATCCTACACAATGCCATGCTAGACTCTAGGGCCTCGTATAATCTCATGCCAAATGTTGTGATGGAAATATTAGGCCTAGAAATAACAAAACCTTATAAAGACTTGTATTCATTTGATTCAAGTAGAGTCAAGTGTCTAGGCTTAATAAAAGATCTTTGTTTCAGTTTGGCCCAAATACCTGCAAAACACCTGATCATGGACACAATGGTAGCAGACATCCCTCCCAATTACAGAATGCTTTTATCCAGATCTTGGGGAGCCAAGATTTAGGGAAATATTCAACTTGATATTTCCTATGCCACTATTCCTGTGTTTAACCAAACTAGAATACTCTATCGGGAATCACACATGAAATATATGGTCAGCATCCAAGAAAGGCTAGATAACATCCTGATGTACTCCTTACATTCTAATCTGAATTCATTCATTTTACACACTGACGAAGACATTGAGGAACAATTAGGAGAATTTGAAACAAACTTATACACACCACATCAGCCACCCCAGGTTCTCTATGATGAGCTGGACACTCAAAATTATCATGACCATGAGCAGTTATGTCTTGAGGAAAGAGAGTTCATTCCTCTTGAAACAGAAATAGAGAAAGAAGCACAAAACATTATGTACCATCAAGCAAATTTCTCAAACCATAGACAAACATCAACAGTAACATCAGGAGACTTTTTCAGAACAAAGGCGTTAGAAGGCTTGCATATTACAAACCTCTTTGGAAATCAGGGGCAGGGAAGCTTTATGTTCTTACCATAACTTAAAGATTTACCATCTCATAACTCTACCCCCTCAAATGAGACCTTGACTGTAGCCACAATAGCTAAAAATCCAGAAAAAATGTCTGATAAAATTCTTATGAAAGGATATGATAACTGCAGTCCAAATGTACCTGAGTTGTTTGAACTATCTACCATTCTACCACTCCACCAAAGACTTAGAACTGCTAGAATTTGCAAGATTGTTCAAGATACTACTACATGTAGAGAAAAAAGTGAGAAGCACTATGATATTTCCATCACTCCAAGAAACAGCTTCGATAAAAGAAAATACAAAAATCTTGACCAAACAATAATAATCAAAGACAAGACAGCTGGACATAGGATCTGTGTTGATTTTAGAGACACAAATACACACTCTTGGGACAGAACTGATATCCTTCCTGCTCAAGACCATGCTATACAAATGATAGGTGCTTCTAATCATGTGTCTTTACAAAATGATGTTTCAGGGTATCGCCTAATAATTCCTTTGCAAAGTGAACAACTCCAAGAATTTTTCAAGTATGCTGGAAGTAGTTCCATCTTCAAATCCAGAATTGCAAAACCACCAGACACCAAAAACATGCTCCTAAAAGCCATGTTTCCAGTTCTAAATTCTTGCATTCTGATATACCTTGATGATTTCATCATATACTTCAAAAATGACAAAGAATATCTGCATTATTTGAAAAAGATGTACAGCAAAAGGAGAAGTGGAGATCAAAGGTATAAAGAAGTACAGTGGGAAGATATGGGGTTGTTTAGAGATTCATGCATGAATCCTTATGTTATGCTTGAAAGAGAGAATTTTCCAAACTTTTCTTTTCAAGATCTGAGTGGACCAAGAGTGGTAGGAGATCCTTATGAAGATAAGATGCTCAAGTTTCACCATTTTCAGGATTTCTAGTTCCAGATTTTTCAATCATTGTATATATCATTGTTTGAAGAAATAAAACAAAAACATAAAACTAAAAAACAATAGAAAAGTAGAAAAAGAGGGCAGTTTGAAAAACAGAAAGAAAGCCCCATGTTCAAAAAATAGTCATTCTGAAAGCGCGCAAGTCTAAATGCCACTACTAGTGCTCAAAATGTCTTGTTCAGTTATCTAGCCTAATCATAACTGAACATGTTTTAAATTTATTTGCTGATAAGTTAGTGAGAGAAGAGATAGTCAATATTGTGTAAGCTTGACTTATCAAAGAAAATAGATTAGGAAAAGATACTGATTCCACATGCTCAAAACATAACCAAAGAGGAAAACAGGGATGAAAAACAAACTGTGTATCTTAGCCCTGATTTTTCTAAATTTCATGTTCATGCAAAATACTAGTTGTGTGCAACTTGTGTTTCATGCCACAAGTACATGACAAATCAAACTGTCTAATCCTGATTTGGTCATTTTTCAATTTCATGTTTTAGATTAGAGAATAACATCCTGTCAAACAGCTTAATCTTGACAGTCGATCTAGCATAGGTAGAGAAACAAAAGAGTTCATCAGTTTAATCTGAACTCCCAGTGGATATAAGTGTAGAATTAGATAGTGCCATTTTTCAAAAATATTTTGTCAAAGGGTTGCTAGTCCAAATGCACCCAAAAGAAGAAAAAATGTTAGGAAATGTAGCTGGGTAGGTAGAAATTACTTTGATGCTAATCATGCTGTCAATTTTCAGAAATAGCATCAAAGAAGAAAGAAATTTGCGCCAATGGATAAAGGCATTGGCCTTCAAAAGGCCAGAGATCTGAAATTCTGGACACCTCTTGAAAAGGACCTGCCCTCCCCAAATGGAGCCACTGTTAGTCATCAGTATTTTTCACCTGTTAATGATGACTAGTTTTTAAAGCCAAGTTTTCTAGAAGCTGATCTCCAATTTTTTAAAATTGACATCTAGAAAACACCCCTAAATAGTTTTTGTCCTCCTACCCTTTTTCCAGTCAGCCTATGATATGAAAAAACCTAGTTGTCTAGTCTTATCTAGTTTCAGTCATATAAGCCTTTCCATGAGCTGTCATAAGCGAAAGGTTATCTGTTGTCATTTACCCTCATCCCCAGGTCATTCATTATCCAAGTGTGATAAAATGTCAGCCACCCTACCTCTGGTCATATGTCATTTTGAGATCTAATCGTACCCAAAGGAAATACTCAAAATCTGTCAAAGATCTCCCCTAAGTTAGGTAGTGGCGGTCTAGGGAATCCCTTCCTTGGAAAAAACATCCTGAGCCAAAATATTTTGTTCACTACCAGCCAACCCTGAATTATCGCTTAATCTGCAAAAAACAAAGCTTGATACACCCATAGGTCACGCCACTAAAAGGTATTGATGTCTCAGTAGTACATGTTTCAAAAGCCAAACTGATATAATGTTGATCTACAATGATTCAATGTCTCTTTCAAAAGCAAAGATGTACAAGTATTCCAGAAGACATTGTCAAACTAAACATAAGAAGACAGTTGCTTCTCATATTGTCTTGAGCCTGGGATAAGAATAATAGTCAGAGAGAAAATTCAATAAGCCTCTGCAAACATAGCCAAGAAAGGTTAGTAAGTAATGACTAGCTAGCAAATACTCTACAAATACAAGTCATGTGGCTCCTGGTTTAAAAGATTCACAAGGATATTCTGACCATAGGATACATATCTCAGAACATGCTTCTTATAGCATATTGTCAAATTTTCACTTTATTACTTATTGTGATATACCAAGCAGAGATATGTATTACAAGGAAAGATGATACAGTCTGAGAAAGGGATGAAATTTCATGACTGTGTTAACCTCCTCCAAACATGAGCAGATGGTTGGGTCACTTGTTGCAAACCTCCTCCAGTATAAAGAGCAGATGGTTGGAAATATTATGTTAACCTCCTTCATTTAAAAGCAGATAGTTAGGAACATGATAAGGGCCTCCTTCTTTTAAAAAAGCAGAGGGTCAGGAACAGAGGTATAGCCTCATTCAAAGAGCACTAGACTATCAGTGTTTCAAATGACCTAAAACTTGTTTTACACCACTTCCTCCAAAAGGATGAAGCAACTGATATATCAATAGTGTTTCAAAGGGTGTTTAAATGAGTTCACTATTTAAAGGATAGAATTTAAATTCAGTGGGAAGCAATTGAAGGTTTATGAGTTGAAGTCTGGTGTTAAATATAGGCCAAGCAGTAATATTATGATGTTCAAGAAGCTTTTTTTTTCCTGTCCATAAAGGTCTTCTTCAAAGGCAATCTGAGGATAGAATGCCCAAAACTTGGAACAAGCTCATCAAAAGGACAGGAAGGGTATGAAACAATCATTCAAGTTCAAGACAACATTCAAAGAAATAAAACATACCATAGTCGTAGACAAGACTTGTTAGATGTACATAAGAACAAACTCCGTTGTTTGTATATGATTGCAATAAGGATTTAAAAAAAAATCCATCTCCTTGATGGACAGATGTAGGTCAAGCCTTGGTAAGTACAAATAAAAGTTTATCCACAAACAAGGGAAAATGTTATAAGGTGCCTAACAGTTCAACAGTCTTTAATATGGTTCCTGAAGAAATTTTCCTTTTTTGAGGGACAGAATAGCCTCAGTCTTCAAAAATAGCCTCCTCATACACATACAAAGAAGATATTTAAGAAAATGGGTCCCTATTGTATTTTAAAAAGTCATATATTACCAAGAACAATGATTTATGTTTTTATATGACAAAAACCTTTTCAAAAGGCATCCACACCCTTCCAAAGCAAATGCAAAGGTATTTGAGCTTATTTGAATTTTAAAAGGTAGAATAGACTGTTTAAGAGGCCCATGAGCAATTGAAAAACACAAAGCATACCCTCATTGGTCGCCCATTGAAGAAACACATCATTTTTGGGAAAATTTTCAAGTGTTTGGGGCTCAGAAATCTACGCGGCCTGCCTGTGAGCACCCGAAAAAAGTAGTTAAACAGAGGCGCGGCGCGCCTGTGTCTTCGGTCACCGGGCACCCGAAACTGACCCGAATACCTCCCTCTGCGCAACGTCTTCTTATGCAAACGTGCCGCTCCTCCACCAGGCTCCCAAAAAGCTCTTTTAAGTTGCTCCAATGATCAAACCAGATCCATAAACATTGTTCAAGGTATTTTCCTTACTCCTTGGAAAACTTTGAAGTTTAAAGGGGGTGTTTTTGCTGTGTTTTCCCAAAGAAGAAACAGTGATTTTGAAAGCACTTCATCATTTAAAAACACAGAGATAGACAATGGTTAAGAGATAGAGTTTTTGTCAAAATTGAAGGAGGTCTTCTTGTGTTGTGAAGAGGTCTCAAATTTTCTTGAAGAGGTGTCCCAAAAGTGTTAACAAAGCACAAACCTTGTCTCCTAAAAAACAAAGAAAGACACAGTGATTAGGAGTTTGGGAAATTGGTCAAAATTAAATAAATTTTGTTGCTATGGTTATCAAGGATTAATACAATGATAGTTGAAGGGGTTTTATCAGTTTTGAAATAACCCTAACTACCTTTCAAAAACAGAGACTGCCCATAGTTACTAGAAAGAAATACATAGTTAGTTTAAAGAGGTTTTCCAATCATTTTAAAAGGGTCTCCTAATAGTGTTTACAAAAGGTAGTTTGGCTGCTAAAAACTAAGAGATAAACAGTGATTAGGATATTGGACCTTTGGTCAAAATCAGAGAAGTGTTTTTTGCTATGGGTGTCAAAGATTAATATAGTGAAAGGGAAAGGTGTTTGTGCCAAAACAAAGGGAGATTCCTCTTCAAACAAAAGACCACAAACATATCTTGTTTAAACCTTTTGCTCAAACACAGTGATTAAAATTATTTTGGTTCTCATTTGACAAATACGTGTTTGTTAGCATCAAATAGACATAGTGACTTGCAAGGAGGAAAAGGTGTGGTGTTGGGAAACCATTTCAAAAATCATTTGAAACAGCTTTTCTTGGTCAGCCAGCAAAGAGTATCCAAAGAAAAATGCCTCCCAGGCAAGATAGCAGAAGTGGCCCTCACAAAAGGTATGAACCTTTTTCAACTGAGGAAGTAAATGCCCATCCTTCAGTACTTTTTAACTTTCATGAAGTTGGATGTTTGGAGTTTTTTCAAAGGGTTCAGGAGGTGAAAATTTATCTTCCCTTGACACATCTATGTGCTTTAAGACTACAAGGGAAACATGTTCAGCTGGCAGGCTTAGATTTCAAGTTTTCTCCTAAATCCATTTCCAAAGCTACCAAAATTCCATATGTCGGAGAAAAATGGTTTAAGAAGAGCTACCTAGACTCAGATCAATACAAACCCTTTTTGAAGCCAGAGCATCGGGATGCATGCCCATCCATCTTTCCTTTTTCATATTTTTTGATCATCTATGCTCCCCTCATGAAGATAATCATGAAATTTTCACATGCGAGGGAAGGTTTTCCTGGGTCTATGCTTACAATGTCCGGCTACTCATGCACTTCACGAGAACCCAATTGCTAAAACTCCCCTTTTTCCTCCATAGAAGTATTGAAAATGTGGCTTCCACTGTTCAAAAGAGACCTTCCTCTCAACAGCCAACTTGTCTTTTCCATCATTCCCTTATCAAGATTGTCACTCTTCATCAACTTGAGAATCAGGGAATATCTTGGGACACTTTCATTTCACATCCCGACTTCGCCACTACTTCTTCATCCCATGCATCTCCTTCACCTTCCACTCATCCTCTTTCTCCTTCTTCTAGTAAACCCACTCCTAAGAAGCCAAATTCTCCCATGATTGATCAAGAAGAAGAGCATAGTGAGGAAGAACAACATAGTGAGGAAGAGCAGCGTAATGATGAAGAACAACATAGTGAGGAAGAGCAGCATAATGATGAAGAGGAGCACAGTGAGGAAAAACAACATAGTGACAAAGAGCAAGGTGAGGAGGATAAAAGTGAAGAAAAACACAGTAATGAAAGGCAGCATAGTGATCAAGAAGAGCACCATGAAGAAGAGAAAAATAGTGAAGAGGGAAATGATGAAGAAATGAAATAGTTTGATGAGGAACATAGCAGTCACAAAGAGGAGGATATTGGTAGCCCTGATAGCAACAAACATGATGAGAATGAAGCACAAAACATTGAGGATACAGAGCCTAGAAGTCCTAAAGAAAGCAGGGACAAAAGTGAAAAGGGCAGCCCTCAAAGAGACATGCAAGGTGATAGTCAAAGCATTCATGAAAAAGGTAAAAACAGTGGCAAGGATGATGAGGGGAGTAGCAAGGGCAAAGAGGAAATAGAGCATGTGCTAGCTACCTCTCCTAGGCAAGGGGCCATGCTTTCTTATCCAAAGGTGACAAAGCCCCGAACATCAAGAAAGAGAGTGCCTCAAACTGTAACTCCAAATGTTACTAGAGCCCTCTGAAGCAAAGGGAAGTTGCCCAAGCAATCCATTGTTGAATTATCAAAGAGGAGGAAGACCAAGAAAGCCACCCAAAGCAAGGGAAAGGAGAAATAAGAAAGTAGCCATGAGAAAGAGAGAGACTTTGACATAATTCAGATAAACAATGATGACAACGACAATGAGGCCAGAATCCTAGAATCTCTCTTGATAAATAGAGAAGAAGAAATTCATGATCTAAGGGCAGATCTAGAGAGGTCTAAAAACCTCATTCACTTTCTGCAATCACAAAACAAGCAGATGAGTGTTCACATGGGGGTGTATGAGACACGGGCTATCAAGTATCAAAAAGAGGCCTCCAAAGCGCAAATTAAGTTGGAAGAACTCATGGGCGAGTTCAATGATAGTGAAGAAGAAGATCAGCGAAGGAGGAAGAGGGCAAGGACCATGGGACTCAGAAGAGCCTTGGAGAAACAAAAAGAGGAGGAGGCTGCCCTTTTCCAATATTTTCCCCTTACTACTTTATTCACCCAAGAGATAGAAAAAAATAGAGAAGCATGGCTTGAAAGGGTGAATGAACACTTGGAGAAGAAGTTGGAAAAGGCCAATAGAGATTTGGACCTTCAAATAAGAATGACCGGGCACTATAAGAAGCTTAATCAATTTTCCCGACGGAAATTGAAGGCCACACAAGAAAGGCTCAAGGAGGCTCAAAAGAGGCACCCAGCACCAAAAATAAAGAAAGACATATCAAGGCTTCAAATTTTTGCCTTCGCTTCTCAGCATGCTTCTGAAAACCCATGAGGGTCATGCTCGCAAAAATTGGGCAAAATTCAACAAGTTTTGGTTTTTTGACATTTTTGGGCTTTTTGCTAAAAATCATGGGCATCACCATTTTTGTTTGAAGCATCCTCAAAGGGTGAAAATGGTATCATTGGCTGCCATAATTTTAGGGGCATCTTATCAACGATTTTTAGATCAATTGAAGATAATTTGGTCCCCCAAAGTGGCGAAAAACAATCACTTTTTCAACACTCTCCCCCGCATATCAGCAAAGTCTATTTTCTGGGTTTTTTCACACAGGTCAGTTTTTCACAGGGTTCTAGTGATCAGTTTGGAGAAAAAAAATAATTTTCAAAAACTAGACATCTAGAGATTTCCAACGAGCTATCATGGGCCTTGTTTCAACATCGGGAAGGCCTCCAAAATTCGCCCACAATACAGGGGATTTTCTACTGATATATTTCTTAAGTATTTTTGAGAAAATGCACTTTTCTGAAGTGGCTTTTCCTAATGTGCGTTTAGCCTTTTTTGGCCATTATCAGTTAAGAAAAGTCAATTTAATTTCCTTTTTTATCATTTTTAGGGTATTTTTATAGATATTTTGTGCCTTGGGCTTTGCAAAGCCTCAAGGACAAAATCAGATATTTCTGATGGGCCAATGAGCTTGCTAGTTGCACTAGGAGGTTCTCCTTCATCTTGGCCTATATATTCCAAGAGACTTCAGTGTAAAAAAGGCTGAACTTGATGATATAGAGAAATATATGGTTATACAAGCTTGGCAGAAATACTTGTCTCATGCATTAGATAGTTTCTTGAATGTTTTGGATGATGTAAGAGGACTACTGTTGGATTCCTTGACTTGGTAAAATGGTATAGTGTCCCTCTCTGTTATGCTTCTTAGTTTTCATAAATATTTCATGCTCTTACTTGCTATAAGACAATAGAGAATATATTTGAGACATGCCTGTTTCATTATAGTTTCTATGTTTTCTTCCTTCTTAGTCATATCAAAGAAATCTTGATTGCTCTTTGATCACTGAAGAAATTGTTTTCTTGTTTCATTTATGGTTTTATGCATGCTAAGTAGGATTCATGGTATGCCCTGCTTACTCATGGCTAGTCATAGCTCCACCTTTGAAACATTTCTTTGATTGTTTGATTGTCCTAGTTGAAACAAGGAGGTCTTTTACTGATCCTGCCCTTTTCCTAAAACTTTGCAATCTTACTTCAAAGTGCCCAATAGCTTGAAATACTATGTCTAGGCATTTCCTCATAGTGATTTGAGTTATTTGTTAGTCTTACTTGTCTTTCCCCAAAGTCTAATAGAAATTTTCTAAAGTTAGAGAGTCATATATCTCTATGTATTCCTTGAATATTTATTTCTATGCATTTATCAGTTTGTAGTTACATTTATCATGATTAATGGCTAGCCCTACCATGTTTATGTCAGCTATTAAACTATTTATGTATGAAATCCTTTTTCCTTCACAAAATTAGTGTCCATCCCACTTCATTTTACCTTAAGATCCATTTTACCTTGATAAAATCGGCCCTTCAACATTCCTTGTATCACCATTTGAGGCTTTCTCGACCTTTTCGACCCCATAGCCTAGTTAATCTGAAAATATTTTTATCTATCTTAGTCTTTGATCAGTTCCTCCCTCAAAAACCTAAAATAAAAACCAAAAACCTACTTCACAACTAGCCTAAAATTAGAAACATAAGAAGCAAAACACATAGATATCCCTTACACAAATAGAGAGAGCCCTCTCTAAGTCTAGGAAAGCTAGGTCCTTGGGCTCCAAAGATTGGTTTGATATTACCCTATCACTTGGCTTGCCAATCAGCCAAAGCACGGGACCCAACACGTCATATTACCAACTTGATCAAAGAAGGTGAGTTAAACCCACTACCAGATATAAAAGAATTAAGTGAAAGTCGGAAGGAAAAAGCTCAAGTTCAAATAGATTCTGTTAGTGTTCTGTAATTTCCTATAGATTGTGAGACTAATCACATAGGCCAACATCAAACCAACTTTTGAAACTAGGATCTAGCCACGCCAGTTTCACAGAGGGATCTCTCTATAATATTTATCTTTGTTTGGATAAGTTTTTAGGCTATATATAATAGTACTTGGGTTCTGAGTTTGTTTTGTATTTTGGAAGATTGATTGTATTCAATTTATTAATATTTATTGGGCAATGGAGTAAAAATATAACTGGATGGTTACATCAACCTTTCATAGAGTAAACACAGGGAAAGCTAGGAATATTTACTGGATCTTCTCGAATTTATGAATTATGACATAAATATGAAGAAATTCAGCGAAACTAAAGAGTAATTAAGAATTCTTTAGTTTGGATTTCAGTGGAAAACATTATGATTATAAATGCAGCTAGAATAATGTACTTAGAAGTAAATTCTATTCTTCACGCTTTCTGCTTTAAAATTGGAATTCAAATGATTAAAATGAAAGATAACAATGAAACAAAATAACAGAAGAAACACATCACCAGTATTTAATCCAAAAGAATCATGTGAATGGTCTGATTATTATTGATGCTCCAATGCTTTGGAAAAGCTTACAGTACTCCAAAAGGTAGTAATTATTCTGATCTCAATCGATCGACATTTGATACTTCCAAAATTGAAGTATTTATACAAAAAAATTACAATAATACAGTCTCTAACAGACTTCAACTTAAAAATATAACTATTACAAAATTATAGCTTCAGTGGAATGCTCTGTGCAAAGCATGTGCTGATGTAGTGGGACAATTAGGATGTGGACCACATTTTACCAATGTGCTGGCAGACTGAATGTTGTGCTAGCGGATAACTGTTGTATGAACAGAGTGTTGAACACCCTTTCTGCTCTTACAGTTACAAACGGATCAACTTTGCACAAAGCCTTTTCCCTGACTTGACCTTTGATATATTTTTTCTACTTGAGCCTTTTCTTCCACGTTTAACCCCTTTTCAAACAAAATAGTGTAAAAAAGGTCATTTACCCAGACTTGAAATCTTATAGAATTCATCTTGGAGCCACATCGCATCTGCGCACTTCACAATATTTACAGTTTAAGTTTATGAATAATGTAGTTGGTGATGCGATGCGAAGTGGGAGGTGATGTGGAGGGAAGGTGGGACCTGACCGCAGCCTGCAGATCGCAACTCTTAAGGTTTAGCCATAAGCGGAGGAGGTAAACGCTAAAAAATGCAAAGTGAAATGTGTGGGGAGAAGGTAAGTAACGTGGTAGGGGAAATTGGGACCAACTGCATTAAAAATCACATATATTAGGTTTTTTTATAAGCAACAGGGGTTAAAATCTAAAACTTGCGAAGTGTGGGGAGAGGGACCCACCTATACTGCAATGGAAAGTCAGAAATATTTTGTGGTAAGCTAAGGTTTTATGATGTTTCAAATGATATGTGATATGTATTACAAATGGCTGTGAAGTGGGGGGAGGAGCTGATGTGGTGGGTTCAACCACCGTATCGCAAGTTAAAACAAATACATTGCAGGCGGTTCGAAATGGTAAGTTGAAAAATATACGATGCGATATATCACAAATCAAAGATCATAGGTTTTAAGTTTTAGTTGCGATGTGAAATGTCATCTTGGTTGATATGTGATGGATTTTGGAAAGAAAGGGTGACGTGAAGGGATGGTCCCACTTTAATCACAATTGGGGAATATGAAGCGAAAGTAAACAATGATATAGTGGTGAAAACTGTAAATTAGAAATATAAAGTGGAAAGCGGAAAAGGGTAAGTTTTAATGATTTTCAAGGGAAATGAAATGAAAAAAGGAAGTGTGGTGGGTGGGTGGCTCCCACTTTATAGCATATCGCCTTTCGAAAGTTTTTTAGGAGACGACAATCAAAGGTTTTTTGGGATTTGGCCTATGGGAAAAGTGATTTTGAATGTGCGGGATTGTAATGAAATGTATGGAAATATATGAGCGGGGAAGGAAATGTAAATAAAGGGAAATGAATGAAACGAAAGTATGGTAGGGATATATGCTATTGTTTAAAACTTTAAGATATAAGTTAATAATGAGGATTTAAACCATAAAAATTTCTTTTTCCATAGGCACATTTAGACTAGCAGTTAATCAACACTTTTAAAACAGAATGAAGCTTTTATTTTTCTTTCTTACTTCCCTGATATTTTAATTTTCCTTCTTTATTTAGAGCATCTACCGCCTAACATTTTATTTTTCCTTCTTTATTTAGGGCATCTAACATTTTATTGACATGGATGCCTACAAAAATAATAATTTTCCTAACATTTTTAGCTTTTTTCATTCTTTTGCATCCATATCCTACCTTATCATTTTGAAAATTATTCGACTACTTATGCTAAATTATAAAAAAAAATGATGTTACAACACCTCCCTTGGTTCAAATTAAACTATTGAACCAATGCTTATTTTTTATCTAACTAATTAATCTGTAAAGATTAAACAGTTTGACAAATTATTTTTCACGACCTATTAATAAGCAATTTAAACCTAATTCAATCATGATTAAACTGTATGATTGAATTCTATTGAAATTTTGTGGCATTTTAACCAAGATGCACACAATTTATTTTTATAAATAAGCTAAACTAAGGGTAGTGGCATTTGGATGTGCAACGCTTTCAGAATTTTATTGTTTTTCTTCTTTTTGATGGGGTTCACATCTTATATTTTTTATTTATAACATATACCCTATTTTGATTTTTTATGTTATTTCCTTTTTATTTGTTTTGAAAATTATTTGCAGATTTGGAAATCATTTTATGAAATAAATTTGACAGATAGAATAAACTCAGTCACCTTGAGATCCTATGAAATATAGGATCCTAACAGTGGCTTCAATTGGGGATGGTACTTCCATACATTGAAGTGTCAAGAACATATGATCAGTAGCCTTATCCATCTGCACATCTAAGCAAACTGTAATTTGATTCCTTTTCTGCTTCAAAAAATATTATGATGGTCTATTGACCATGGCTTAGGGCCTTCTCTGCGGGCTTCAACCTTAATTAGCAAAACATCCAATCCAATATATGTTGACTATGATATTTACAATGATGTAAAAGAATATTTAGACTAAGAGAAATAATGCTTCAACATCCTGCCATTTATAGGACCACCAGGTAACTCTGTTCCATCTATATCTGTGAGAAAAAATGCATTTTCACCTCTAAAAGAATTTATAATATATGGTCCCATATGTAGATTATCAAACTTGTTATGCTTCCCTTTGTCTTCTCTCCTTGCATCCCATTTTAAAACCTTATCACCAATAGAAAAATCAGCTGCCTTGGTCCTTTTGTCAAACAATTTCTTGATAATGGTTTTCAAACTTCTGTGTTTTTTGTTGATTGTAGAATTCGGATTATCCACAGTATCATAAAAATATTGTCGACGTTTCGAATCCCAACGAGGATCCATCTTCAGGACGAGAAATGAATGAAGAATGAAAGAAGGTTGCAAAAGGTATAAATAGTGAAGGGCTGAGATGATGAGAAGATGAGAAGAGCCGACAAAATCTATAATTTATTTAAAATAATTTTAATTTTATTTTAAAAATTTTAGTTTTATAAAAAAAATTTAAGGTTTTTTTTATAAATTAATTCTAATTTTAAAAATAAATATTTACAATTTTTATTAATATAAATAATAACTTTTTAATTTATTTTTTTAATTTTTGTCATTTTTAATAAATATTTATATTTAATATTTATTTAATTATCAATTATTATAAACCCTTAAGGGTTACTAAAATTAATAAATTAATTTTAATTATAATATACTAACTCTAAATTTCTACAATATTTTATTTTAATTGTTACTTAAATTTTTTTATAATTAATTTATTATCAATAATAAATTCAAAATATATTTTTATGTCTAAATTTTTTCTATAATCTATATAATCTCATAATATGTTATGAAAATTTTTACTGTAATGTCTAAAAAGTATTTAATAATCTAAATCCTACCTAAAAAATAATCTATTCTTGATATTTTCCTGAATGAGTTGTGTTCTATTATACACTTCTTCTCTTTTTTGCTGCAACCAAATGGATTTATGGATCCTTCTGAGTGCATAATTTGGTTCCACTTGTAACTCTTGCATTATCTTCATCACTAGCAGTGCTAGAGAAGATGGAAAAACAACATACATTCCATAGACAAGTTGGTATGGTGACATACCAATGGACATTTTGGTAGTAAGCCTGTCAACCCAAAGTGCATTGACTAACTTATTATGCCAAGACTTTTTATTCTGCTCTAATAAATTCTTGAGGATGTTTACCATACTCTTATTGGATGATTCAACCAGTCCATTACATTGTGGGTAATAGGCTGTTGAATTTCCTAAAGAAATATGATATTTATTACAGAACTCAATCATATTTTTGGATTTAAAGGCTGCTGCATTGTCAGTAATGATTTTCCTTGGGCAGCCAAATCTGGACAAGATATTGGTCTCAGGTAACTTGGTAATAATAGCATAAGTGGAATTTCTGGAAGGGATGACCTTTATCCACTTAGTGAAGTAATATGTGGCTGTTAAGATTCACCTACGAAATCCAAACCCCATTGTTGGAATAGGATTTCAACAGAATTAGGTTTGAGAGGCAAGGGTAGGAGTTTATTTTTACCTTAAAAAATTTGACACTTGTGGCAAGTTTTAATTTTCTTATGAACATCAGAAAAAAGGGTTGGCCAGTAAAAGCAAGCCCTGAGAATTTTATTACCAGTATTCCTCCAATACAGGTTGCCACCACAGTCTCCTTCATGGAAATCATGCATAATTTTGTCTACATCATTCTTCAACAAACATTTGAGTAATAGGCCACCAAAATATTTCCAATAAAGGACATTATCAATGATGCAAAATTTTACTGCCTTTAATTTCAGAAATCTAGCTTTAGTTTTTGTAACACTAGGAGGAGAATTTTAATTTAACAATACATAAAGCAGGTCTGCATACTAGGGAGAATTTAAAAATTATTCATTAATTTGTGGAGTCACTTGCTCTTTTTGATCATCCAAATTTGCCACCAAGTTTATGTCCAGAGCTTGAAAATTTGACTCAGCCATAAGCTAGGAAAGTCCTTTCCATTTAATTATCTTGGTAGGTTTTATTTCCAAATCATACTCTAGAATAACTGCAATCCATTTTCCTCTTTTTCAATCTAGTCCATTATGCATTAAAATATCCTTTACCACAACATTAGGTACATAAGAAATTATATGTGAATGCAGAATATAAAATCTAAAATATTTAATTTCTTTGACTAGTGCAAAGGCCTACTTTTCCATGATGTTGTACTTGAGAGAAGAATCTCTTAAAGATTTGTTGAAGAATACTATTGGCTTCTCATATCCCTCACTGTGTTTCTGCAGTAAAACAGCTGCAACTGTGTGCTCAAAAGAAAAATAAAATATTATAAAATATTTAGTAAAATCTGGATTGATTAATGTTGTGCTTTAGCTAATGCCTGTTTTACCATGTCAAAATATTGCCTAGCCCCTATGCTCCATTTGATCTCAGAATATTTCTTGAGCATATTGGTTATGTTTCTAAGAAGTTCAGCAAGATTAGGGATAAATATTCTCAGGAACTTTATTTTACCTTTGAAGGATTGAAGTTCCTTAATGTTTCTTGGAGGACTGATCTTTAGGATTTCTTCAATTCTCTTAGGGTTAATTCTAACTCCATATTTTGATGTGATATGTCCTAACAGTTTGCCTTCTTCCAGGCCAAATAGTGCTTTCTTAGGATATAAAGATATGCCAAATTTTCTGCATTTCTCAAAGAGTTGTCTCAAATTTCTCAAGTGTTCTTCGTTAGATTTTGAATACAAAGTTATATCATCTAGATAGCTTACAATAAAGAGGCCAATCTATTCTAAAAAGGAAATGTCCATTTCTCTTTGGAAGGTGGCTCTGGCATTCATTAGTCCAAAAGGCTTTTTCACATACATGAAAGTGCCCCATGGAGTGGTAAAAGTTGTTTTATCTTGATCTTCTAGATCAACTAAGACTTGGTTATAGCTAGAGAAACCATCTAGTAATGATATCCTAGTTTATCCTATCACCTTTTGTAAAATATGGTCTATTTTGGGTAAGGGATAGTTATCTTTCAGAGAAACCTTATTCAGATTTTTGAAATCAATGCACAACCTGATTTCTCCAGTTTTCTTTCTAGTTGGTACTACGTTTGACACCCATTTGGAATATCTGAGAGGGACAATTATTTTAGCACTATACATTAGTTTAACTTCTTTCCCAACTAAAGGTAACAAAACTGGATTTATCCTCTGGAGTTTCAGTTTGAAAGGATTTTGTTCTTCTTTAATTGGAGTTTTGTGCTGAATGATGCTGGAATCACAAAATTTTAGGTCCTCATAACTCCAAGCAAACACATCAATGTATTATTTGAATAGGGCTATATATCTCTGTTTGGTAATAACAGGTAATTTTTTTGACAGTTTGACCATTTTTCGGGTTTTTTTAGTAACTATGTTGCATTCCTCAAATTATAATCCTATGGGCTCAATTTTAGGCTTCTTTGATACATCATTGAAGTCAAAAATTTCTTCTAATGAAGCTAATCCCCGGGGAAAAACGTTACCTCTTAGTTGAAGCATTTCAAAATATTATTTTTCAGGATCTATTTTATGAATTTCTAATTTAGGCACACTTTCATCTAAATGATTATTGACATTTAATCTATCACACTGGTTTACCAAAGGATTATATAAATCTATTTGATTTTCTACATGATCTTCTGGTTTTATTTGATTTTGTTCCCGATTATCCAAATCTAACTATGTTTTCTCAAACTCATATTTTGACAGTAAGAAATTTTTGATCTGTTTGTCATTTTCGAAAACTTGCCAGTATCGCATGTTATCTGGTACTACAGGGCGATGTTTTATTTCAATTGTGTGTGGTTTGTTCGGGTGAAGTATTTTTCAAGTGCTTGTAGAGACAACAAGACTATCAGCTATGACATTTTTTAGTTCTTGGAATTATTGCTAGGTCATATTCCACAAAAGTATCTAAGAAATGGTGCACTGTGTTTTTGTAGGCTCTTAATCTAGGGTGTTTAGCAGCATATTCTCCTTTTACTTGCTTGATGATTAATTCTGAATCTCCCCACACAGTAATTCTTTTGGATCCAATTTCTTAAGTAGTTTTAGACCTAAAATCAGAGCTTCATATTCAACAATATTGTTGGTGCACTGAAAATTAATTTTATAGGAATTCCCTTCACAATAATTATTAGATGGATTAGATAACTAGATTCCTGCTCCAAATCCTTCTTTACTACAGGCTCCATCGAAGATCATATTCCAAAATAATTATGGAGGAGGATATAATTGGTCAAGTTGAACTGGGTTTTCATCAATGCTATTTCCAAATTGTGGTTCAATTTTAGTATCATTGAATAATATAAATGAATCAAAATCAGTGTGAACATAATATAGAGGGTAATTATGAGGTTTTTCTTGACTGATTATCATATATTTCATGATAGCTTCCCTATACAATCTTCTCTGCTGACCAAAGATTGGTATTGTAGCATAGGTCATATCTAGTTGAAGGGTTCCTTGTAACTTTTCTCCCCAAGAACGTGATAAAAGCATGCCATATTTAGGAGGAATGTCTGCTATGACAATGTCCATAACTAGGATTTTGGCTGGGATTTGAGATAACGTTACACACAGGTCCTTAATGAGACCTAAACACTTCACTCTACTTGAATCAAATGAGTATAGATCTTTGTAGGGCCTAGTGATGTCAAGACCTAACTTTTCCATTACAGCTTTAGGTATTAATTTGTGTGAAGCACCTGAATCCAACATAACATTATGTAGGATTTTATCATGTATGTTCAAGATGACATAGAAAGGAGGGAATTATCCTTATTGTAACTTACCATCTATTTCTGGACCAAACAACAATTTTGGTTGACCATCATTAAGGTTGAGGGTGTCTGTAATTTTCCCTATCTTCAGTACTTCCATTACCTGAGTTCTATATGCTTGTTTTTTCATTAGATCTATCAAAGGGATGGGAATTTTGACTTTGGATAGATCGTTTTCAAGATTAAATGATGATTGAATCTTTACAATATTGGGAATTTCAGGTACATCAACAATTTCTTTATATTTAGGTAGGCTTTGCTGATTGGTAGTTGGAACATCAGTTTGAGTTGGTTTAGACATGCAATCAACTGTCTTTTTAGTAGAAACCTCTAAAGTGTTCTTTCTAGGAGTTTCACTATATTTCTTAGAAGACTTTTCTACTGTTTTCTTAGGATCTGAATCAGAGGCAATTTTGGAAGGTTGATCAGTCTTCTTCTTAGGAGTATTGTCAAAAGTTTTTCTGCTCCTAAGATTATATTGTTTGTGAACCTCCATAATATTGTTTTCAAATCCCTATCTATATTTTTCATATTATTCTGAATCAAGCTATGTTGGGGCTAATGAAAATAGCTATTGCTCTTCTTCTATGAGAAAAACAGTATAATTATTTTGTAAACCAAAAAAATTTATTTGGTTGCCTTCTTCCTCTTGAGGGATCTCTTCATCAACATAATTTTCCTGAAAAGGGGGTCTAATTTGTTGGTCAGGCTCCCTTTATTTGATCTGTGGTTGATTTATTTTATTTTTTTTATTGTGATTATGGGGAGGGTTTTTATTTTCCCTAGGGAGTTTCTATTAGTCACCATTCTTTCCATTTCCCTCACTAAAGAATTTATCTTGGCATCAGTGCCGGAGGTTGATGCTTCTTCTTTTATGGTACTCTCTTCTCAACCCTCATTATAGCTCTTTTGGCCAACAAATTTCTCTAAACTAACTGTTATCATCTGCATTACCTCTAAGGTGACTAGATTCATCTCTCTTAACTGATAAGCTATGTATGTTTCAAAACCATCTGGAAACTTAATCAACACTAGTCTTTCGGGTGGTTTTATGTGAGCAAGAATAACAATATAAATAGAGTTGAATCTAGCACAATAATATTGCATACTTTCTCCATTTTCTCGTTTAATATTTTCATTTTCTCAGAGAATTTGGAGGGGGGTCTTTTTTACTTTCCATCTATCTATAAATTGATGATGTAGGACTGATAGATCATTGATGGAAGCAACTCGTAAAGCTCTAAAACATTTCCTAACCTCACCTCCAAGGGTTTGAACGAATAACCTCATCATAAAATCATCATCGTCAATCTCATAACGATCAAAGAAATCATTCATTATGTCTACATGCTGCTGAGAAGTAATCGCTTGGGTGTTTTCGAACTAGGGTATTTTGGATTGATAATCTTGGGGCATATCCCTTATATTTTGAGGAAGAACCAAGGGATCATAATGTGAAACCATGATTGGAGGTGGAGGGCTGCCAGGTGGTGGATTAATGGCGGTGGAGGAGGTCATAAAGGATGAACTATATGTGAAGGAGAGGATGGATGAAGTGATGGAGGGGAATCCCTTTGAGTGTTTATGAGAGGATAAGTAGTAGAATTTTTAGAAGAAGCTGGACTCACAGATCTTTGTTGAACTGTTTGGGATGTAATGGATGAAGCAAAGATATTTAATGCAGAAAATTCTACTGATTGTTGGAGATAGGCATTTGTAACTGTTGAAGTGAAGTCTAAAACCAAATCTTTGAAGATCTTAAAATCCTGGGCAATTTCTTGATCAAATTTTGTTAAAGAAGGCAGAATTTTAGGTGAATCTGGATGCAGAATCGATTGGTCAATGACTAAGGTATCTGCCCAATTTAGGGATTTACTTCTAAAGAGGCATTTATCAAATTTTAAATAAAATTTGACATATTGTAAGTTTTCAAGCTTACTAGGGAGGGATTTTGCTCTAGGCAGAGGATTATTACTTCCCTGGCTTTCTGATGAACTGATCTGTTTGATTGATTTATGTGAAGTATTCTTAACTCTTGTTCTAGTCCTTCAATGATCATCCACTAATTCAGGAGGTTTGGGATCAGGATGGAATCTTGTATAAGGTCTCTTAGAAGATAGTTTTGAAAATCATAACACACACTATAAAATGTAACTCACACCAATCTTTTGAATTTTAAATTGCACACAATATTTATAGAAAATAAAAAAGATAGCAATCTCTATGAAGTATTAACACAGTGATTATTTAACCAGAGATTGAATTTTAAAGAAGTTATAATTCATTTTAATTCCTTTTCCCCAGTGTGGTCGCCACTATGTTAGCATTCTGTAATTTTCTAGAGATTGTGAGGACTAATCACATAGGCCAACAGCAAACCAACTTTGGAAACTGGGATCTAGCCATGCCAGTTTCAGAGAGGGCTCCCTCTATAAGATTTATCTTTGTTTGGATAAGTTTTTAGGCTAGTTATGATAGTACTTGGGTTTTGAGTTTGTTTTGGATTTTGGAAGATTGATTTTATTCAATTTATTAATATCTATTGGGAAATGGAGTAAAAATATAACTAGATGGTTGCATCAACTTTTCATAGAGTAAACATAGGGAAATCTAGGAATATTTACTGGATATTTTTGAATTTATAAATGGATTATGACAGAAATATGAAGAAATTCAGCAGAACTAAAGAGAAATTAAGAATTATTTATTTTGGCTTTCAGTTGAAAACATTATGATTATAAACATAGCCAGAATAAGGTACTTAGAAGTAAATCCTATTCATCATGCTTTCTGATTTACAATTGGAATTTAGATGATTACAATGAAAGATAAAAATGAAACAAAATAACAGAAGAAACACATCACCAATATTTAAGCCACAAGAATCATGTGAATGGTCTGATTATTATTGATGCTCCAATGCTTTGGAAAAGCTTACAATACTCCAAAATATAGTAATGATTTTGATCTCAATCAATCAACATTTGATACTTCCGAAACTGAAGTATTTATACAAAAAAATTACAATAATATGGTATCTAACGGACTTGAACTTAGAACTCTAACTATTACAAAATTATAGCTTCAGTGGAATGCACTGTGCAAAGCAGGTGTTGATGTAGTGGGATAGTTAGGACGTGGACCACATTTTACTGATGTGCTGGAAGACTGAATGTTGTGCTGGCAGATGAACTGTTGCATGAATGGAGTGTTGAATGCCCTTTCTTCTCTTACAGTTACAAATAGATCAACTTTGCGCAAAGCCTTTTACCCAACATGAACTTTGATGTCTTTTTGCTACCCAAGCCTTTTCTTCCATGTTTAACCAATTTTAAAACAAAATAGCGTAAAAAAAAATTTACCTGAACTTGAAATCTTATAGACTTCATCTTGAAGCTGCATAGCATCCAGGCACTTCACAATATTTACAGTTTAAGTTTATGAAGAATGTAGTCGGTGATGCGATGCGAAGTGGGAGGTGACGTGGAGGGAAGGTTGGACCGAACTGAAGGCTGCAGATCGAAACTCTTAAGGTTTAGCCGTAAGAGGAGGAAGTAAAGTGATGTGGAAGGGGAAAGTGGGACAAAATTCATCACAAATCATAGATCTTAGGTTTCTTTTATAAGCAGCGGGGGTTAAAATCTGAAACTTGTGAAGTGCAGGGAGAGGGACCCACCTATATTGAAATGGCAAGTCGGAAATCTTCTGTGGTAAGGTAAGGTTTTATGATGTTTCAAATGATATGTGATATGTATTGCAAACCGATGTGAAGTGGGGGACAGAGCTGCTGTGGTGGGGCCAACTGCTGCATCACAAGTTAAAACAAATACATTGCGGGTGCTTCCAGATGTTAAGTTGAAAAATATGCGATGCGATATATCGCAAATTGACGATTGCAGGTTTTAAGTTTTAGTTGCGATGTGAAATTTTATCTTGGATGATATGCGATTGCTGCTGGAAAGAAAGGGTGACATGAAGGGATGGTCCCACTTTATTCGCAATCAGGGAATAGGAAGCGGAAGTAAACAATGATATAGCAGTGAAAAATATAAAGTATAAATATAAAGCGGAAAGCAGAAAAAGGGTAAGTTTTAAAGATTTTCAAGGGAAATGAAATGAAAAAAGGAAGTGTGGTGGGTGTTTGGGTACCACTTTATAGCATATCGCCTTTCGAAAGGTTTATAGGAGACGAGAATCAAAGGTTTTTTGGGATTTGGCCTATGGGAAAAGTGATTTTGAATGTGCGGGATTGTAATGAAATGTATGGAAATGTATGAGCGGGGAAGGAAATGTAAATAAAGTGAAATGAATGAAATGAAAGTATGGCATGGATATATGTTATGGTTTAAAACTTTAAGATATAAGTTAATAATGAGGATTTAAACCATACAAATAACTTTTTCCATAGGCGCATTTAGACTAGCAGCCAATCAAAACTTTTAAAACAGAATGAAGCTTTTCTTTTTCTTTCTTAATTCCCTAACATTTTACTTTTCCTTATTTATTTAGAGCATATACCACCTAAATTTTTATTTTTCCTTCTTTATTTAGGGCATCTAACATTTTATTGACATGGATGCCTACAAAAATAATAATTTTCCTAACATTTTTAGATTTTTTCATTCTTTTGCATCCATATCCTACCTTATCATTTTGAAAATTATTCGACTACTTATGCTAACTTATAAAAAACAAATGATGTTACAACACCTCCCTTGGTTTAGATTAAACTATTGAACCAATGTTTATTTTATATCTAACTAATTAATCTATAAAGATTAAACAGTTTGACAAATTATTTTTCACTACCTATTAAAAGAAATTTAAACCCAATTCAATCATGCTTAAACTGTATGATTGAATTATATTCAACTTTTGTGGCATTTTAAACAAGTTTCACACAATTTATTTTTAGAAATAAGCTAAACTAAGAGTGGTGGCATTTGGATGTGAAACACTTTCAGAATTTTATTGTTTTTCTTCTTTTTGATGGGGTTCACATCTTATATTTTTTATTTATAACATATACGCTATTTTGATTTTTTATGTTATTTCCTTTTTATTTATTTTGAAAATTATTTGCAGATTTGGAAATCATTTTACGAAATAAATTTGACAGATAGAATAAAATCAGTCACCTTGAGGTCCTATGAAATATATGATCCTAACAAATTCGATCAAACGGATTTCAAAGACGGATTGGTAGGCATACTGGCAGTATCTTGTCATTAGGGGAATTTTGAGGTCTAAAATGGGCCTCCTAAGGAAAATGTACAATCAAAACTCACTTTATGAGAACCAATCACATTTTAGGGGATGGCATCATCCCTAATGGTTGAGGTGGCATTTATTGAGTTAAAGGTACTTACTTGTCACATTCTCAATGGTTGATAAAAACTCATGGTTAACCATGGTAGTGCTCTAAATACTTTTAAAGTCAAAGTAAAGTACTCATAATAAATGTCATTTCACACTTTTTGAATAAAAATATATTATTGTCATTTCATATTTCTTGAAAGAAACAATGCATATCCCTATACATTTATTATATTATATTATATTATATTATTTTTATATATTATATTAATTACATTTTATTATACAATTTAAATAATATAAATTTTAATTAATATCATATAATATAATTAAGAATTTATAAATTTATATTTATATTTTATTTTAATTTATTTAAGTACAAAGTACAAATGCATTAGATGTTCAATGATAATGACTTTTTCTTGAAAAGTTCATTATTATTTATAGTCACATCAATATAATTTTTTTATTAATTTTATTTTGGTACAAATTTTGAATTGAATTTAACTATGGTTACATGGATTGTGGTGCAAAAATTGAATTGAAAATTCATAAATATTATTTTATTGGTTTAGCTATTATTTTATTATTTCCTTAGGAGGCCCATTTTAGACCTCAAAATTCCCCT
Source organism: Pinus albicaulis (assembly GCA_034641835.2). Lineage (NCBI taxonomy): Eukaryota > Viridiplantae > Streptophyta > Pinopsida > Pinales > Pinaceae > Pinus > Pinus albicaulis. The sequence continues at coordinate 706,018,315 of CM076581.1, forward strand.
AATGTAAACCACACAGCCAAACCATGACATTGAATTGTCTAATAAATTCAACGGATAAAATTTTTCCACCTCTCACCGAAGTCATATTTGTAGAACAAATAAGAATGAGAGTCGACACACCACCTCAAGTGAAACCAATGACTGATATATGCGACCTTCAAGCCCAGCTGGAAATCAAGAAAGCTTCAAGATAATATCAAGACATTAGATTTCAGTTATTTTTAGATTTAGGTTACTCATTACGAGGAAGGTTGTTTGAAACCTCATCAAATAAATTTTGTATAATCCATTTTAGGCATATTAGATACTATTTAAACCCTTCTCATGCATTTAGAGAAGGGTCCAAAAATTTATCAAAAAACATTTACAAAAGACCACACTTTTTTATTTTTGTGAATGCTTTGATGAGTTAATGGAACAAAGTTTGATTTCTCTTGATATTGAAGTTATTTAACTGAAGTTGCAATTTTGTACTCATTGAATTTCTTTGACTTGAAGAGGAGCAGACACTATTACTAATTTAATGAGTAGAACATCACATATATGGTATTTCTACACATTATGTTGAATTTTATTTCTTGAATTGACAACAATATTTTTATCTGTATTATGCATGAGATCTATTATTATAGGTGAATGTTAAATGCACTTTTATACTGATGTTTATCTATGATTTCTTATTTCATATATGATCAAAACTATGAATGCGATACATCTTTCACAATTGTTTTGATTAACTTTTTAATCAAAATAATCATTTTTATAATTTTCATCTCTTTAAACTATTGAATAATCTTCATTACCAATTTTTTAAAGATATCCTTTTATATCGCATTAATGAAACAACACCCCGGGTAAATAATAGAATATATATTTAATTACTTGCATAAGTAGATTAAAATAATTCCTCCATTTGCATATTATAAACAAACACACCCTCATTATTTTTATTGGGAAACTAGTTCCTTTATCCCCATTTGGAGCCATTACACCAAATGGAAAAGGAGTTTCCTTAAGGTCTGGACCGGGTGGTTTCCCCCATGTTGTTGCAATGAATTTCTGAGGCCTCAACATTTTGGTGCTAGAAGGAGGGCCATCGCGAATGCAAAAAATGTCTGATCAATATAAAAGCCAAGATAAGAGTACTCTCCCTCTAGATCCCCTTCAACTTCCAGATCATTATCTAGATCTATATCCTTAAGATCTGAAGTTGAACATCCTTCTCCTAAGTCTCCCAGTGAAGATCAACCAATAATATGTTTAGATTATCATCCTAATTGCCTAGAATTTTAGTCTTTAATTGAAAAGTTAGAGAGAGTATCCATTTCTGTTGAAAAGCCTGAACGTTCTCAAACATCTGAAACTAGTGTTTCATATTCTTTGCAACCAAGATGAATATTAACTCTATCAGAAATTTAGAGGATAGGAATCCCTCATTTTTAATTTCCTATTGGTACTTCTCGAAGGAAAACAAAGAATACTGAGTCGAAGTCATCCACTAATGAGGTCTTGTCCAATAATCCACCTCATTCACGTTCAATACCTCCACTCATTTAAAAAACTTCTATTCCAACCATCCTTTTTAGTTCAAATAGTTCTAGTACTCAAACTACTTCACCTTCAACTAGTTCAAACACTCCGCCCACCTCTTCTTCAAGTCAAACCCCACTTATCATCTCCACCCAAGGTCCAATGGAAGGCCAACAACCTCCACCAGATGTACAACCATGGAATAATCCAGGTGTTGTAGAAATGCCTTCTCCTCTTCACCCTCTTCCTAAATGCCCTGAAATATGGTTACCTAAATTTAATCCAGATGTTGGCCCCCCAGCTGAGGAACAACTCCATAATTATATATTAGCCGTCAATTTGAAAGATGTAACTGAAGAAGACTGTGTAGTCAGATTATTTCCATGTACTCTTACAAGATTTGCAGGATCCTTGTATTTTTCATTACCTACTCGCTCTATAACTAGCTGGAATATGTTTGAAGACCAATTCCTAGCTACATTTGGAGATTACCGAACCACTGCATCACTCATTAATGTCTTATCTAATATCAAGGCTAAAACAGGAGATAAAATCAAAGATTTCAATTCTAGATTCAATAAATTACTCAATAAAATCCCAGCTACAGCAGTACCTAGTGCTGAAGTTCAAATTGAGTGGTACATTTCTTCTCTTCCCTCTAATATAGCCATTTTTGTTGATAGAGTGAAGTTAGATACTTTAGCATAAAACATGAAGGAATCTTTGTCAATAGAGAAACATATAATTTCTCTTGAAAAGAAAAGTTCTCAAGAAGATAGAAAATACAAGAAAGTTTATTTCAAAGATGATTCTAATAAAAATCCATCAAAATATCCTTTCTATGTTGAGGGTCTCCAGAAAGTACTGAAAAACATGACCAATTAAATGGCAGACATCGAAAAGCAAGTTGCTAAAAATTCCAATACTAAGAAAAATTTCAGACCTTTTAAGAGAAATCAATCTTCTACTTCTCAGCCACCCAACATTATAACTAATGTTGAGTCTCACCTGGAAACAAAAGATGAAGAAATAGAGGAATAAGAAATAGAAGTTGATGAAGAAGTTAAACTAAATGGTATGTGGGATTTTATCCTACCAAATGAGGAAGAACAAGAAGCTTTACCAGTTAGTACAAGAAGAAAGAGCTCTAAAGATGCGACACAGTCCAATAAAAAATAGGAGAACTCTCCTGCTAAAGAAAAGATAGTAAGTAATAAGTCTACATCTAAGGGTTCACAAACTAACTTCTTCATACATTCCATCGACATCAAAGACAATGGTAATCTCTGATACCATTGAATATAATATAGTGGAATATATGAAGAAAACTAGGGCTAATATCTCAATACATGAACTTACAAAATTGAAACAATAACAGAATATGTTACTTAGAGAATTGAATGCAGTTCCTGCTTCATCTCTACCTACTCTAGTATTAGTTCAAGCTAGTAAAAACATGGTTAAACCTCCTAGTCCTTAAACTAAAGTGGATTCCACAGATCTCACCATGATAGGTGGCAAATCCATTTCTCACACTCCTCCATTCCTCTTAACTTATGAGATCTTTAATAAGAATGTCCATAATTGCTTCATTGATTCAGGGGATTCTTCTATATTATGCCAAAATTAGTATGTGCTAAATTGAACATAACTCCTCAAAAATATCATGTTCATATAGTACAACTTGTAGGAGAAATAAACTCTGTTTCATTAAGATTATCATCAAACTCGAAAGTTGCTGAGATAATTGATATTTTAGTAGCTGACATTCCTGAATTTTACGGTTTAGTATTGAGCAGGGACTGGTCCGAGAAACACCATGGGTATTTAGCAATAGACTGGTCACACATGTGGCTACCCTTTAATGGAAAACCAAACCAAATTGGAGTAGACTATGAGAAATTAATGAAACACATAATTACTGATCTTGAAGGGATTAATGAGCCAATAGCAGTCAATAATAATATTATTTGAAATTACTTGGCAGAGTCATTTCTTGGAAAATTTAATGCACATAGGTCACTCTTCTTCGATAATGTCGTTATCTCCCAAATTGAATTTTTTTCCCAAACGTATGTTTCTAAATGTAAATTTTTTGTAAATAAACCCGTAGTTAATTCTTTATTTTGGACTCTTTATTTTGATGGTTCTAAATCAGAAGATGTTGTAGGAGCTGGCTATATCTTGATAAGCCCATAAGGAGAAAATACCATGCTAGCCTGCAGATTAGAATTTGAATGCACAAACAATACATCAGAATATGAAGCACTAATTCAAGGTTTGTATAAAAAAATCAACCTTGGTATGAAATATCTGCAAATATATGGAGATTAAGAAATAATTATTAAACAAGTGAGAAACACTATACATTGCAACTTTGGAAATATCAAACATTATCAGGCATTAGTCTAGAATTAAACTTCTCATTTTTTAGCTTTAAATATCTCCTTTGTTCCCAGAATACAAAATTCTAGTTTATATTTATTCGCCAATGTAGCATCGAAATTAATACCATCCCAAGAATTTAGTCCCGATAGGTTTTCTATTGAAATGATTTTTATACCATCCATTCTTGATAATATTACTAATTGGAGAGTTTTTAATCACGATTATGATATCATAGACTTCCTTACCTCATAAGGATCTTATGATGATAAAATTATAGATGAGCATGAACATGAAACCCAGATAAATAAAGAATAGGATGAAAATTCAATACCAAAGTTTGTTGTCAAACTCAAAGACCTTTATGATTTAAAAGATCAGTTCAAGAAAGTTACTAATTCTAAAACTCAAAGTTCAACTTTAAGATTTGAGTTAGTAAATCTTGGAAATAATGATAAACTACAAAATTTCAACTTAGGTCTAGGTCTACCTTCTGAATAAAGATCATTATTCATCAGATTATTAAAGACCTAGAAAGGTGTTTTCGCTTGGGATTATGTTGATCTCAAAACATACGACACCTCTATCATTCAATGCACTATCCCTATGATTTCAAATGAGAAACCTGTGCAACAGAAGTTAAGGAAAATTTATCCTAATCTTGAAAGTCAAATAAAATCAGAGTTGAATAAACTCCTCAAAGCTAAAATCATCTTTCCCGTTAGACATCCAAAGTGGGTATCAAATTTAGTACTTGTCAGGAAAAAAAATGGTGACATTAGGATTTGCATAGATTTTAGAAATTTAAATAAAGTGTGTCAGAAGGAACATTTTCCATTACCAACCATGGGACAAGTACTACAAACTGTAACTTGTTCTAAGCTTATGTCTTTTTTAGATGTGTTTTCAGGATTTAACCAAATCCTGGTACACCCAGATGACATGTTAAAGACCACATTCAGAACTAAGTGGGGAACTTATGTCTATCATAAGATGCCATTCGGGTTAATCAATGCAGATGCCACATTCCAAAGAGCCATCGACATATATTTTAAGGGATTCATTAAAAAATCAGTGGTTATTTATCTAGATCACATCACAGTCTATTCTGGACAAAGAACCAATCATGTAAATGACATAAAGAAAGTCTTTGAGCAATGTAAAAAGTATGGAATCTCCATTACCCGAAAAAATCATATTTTTCTTTAGATGAAGGAAAACTTTTAGGATTAATCGTGTCCAAAAAAGGTATCTATATCGATCCTGAAAGAATCGAAGAAATTAAAAGAATTCCTTTCCCCCATAATAAGAAAAGCCTGCAGTCATTCCCGGGATAGATAAATTTTGTAAAAATATTTGTCCCTGAATTTTCACAGATAGTTTTGCCTTTACAAACACTGACTAAGAAAAATTTATTATTCAAGTGGGGACATAATCAGAGAGAAGCATTCAATTTAATAAAACAGTCTATTGTTATTTCTCCATTCTTGACTACTCCTAATTTTCTTAACCCTTTTACTTTATATACATCTGCATCAGATACATCATATGTTTCCATTTTGACACAACTTAATGAGAAACAAGTTGAAGCACCAATTTCATTTTTTAGTTCCAATTTGCAAGGTGCAGAACTAAACAAGCATTTTCTATCGTCAAATATATAAAGATATTTAGGCCATTTGTCCTCAAAACTCACACGAAGGTAATAGTTCCATTCTCTACAGTAAGGAAATTATTGATGCAAAGAGAGGTAGGAGAAAAAATGGATAATTGGGTAACTACTTTACAAGAATACGACGTAGAAATTAGACCTTGTAAAATTGTTATAGGTCAAGGTTTTTGCATAATGTTAATAGGAGCATCCCATTTACCAACAAAAGAAGATTCAGGTAATGATGTACAAATGTCTGAGGTAAGCCTCAATGATCCTCGCTCTTAATATGCTGATCTTAAATTTTATTTGAAAAATGGATATGATCCCATACAGCTCAATTATAAAACAAAAGGTGATTTAATATTGAAAGCTAAGCAATATGAAATGGTCAACAATGTATTGTTTAGAAGGAACTTTGATTCCATGTTATTGCGATGCTTAGAGAAAACTGAAGTAGATAAAGTTTTGCAGGAACTCCACGATGGAGCAGCTGGAGGACATTTTGGAGGAAATGCGACAGCACATAAAATCAAGCATGCAGATTATTATTAGCCAAAACTATTCAAAGACGCTCATGACTATGAGAGGAAATGTAAGGTCTATCAAAGTGCATCCGGAAGACAAAGGAAACCAACTTTTCCATTACAATGAGTTAATATTTAACAACCATTCGAGCAATGGGGATTAGATATAATTGGTGAGATCATTCCTAACTCTTCCAAAAAAAATAAATACATCGTTACAGCTACTGATTATTTTACTAAATGGGTGGAAGAAATTCCACTAAAAGTGGCCAATTCTGAGAATATTATCGAATTTATTGATCAATTTTTCATAAATAGATTTGGATTACCAACTGCTTTGATGTTTGAGAATGCATCATATTTCTCAGTCACTGCTATGATATAATTTTCCATAAAAAGAGGTTTTAAGCTTAAATATTCAACTAACTATTATCCTCAAGGAAATGGTTTAACAAAATCAACTAATAAAAGTCTTATTAGGATCATTAAACGAACTATTGACCAAAACCAAAGAAATTGGCACAAATCATTAAATTTTTCTCTTTGGGCAGATAGAATAACTTAGAAGACCTCAATTGGCACTTCTCCATTTAATCTTGTTTATGGGAAAGAAGTTGTTCTTCCGACTAATATAGTTATTTCTTCTCTTGCCTTGGTAAAACTTATTGACGAATCAGCTTCTTCTTCTTTCTAGGTAAGACGATTTCAAATTCTTAAACTTGAAGAGGAAAGAGAAAAGGCAAAAGTTACGCATACACATCATCAAAAATTAGGTAAAGCTTCATTTCACACAACTTTTGTTAGTCCAAAAACATTTCAAATTGGTGATATGGTTTTGAAATGGGATAAAGCACACGAGGAAAAAAGGTAAACGTACTAAATTCCAAAGACTATGGCTTGGACCATTTCAAATCATAGAAAAAATAGGCCCATCAACGTTTTTATTGCAAGAACTATCAGGCAATAGAGATTCTCTGCCTGTTAATGGGAAAATTTTAAAGAAGTATTTTTCAGAGGAGGTAATCCCTTCTATTTCCTGTACATTATTTGCATTTTCTTTTCTAAGGAAAATAAAAGTTGAATGGTATTTACTTCTGGATTTTTCAAAAATGGCATAATTTATAGCTTGTAGAAATATAAAGGATGCAACTAACATAGAAAATTTGTTCTTCGAAGAAATAGTTAAATTGCATGGATTACCTACAAGTATTATTTCTAACAGAGACACTAGGTTTATGGGTCATTTTTGGAGAAATCTATGGAAAAATATAGGAACCAATCTCAGCTTTAGTTCAACATATCATCCCTAGAATGATGGTCAAACAAAGGTGGTAAATAGAAGCATTGGAAATATCTTGAGGAGTTTGGTAAGTAAACATCCCAAACAATGGGATCAGGTACTTTCTCAGGCATAATTTTCATATAATGATTCACCCAACGGAAGCACTAGATTGAGTCCATTCCAAATTTTTTATGGCAAGCATCCAAGAGGAATTTATGAATTAAGGAACCTGGGAAAAAAACAATTCAAAAGTGAAAATGGTGAATATTTTGCGGCCAGTATGTAGGAAATATAGGACAAGGAAAAACAAAAATTACAATAAAGCAACAAAAAATATAAATGAAGAGTATATTCAAAGAGAATAAAACTGGATTTTAATGTTGGAAACTTGGTTATGGAACATCTTCTGAAAGAAATATCTTTTAAAGGGGAATATAATAAGTTAAAATTGAGAAATATTGGACCATGCAAAATTTTGAGGAAATTTTCCTCGAATGCTTATGAAATAGAATTACCCAAAGGATTTGGAATTTCACCAAAATTTATTGTTTTCAATCTATACCCCTTTAAGGAACCAATAAATGATCCTACATATGCACTTGATAGTGATAAAGTTCATTGGGAGAAACAATAACCTTCAACACCAAAAAATAAAATTCAATCAATCATTGATAAAAGAGTGGCTAAAAGGACTAGGAATAAAGAGTATTTTCAATACTTGGTTAAATGGATGAATCAATCAGTTGAAGATGCTACTTGGATGACAACAACATAGATTTAAAAATATGGCACCAATATTGAAGAATTTCAGAAACAGGGCATATGATTGTATCTTTTTCTTCCCTAGTAGTATGATGCAGGACCATCTCATGTTTTAATTTTATGTAATTGTTTAATTTGGAAATTATAGTAAGTTATATATTTTATGAATAATTCTAGAATTCGATAGAGATTAGGTAGTTAGGATAGATTACTATAATATTCCAAAATTTACATGCAGCAAATTGTAATATTAAATTTTTTTGATCTCACTTAGTAGATGAATAAATGGGTAAGGAGGCCCATGCATATTAAAAATCTGAATAAAATACCTCATGGTGTGGAAAGGGATCAAGGTAGTAGCTGGATTTTACACTCTCATGTGTGAACAGGGACAAATGCAGGTGGACAAGGTCAAGTTTGACCAAGTCAACAACGCAGGTATGAGAGGAGGAGATCACCCATAGAGACAACGTAGTGCAAGTGGGAGGAAGATTCCTTGGTGAAGGAAACTCTAATGAGTGGGGCCCAAGGCAAGAAGGCTCACACATGTTTAAAAGGAGGGCAAGGTAGCCATAAAAATTTTATTCTTATGATTGGATTTTGGTCTAGAAGACTATTTTTCTTTCTACAACTGTTTAGTTGAGATTGTTGTGCTGCTTAGCACAAGGATTTCCTGTTTAGGAATCCTACTCCTTTCTTAAGAAGCCTCTTGAAGGAGTTGTAATGATTTGCCTCACATCTAGGATTGAGGCCAAGCATCCTCCTTCGGCCACAGCATTATTTATGTAGCAGAATAATATTGTGTTGCAGGGTGTTGTAGTGAGGGGTCACAACACCACTTCTGGCACTTTTTTTTCAGAGGAGGAGGCTCTCTTTCTCTTGGGAGATTAGTGAGGAAGCATTCCAGAGAATATTTGCACATATTATCACTTGGCTAAAGCACTCCCAACATATACAGTGCATTAATTTACAGGAACTACGTCTTTTATTGCAGTGTTGCAGTGTGGGTTAATCCCCTCAATCTTGAGCTTGTTTCTCAGGGAAAGGGCCAACCCTTCTCTTAGAAACTTTGTAACAAGGATTCTCATTAATTTTATATTTTTTCAGCTGTATATGCTCATAGATTCAGTTATACTACGTTTTCCATATCTATATCTGCAGATTTGACATTTTTCACTTGTACATTCATGAAACCCTTGTCGGGTCATTTCTATAATGTGTAAAAGAGGATTTTTCTCCATTTTTCTCCATGATATCATGTAACACTCTCAATTTATATTATTTCCATCATATTTAATCATAAACATTCAGAAAATCACGCTGTAAATTCTTCAATAAATTTTTCATAAGCTAAGTCATGGGATTTGGGCATTTTTGAGCCATATCGGGACTGGGGGATCTGTTTAACTTAGCTAGAGTGATTTTTTTTTGATAAAATTTGGTATGTGAGTCTCATATGACATATTATAAGGGATCACACCATTATTTTCCTCTTTTATTACGCAAATAGCTGGGAATAACGTTTTTGGTGCTTATTTTGTTGCTTTTCCCCAACTTTTGGATCATAAAAGGAAGAAAAAGTTGCTGTTGAGACACAAAATGATGATAATGTGTTTCTTGACACATTTAATGAATGAATAGCTTGCTGATACTCCAAAATTGTGTTTACATATTGCTGCAATCCCATTATTGGGCATTTTCCAACCATTCTAGGAGTAAGAGGCTTGTTTATCTCACATATTTTTCTTGGTTTATGATTTCCTCTTGGATTTGGATCTTATATTATCATATCTAATATATCCAAGGGCTAATATTTTTTTTGTAACTTACATTCCTAAAAAATGCATTTTTCAGGCATGCCTTGCAAGCAATCCCAATTTGGGGATATTACAGTGGTATCATAGCATGATCTTTGGCTCAACCTGTGAGTTCTAGCTATCAGAAGGGGAAAGATAAAAATGATGAAGAGAATGAGCTTGATCTCATCAATTTTCAGATCCAAGAAGGACCTCCCCAAGGAGGTTAAGAAGATGAAGAGTTGCAATGAAACTCCTAGAGGGTTTCAAGAAGAGGAAGAGCCATGCACTTCCTATTCTCAAAGAGGAGAAGACAAGAGAAATAAAGGACACTTGGAATCTGAGATTCTAAGTGGATACCTTGCTGAGTACCAAGCTAAACCTAGAGCCTTCAAGGGGACTCTATCTTTACCTCAGTTCATTCAGCTGGAAGAAGAAAGGAGACTCTACAACCATGGAATGATGAGAGGCAATAGATTCTTATTGTCCACTTTTGATGGATCACTCACATGTGCAGCAAAGGCTTGGGTGATGAAACTAGAGGCTTTATTCTTACTACATCCAGTAGTAGAGAGAGAGGCTATAGAAATTGCAGCGCTGCACCTTGAAGGTGAAGAAAACACTTGGTGGTTCAGCCATTGGAGCCATGCAAGAGTGTCTACTCTTGTTGAGTTTTCTCAAAAGCTGATTAGGAGATTTGGGGAAGGAAGATCAGAAAAAGAGAGACCCTCACCACCACTTGAGGAAGCATGTACCAGCGCTATCACAAACTTGGGGGAACAGCCTTCATGTTCAGCATTGAAGGAAGCCAACATAGTTGAGGGAGAAACTCTTGATCCCACATTTTTCCAAGGTATGCTTAAGTTTCCATCTCCTGACATTTCAGAAAATATTATGGAGGGATATACATCATTGCATGTTGTTGATTTAGAGCAGCAAAGCTTCACTGTGATGTATAAGAGCAGTGATGAAGAAAGGAGGACCCATTCTTTATGGGAACATTCAAATGGCAGCTTCATTCATGAAGCAATGGTGGATGGAATGATAGATGGTAGACATCTTGAAATGAGAAACCCTTTCTCCTTTCTAGATGACCCTTTCTCAATGAGCACTCCCCCGCTCAAAGAGAAACTTCTACTTGCAGCAGATCCAGAACCTTATGGGTTTTTGGAGGCCATTGATAGGAAGGAGGTCTCATGGAGAGATCTCATGAGAGGTGCACTTCAACAATTCATGGAGTGCAAAGTTCTTCAACATTTTGGGGAGGGTTTCCCATAATCACATTTGGACCCTTATGTGTTCAAGAAGGACATTGATGAGAGCTCTTATCTAGAATATCTCCAAGGAGTTGCATTTCAACATCCCATGGAATGCAAGAGTAGAAATTTGATTTGGGAGGATGATAGTCTTCCTTGGGAGAATTCTAAGGAAGAACATGATGGAAGGCATTCACATGTGGATGGATGGGTGTGGATGATGAGCAAGAAGTTGGAAAGATATTGAAAATCAGGTAATCTTAAGACGTGGAAACTTGGTGAGTTGGTTTCTCTTGAAAGAGTTTGGTCATCATCCTCTTTCTAAGGGTATGTGGCAGGATACTTGCATCGGGGAGAAGCCAGTGGATGCATTGTGTTGATGTGAAATTTTCACCATGTTTTCACTACATGATTTGTATGATGAAGTGGGGAGAGCAACAAAATATAGACGCTGAAGAAAATGCAGGAGAGCAAGGGCAGATTTGCTCTCACACTTTAAATGATGTTGCAAGAGTAGGAGATGGCACTATCATGGTACAAAGGGGCTACTGCTTGGCCTTAGATGATTAAGAGGTGCTTCCACTTTGGGGGGGACTTCTTATGTGTAGTAGTATTGTGGGAAATGCCTTTGACATTATGCATGTCAAATAATGGAGTTATGAGTTGGCAAGAGCCTATTTGCATGGGCCAACAACGCTGTCACCTTGGGGGTTGGACTTATTGATGGAGTGTCCCCAGGATCACTTCACATTTGATGCACTTGGTAAACAAGGAGGAGGTGAGAAATTTGTTGTTGCATCTATTGATTGCCTAATAAAATATTTGCGTGCTCTTACCATTTATGTGCAGTGCATTGCTCCACAAGAGGGCAAGCATTCCCTTTGGCTTCATGGTCAATTTTGGGCCAATCTATATGATGGAGACATCCATCTCTCATATTACCTTGGGAAAGTATGTTTTGCTTACATGTATGATCAGATATTGTACCTAACCATTTATTATTCATTAGTAGACTTGATGACATACATAACTATCCATGTATCAGGAAACAATTTGCGATACTATATTCTGAAGCAACAGTTTGGGAAACTGCGATGTAACTACATGGGAAACTGTTGGTACTTTGTTGCACCATGTGAAACCTTCAGTATTTACATCATTTTTATGCTGACCATGATCTCTTTTGCTGATATTGTTCTTATCTCTATTGAGAGCATGATGGGGGGAGAGACACATGGGATGGATGTGTCCTTTTGGGAAGAGGATTCCCACATTTTCTGCATTGCAAGTTCTAATGGGAGCATGGGAGGAGATATGGCCACCACAGTAAAACACTTTTTTCCTTTTGAGGTGGGCCATGTGATTGATGGGATACCATATGGTGATGATTTCCTATCCATCACATATGGGATGATTTGGGCCAGCTTGATTCACAGTGTTGGAGAGGAGATCTTTGGAGATCTAGTCTTCATCTTGCCACTTGGGGGCAATTTTTTTATAGCCCAAGATGAGCATATACTCTACACTTGTCATAAGTGGATAGGAATATAGTGTGGGGTAGGCTATCTTGTTTACCATGTGCAGATTTTCAGCCCACCTACTTTACAGGAGCTCAAGGTGGAGGAAACGTTTCTGGGGTTGCCATGGTGGGAGGTGACTCACTTTGTATGGATGATTGCTTGGGGATGGAGGATCCACTTGGGGGAAAGGTGTTTTCCTAATAATTTTCAGTCTCCATGCCTTGGGAGGAAAATCTTTAGTTCTATCCTTGTAGTTGCTTTAGGACAAGCAACATTTTGGAGGGCAGGACTGTAATATTCCAATATTTTCATGCAGCAAATTGGAATATTAAATTTTGATGATCTCACTTAGGAGATGAATAAATGGGTAAGGAGGCCCATGCATATTAAAAATCTGAATAAAATCCCTCATGGTGTGGAAAGGGATCAAGGTAGCAGATGGATTTTACACTCTCATGTGTGAACAGGGACAAATGTAGGTGGACAAGGTCAAGTTTGACCAAGTCAACAGTGCAGGTATGAGAGGAGGAGATCACCCTGTTATCTCAAAATAAGACCCTGATAGGCTACTAGGCTACTGGTGCTCAAAACATGTGGAAAATGTCTTATAACCTTCATTTGAATTCAACCTTCCAGCTGTGCAAATCCCAACCTCCAAAATGGTGAAAAAAATGTCAATACTACTGCGCTACGAAACTACTGAGTCTGTTGTTTTGGTAGCGTAGAATTTTCCTTTTAAAATCATGCTTCAAACCTCCATTTTTATGTGCCAAACCCCCTTGATCTTCATTGGTATTCTCCATATACCTTCCACCAGCATCAAAGCTCAACAAAAAACCCTTTTTACCTTTGAAAATTTTCAAAAATCTTTCAAACTGCATCCTACAACAGTTTCATAGCACGCTACGAAACTGCTATGTGTCACCTTCAGCAGTTTCGTAGTGCGCTACAAAACCGCTGAGTCTTCACTTTTCACAACTTGTTTCCAAAAATTTGGTTTTCAACCCTTTAAATACTATATTTTTAGGTGTATATCAACCTTCATAACCCATAAAATTATCTTTAAACAGCTCCAAAAATGAGATATATTCACATAACCTCAAAAATTCGTTAAAGGATGACACTTACTGTTTTCATTTATTTTAGTTGTGGCTGATCTTCAAACTGTGCTAGCTGTATTTCCAAGTCTTCTACTCTCCACTTAAGCCTTCTATTGTTTACCCTTAGCTTGGTATTGACCATCCTAATGAATTTTTCTTCTTTGATTGCAGGTAGGGTCCATATGAAGAATTGAGCTTGACTATCAATTAATTCAGGGTTTGGAATTTTCTCCATCTCCCACAGTCCTTTCATCCTTTCAAAATTTTCCCTTTATTTTGCATGCACTCTCACCTTTTTCTTCAACTTATCAATCTCATTATTTACCAATTTGAGTTTGTCTTTAACATCTTCATAGCTTCTATTTTCCTTCTAAATATTGAAAACCCTATTTCTATCTTCTTCAGGCATTGAAAAAGATATATTTGTGGTTTCTTCAAAAAAATTAGCTCTTTCACCTCCTGTTTGATATTTCTCTATGTCTGACTGCTTTAACTTCTTGGAGTGCCTATTTGAGGGTTTTATGGGTTTAAAGATAAACTCTACCACATCAACATGAAAATCTAACCTTTTGGATGTCTTCAATTTTTTTGATTTGTTGCCACCTGTATCCAGTTTGATGAAGTTTTCTTGCACTAGGGGAGACTCTGCAATGTCAATAGCTTGAATTATATCATTCAAATTACCTTTTGACCCCTATGTAGCTACAGCCTTACCCTTTTCCTTTAACCTTTGACTCCTAGTAAACCTCATTTGATCCGTTTTACTAGTTGACTTCTCTAGAATTGTTTCCTTAACCAGAGTTTTCTTCTTATGTGTGGATTTAGGAGTATCTTGGATTTTAATTGATGTTCCTATCATTGGTTGTTTAACTTTTCTTCGAGTCTTGAGCTTAACAAATCTTCTTGACTTTGTTTTTACAGGGGAAGTAATCTTTGATGGAGTTTTTTCTTTAGCTTGAGGACTAACACATGTTCCTTCAATCCCAATTCTACTCAAAAAGAGGAATTCAACCCAATATCTGTTTGCTTTCTGTAGCTCATGTAAGACTATTAACTTAACTAAGCCATGGTGAAATAATGAAGTTTCACGTGACTCAACCTTCATTTGTACCTTATCAGACATCTTAGCCAAACTTTTGAAAAGATAAAAAGGTAAATCTAGAGATATTATCCCTGTGAAATGAAGCAAGAGTTTATAGTGATAGGTATACACCTTGTGGTATCTCCCTTCGCAGGTGAAGTACCTCTGAATATAGTAGATAAAATTGGCAAATGTATCTTTGACATAGTTTATTGGGACAACCTTGTTCAAGTCAACCTCTGAAAACTCTGGTTTTAGAAATATTTTGCAGGGTACCATGTCAAACTTGAAATTTTTAAACCACATGTCTTCTCCTCTCGGAATTTCTGTAACTTCTGATATCACTTAAGGGGGAATTGGTAAATTGACGAATCCAATCCTTTAGTTTGAACCTGTGAAGTTTGTGGCAAATTCTTTGGTGACTTGAGTGTGCCCTCCTTGAAGTTTTTCACAAAACCTCCAGCAACCTACTTTCTTAAAGGCTTCTTCAACATACTTGTCTTTTGTAAGGGCTTCTATACCTTCAGGTTCTATTCTTAGGCAATGACCAGACCTATGACTCCTTCTTTCTTCAGCCATTTTCTTCTTGAAAACCTTGTATCTTCAGAAATATGTGATAATCCCTCTGAAAACCCTATGTCTTCATAAAATTAGCAAATTAGCAATCAAAGCTTTCTATTGAATGAACTGGCTCGCTTGGTAAATGAGTTCAGCCTCGCTTGATAACAATTATGCCTCGCTTGATAACAATCATGGTTCCACCAGCAATGAATTTCAAATTCACTTGATAGCAAGTTTTGAAAATATTGTTGAATGAGCAGCCTCGCTTGAATTTGTTTCAGTTCTGCCTCACTTGAAATATAGTTTCAGTGAACTCTAGTCTTTCACCACTAATTTCTTCTTCAAAACATAAGCATGCATGCACTATTGTCTTGCATGAGACAAATAAAGTCGAAAACGACCAACTGTTTTCAAATTTGAAAGGAACAATGACAATCTGACCCCTAATCGATGACAAATGACCCCTAATGATTATAATAAATGGTTGCATGCGTGAATGAGAACTCGTGAATGACACCTAATGATGAAAAATTTAACTATATTTGACAGATGTGACAGCACAAACAAAAAACTGAGAATCCCCGATTTCGTAGCGCATGATTTTCAAATTCGATTTTTTGCGCTACGAAATCACCAGCGTTTTCGTAGCGCAGAATCAAATTTTTACACTGAGCGCTCTACGAAAACGTGGTTTCATGGCTTATTCATAAAATCTTCGGAAAAAACTTTAAAAATAGGTTTCAAAACATGGCATAAGATCTTTGAAGAATAAAACAAGGTTGATGAACATTGTTTGGTGATGGAATGAGACCTTTAACCCATGATCTAGACATTTAAAAATATAAAAATGACTCTAACCATATCTAGCATTATGACTTAGGAACAAGTGTAACTGACCAAGTTTCAGAAAATTTTTATTGTGATAACAGTGGCTCCACTTGGGATGTGTGCCCCTGTGGTACACTAAGAACCCGCAGCACTAGTGCCATCCATTTTGATAAAAAACAGAAATTTTTTTGACAAGTATCTTCTTTGAACTGTTGGGCCTTCACCTCGGGCTAAAGCTCTCTGTTTCAGCTTGTCATTTATTAGCAAAAACTTGGCAAAGATGAATATATACAATGTCATGAATGAGTGATTTTACTTCATCAAACATAATGCTTTAGGAACCTGTCATTAACAGGCCCTCCAGCATATGATCCTCCATCAATTTCCTACAATATGTAAGTGTTGTTCCCATGAAAACCAACAATCTAAAAAGGATCCTTCCATAAATTCTAAAACTTACCATGCTTGATTTTTTCTTCAATTTTTGCCTCCCATTTCAGCACTTTGTCATGAATCTGAAAATTGTCCTCTTTGATCCTCCTATCAAATGTATTCTTGATTCTGTTTTGAACATGATGATGACTGTCATAAACTCCATTTCTCTTTTCTTGCAAGGCTATCAACTGGTTTATCCTCCTTTGGATGGCATTTGGTTCTTCTTCAAGTCCTTGAATTAACTTCATAACTAGTACCCCAAGTGATGTTGGAAAAACAACTTCAGCTCCATAGACTAATTCATATGGCGAAGTTCCAATTGATCTCTTTGTACAAATCCTATCAGCCCATAGGGCGTACTTTAGTTTTAAATGCCAAGCTTTCTTGTTCTCCTGCAGTACCTTTTTGATGATTCTTACAATGCTCTTTTTTGATGATTCAACAAGACCATTACCTTGCGGATAGTAGGTTGTAGAGTGTCCAAGAGTGATGTGATATTGATGACAGAAATTAATCACTTTCTTGGACTTAAATTCTTGAGCATTATCTGTTATAATCTTCATGGGAAAGCGAAATCTTGACAATATATTATTCTTTAAGAAAGAAATAATTACAGAGTTATTAGCTTGCCTGGTTGGTATCGCTTCTATCCATTTGGTGAAGTAGTTTGTTGCTGTAAGAATCCAGCGATGCTGCCCTGATGAAGTTGGATGTATCTCTCCAATAAATTCTAACTCCCATTGTTGAAATGGAGCTTCAACATAAATAGGAACCAAAGGTAGAGGTACAGGCTTTCTTCTTCCTTCAAAAATTTGACACTCATGACATGCATCGATCTTTTTGTAAATGTCTTTAAACATTGTTGGCCAAAAGTATCTAGCTCTTAGGATCTTATTTGTTGTAGCTTTCCTCCGAAATCACCTTTATGGAACTCATCAGTTATCTTTTCAGCCTCTTCTTCAAGCAAACAATTTAGCAAAATTCCTCCTGCATCTTTCCAAAACAGATTTCTGTCATAAACAAAATATCGCAATTATTTTAGCTTAAAAAACCTTGCTTTGGACTTCGTTAGACCAGTGGAAGCTTTATTATGCTATAGGACAAAAACCACATCCCTATACCACTCTGAAGTAAGAAATTTCTCATCAATTTCGACAAATTCTTCTTCATTTTCAGAAATTTCTGATATTTCTGCATTCAGATTTATGTCAAGACAATCCAGATTTGACTAAGTCATTAGCTTCACCAAGCCTTTTCCCTTCACCAACTGCGTTGGTTTAATGTCTATATCATATTCCAGCAATTTGGTGATCCATTTTCCCCTTTTTCCATCTGGATCTGTCTGAGTTAGAATGTCCTTTACCACAATACTTGCATTAGGGGAATTTTGAGGTCTAAAATGGGCCTCCTAAGAAAAATGTACAACCAAAATAAACTTTATAAGAACCAATAGGATTCAAGATGATGATGTTAACCATGGGGGATGATTCACCATTTTTTAAGTAAAAGGGTAAAAATATTAAAAAATAATAAAATAATAAAACTGTTTTTTCAACTCGTATTTTCAACCTATCTCCCAAATTTTTTACTCGAATTTTGAGCAGGAGTACTCATTGGATGCAAAAATTAATGCCTCATCCAAGTAGTACCCATGTTGCATACTTTCGATGGACCCTGCTATGTGAAAAATGAGAAATACATGAAAAAATGTGATTGCAATCACATTTTTCATGTATTTCTCATTTTTTGTGTAGCAGGGTCCATCAAAAGTATGCAACATGGGTACTCCTTGGATGAGGAATTAAATTTTTCATCCAAGAAATTATCCATAATTTGAGTAATAACTTTAAGGAACTCAATTATAATTAATAGGGATTGAAAAAGTAGTTTTTTCTTTATTCCCTCTAAAATTTGATGATGTCATCAAATCTTACTTTATTATTTCCACTATTATTTTATAATTTCCTTAGGAGGCCCATTTTAGACCTCAAAATTCCCCTAATGGAACATATGCTATAATGTGTGAATGAAAAACATAAATTCTGAAATCTTTTATAGCTTTCACCAAAGCATAGGCTTGCTTCTCTAGAATATTATACTTCAATTCAACATTTTCTAATGTCCTACTAAAGAAATAAATAGGTTTTTCAATACCTTTCTTTCCTTTTTGTAGCAAAACTCTAGAAATTGTGTTTTCAGAAGCAAATGTAAAAACCAAAAATTCTTTGGAAAAATCTGGACTGATGAGCACCGGTGCTTGTGTGAGTGCCTTTTTTATTTCTTCAAAAGATTTCCTTGCTTCAGCTATCCATTTAATGTCCACTCCTTTCTTTAGCATCCTTGTTATATCTTTGACAATCTTAGCAAAGTTAGGAATGAAGCGCCTAACAAAATTCACTTTCCCAAGAAAAGATTGAATCTCTTTCCTACTTCTTGGCAAATCTACCTTTTGAATTGCATTGACTCTATTAGGATCAATCCTAATTCCCTCTTCAGAAATAATATGGCCAAGTAATTTTCCTGATGTTAAAGCAAATATGCTTTTAGTTTGATTGAGAGAGATACCAAACCTTCTACATTTCAGCAGAATTTTTTCTAGATGTTTCAAATGATCTTCTTCTTTCTTTGAGTAGATTGTGATATCATCAAGATAAACAACCACTGATCTATCCTTTTCTTCAGAAAAATCAATGTCCATTTCTCTTTGGAAAGTGGCTCCCGCATTCATGAGACCAAAGGGCATTTTGGCATACACGAATGTATCCCATGGTGTTGTGAAAGTTGTTTTTTCTTGATTATCTGGATGCACAAGAATCTGATTGTAACCTAAAAATCCATCAAGCATAGACATCCTTTGTGAACCAACAATATTTTGCAGAATTGAATCCATCTTAGGAAGAGGATAGTTATCCTTTAGTGAAGCCTTATTTAAATTTCTAAAATCAATACAAATTATGATTTCTTCACTCTTCTTTCTTACCGGAACTAAGTTTGCAAGCCAATTTGAAAATCTGATTGGAACAATGATCTTTGCATCAAAGAGTTTCTTGACCTCCTTCTCAATCAAAGCCATGAGAAGAGGATTAATTCTCCTCATTTTCTACTTGAAAGGCTTCTCATTTTCCTTGATAGGAATAGTATGTTGAATCATGGAAGGATCATATTGTTTCAAATCAGAATAACTCCAAGAAAAAACATCCATAAACCTTCTCATCATCTCAATATATTTGAATTTCACATCAGCTGAAAGAAGCTTTGTAATTTTTATCATTTTAGGCAAAGCTAATGTACCAAGATTACAGCTCTCTACTTCCTCTTCATCAGCTTGCAATTTTGGTGCTTTAAGCACATAATTTTGATAAAAAAATTTCTCAAGAGGAATAAGACCCTTTGGTATTGAATTATTCTTCAATTGCAAAACTTCAGAATTCTCTTTAGGCTCAACAAGCATATTTTGCTGATCTACATATGTATTTTCAAATTCTTCTTTCAGCTCAATAAAATTCTTTACCTGTTGATCATCTTCAAAAACTTGCCAATTTATGATATTGTCCGGTATAGCTGGCCTATGATGAATTTCAATATCATATTTTTCATTTTAATGCATAGGAATAATGAACAGGCTTGCGGAAACAACAAGGGAATCAACAATAGAATTTTGATCTCTGGTTTTGACTATGAAGGAATGAGACTGAAATTTTTCCAACAAGTCTAAAACTAAATTTCTGTAAGCCCTCATTCTTACATCCTTCGTTTGATAGACATCTTCAACTTGTCTAATAACCAATTCGGAATCTCCAAAAACATAAATATTTCGAGCCTTCATCTTTTTCAAAATATCTAGACCCAAAATCAAAGATTCATATTCAACCATGTTGTTTGTGCAATCAAAATTCAGTTTGTAAGAGTAAAACTTGCTCTCATCATTTGTATTTGTAATCCAAATCCCTGCTACTGCCCCTTCTTTTCCTGTAGATCCATCAAAGTACAATGACCACCATTCTTCCATCTCTTCGTCTTTTACTTGTCGATTTTCTGAGTGCTGATTTTCTGCTCTTATTTATTCCTCAACACTATCAGTTGATTCATTGAAAATAATGGTAGATCCAAGCTCAGTATCAAAAGCATAAATAGGAAAATTCTGAGGTTTATCTTTACTGCTTACCATGTAGGCCATTCTAGTCTCTCGATACAACCTCCTTTGCTCACCAAAAACAGGAATTGTGGCATAGGAAACATCCATCTGCATTGTGCCTTTAATTTTCGCTGCCCATGATCTGGACAATAGCATACCAAACTTTGGAGGAACATCAGCTACAACAATATCCATAACAACTGTCTTTGTTGGAATTTGCGTGAGGCCAACAACAACATCCTTAATTAGACCAATACATTGAACCCTCTTGGAATCAAAAGAAAACAAATCCTTATATGGTCTTGTGATTTGCAATCCCATTCTATCCATGATAACCTTGGGCATAAGGTTATGAGAAGCTCCCGAATCTAACATAGCATTATGCAAATTCATATCATAAATACTAATGCTTACATAAAAAGGAGGAAACTCTTCATTATGATCATCTTCTAACCTTGGACCCAAATGTATAGTAGGATTATCTTCTTGGACATTCAAGATATCAGCAGCCCCTAGTTGTGAATTCAAAATCTTAACTATCTTGCTTCTATATTCATTCACCTTGAGAATCTCACTAAAAGGGACTAATATTTTAATCTTTGAAATTTCATTCTCAAGGTTGAAAATAGAAACAGACTTTTCAGCATCTTTGATAAGAGGAGGAATTTGAGTGTCTTTCTTACCAATTGGAATATCTTTTTTACCTTTAGCCACCTTTGGGGTATCACTCTTAGCTTCAATAGCCTTTGGAGCATCTTGCTTGGGCTGCCCTTTTTTTGCAATGATAGGCACATTTCTATTTCTGAGATTATATTGCTTTTTCATCTTGAAAATAGCATGTTGATACCCTTTAAAATAATCTGATGGTTCTTCTCCTTGATTAGCCAAATCTGACTCATCGTGCTCTTATTTAGTCAAGAATATTCCTGACATTTCTTCGTCAAGAAAATGGATGGATTCTTCAGGAATCTCATGCTCATCTTCTTCATCTACCAAATTTTGCTGAAAAGGAAGTCTCACTAGAGGGTCAGCTTGCTGATTTCTATTCTCCCTCGGCCTTTGCTAATTTTGAGGTCTCCTAAATTGTGGATTTCTGAATTGAGGTTCATGTTGCACAGGAGGAGTAGAAGTGTTACCAAGAGCTAACCTATCCATAAACTTCTCCATGGTTTTCATCATTGAATCAAATTTGTCTTCAGAAGTTGAGGTGGATGGTTTCTTTTCTTCTTTCAATTTGGTTTTTCTCATTTTTGACTTTTTAGCAGCTATCATGTTTACCTCAACCTTAACTGCATCACTCTGCATTTTAGCAAGTGTAGGTGACTCTCTTTCCCTCAACAAGATATAAAAGTCATAATCAAATGCGTCAACATATCTCATTTGTGCTAAGGATTTTAGAGGTTTCAAATGGGTTGGAATTAAGTCAAAAACTTTATTAAATATTTCTGAAAAGTTTTAGACAGATCCATCAACTACCCTCCTAAGGTTGTTGTATTCAATGAGTGCTTGGACTGGATTGGTTCTATTTGCCCATTTTCTTAATAATTTATCTTCAAAATCATTCCAAGTTCTAATGCTGCCTGGTGCAAGAGCCTTAAACCGTTTTCTAACTTCACCAATAAAACTTTGTGAAAATAACCTTAGCTTCACATCCTCATCATCAACTTCTTCTCTGTCTATAAAATCATTAAATTTGTCTACAAATTCCTCTGCTGAAATTTCCTCATCACTACCCCAATTAGGAATCTTAGCAGCATATTTACTAGGAAGGTCATACAAAACAGCAGGAAGTATGCGCGGTGCATAGATAGCAGGATCAGACATGACTGGAGGATGAACAGTGGTTGTTGGAGGAGCAGAAGAAGATGAGGAACTGATATGAGGAGGATTGTTTGGTTTTTGTAAGCCACTGAAAATAGAACTCCAATTTGGAAGGGGTAAACCAGCTTTAGATTTTAGCAAGACTTCGAAAGGATCAGTTTCTTTGAGTTTATCTAAAGACTCTTTTTCTAGCAGTAGTTCAGAGGTAACAACTTCCCAAAACTCTTCCTTGTCTTCTTATGTCACTAAGGCTGAAGTGTCAATTCCTCTTTTTTGCAAGTCTGAGATAACATCAATGAGTTCTTTTTCACTTTCAGATCTAAACAACACTTCATGAATCTTGTCATCAACTTTCTTATCTTCAGGACTTCTTAATATTTCATAGGAAAAATATTTCGAATGAGATGGAGTACCTGATATTTCTGAAATTATTTGACTTTTTGAAATAGTGTTTGGATTTTCCATAGCGGTAGGTGGATTGGGATCAGGATTGCTCCGTGTGTATCTCCTTCTCGAAGCCACCTTTAAAATTTGAAAAATGTATGGAGTCACCAAGGTAGATTGCAGCCTCGAAAAACTTTCTGAGCTCCTACTACCTTTAGAAGTTTAGCTTATTAATTTCGGGAATGAGTAATATTCAGACTCCAAGTAGATGCACCAAAATGTTATCTCAAAATTAGACCCTGATAGGCTGCTAGTCAAGGAGACCCTGAGTAACTATTTCAAACCAAACTTTTAGTTGAGGCTTAGCCTCCTCAACCTGAGAGGGCTCTCTCAATAGGTTAATGATTTGAAAATAAATATCAGATGGCTAACTCTGTGAATAAACTGAATAAAGTGAATAATTGGTTGTACTACTAATCAACAAACATCTATTGGGTAAATGGAGTCAAATGTGCTTTCACAAAACATAAAGATCAGTTTCATATGGAAGTCAGGGCATTTCAGGGTTTAGATGCATCAATAGAACAGTAGGACAGAGAATAAACATAGTTCATGAACATATGAAAGAAGTTAGAGCACCTCCAGTGAATTCTAAGTAACATACATTCATGCCACTGCAAGTAATTTAAAGAGAAACATCATGAGACAATCAAACATCCATAACCCTTTCTGAATCCTGACTGATGAAACAAAACTCTCTGTATTAAGATAAAAACACAGTTCTCTGATATCACAAAATGTATGCTTGTTCAATGAAAATTCCAACCCTGTGCAATTCGATTTCTTCCCTCTTATAGAGTGGTCATTACATCCTTGGATTCCTTCCAAACATTTGAGAATAAATTTGAATTTGACACCTATCAACTTCTAAAAAAACTTCATTTACAAACTGACAGTAAAACTGTCTGTCTTACAGTCCTAATACAACTAGGACTAAAACACTATTTATTATATCTTAACAACCTTTAACAACCTTATCTAATCATTAAAAACTATGCTTGACAGCTAGAATTCGACCATGATGTTGCTCATCTTGCTGTTGTTAGACCCCATCAACCTATTTCTTATCCATTCCTGCAAAATAGGAGCATGTTTCATGTATAATAGCTAAATGTCTCATTTCTGTCCATTCGAACCAACTGTTAAAGAAACAAGTGCTCAAAACATGTGGCAAATGTATTATAACCTTCATTTGAATTTGACCTTCCAGCTGTGAAAATCCCAACCTCCAAAATGGTGCAAAAACTGTCAATACTACTGCGCTACGAAACTACTGAGTCTGCTGTTTTCGTAGTGTAGAATTTTCCTTTTAAAATCATGCTTCAAACCTCCATTTTTATGTGCCAAACCCCCTGGATCTTCATTGGTATTCTCCATATATCTTCAACCAACATCAAATCTCAACACCAAACCGTTTTTACCTTTGAAAATTTGCAAAAATATTTCAAACTGTTGTGTGTCACCTTCAGTAGTTTCGTAGCGCGCTACGAAACTGTTGAGTCTTCACTTTTCACAGCTTCTTTCCAAAAATTTGGTTTTCAACCCTTTCAATACTATATTTTCAAGTGTATATCAACCTTCATAACCCATAACATCATCTTTAAACAGCTCCAAAAATGAGATATATTCACATAACCTCAAAAATTTGTTAAAGGATGACACTTACTGTTTGCATTTATTTTAGCTGTGGCTGATCTTCAAACTGTGCTAGCTATTTTTCCAAGTCTTCTACTCTCCTCTTAAGCCTTCTATTGTTTTCCCTTAGCTTGGTATTGACCATCCTAATGAATTTTTCTTCTTTGATTGCACGTAGGGTCCATATGAAGAATTGAGCTTGAATATCAATTAATTCAGGGTTTGGATTTTTCTCCATCTCCCACAGTCCTTTCATCCTTTCAAAGTTTTCCCTTTCTTTTGCATGCACTCTCACCTTTTTCTTCAACTTATCAATCTCATTATTTTCCAATCTAAGTTTTTCTTTAACATCTTCATAGCTGCTCTTTTCCTTCTGAATATTGAAAACCCTGTTTCTGTCTTCTTCAGGCATTGAAAAAGATATATTTGTGGTTTCTTAGAAAACATTAGCACTTTCACCTCCTATTTGATCTTTCTCTATGTCTGACTGCTTCAACTTCTTGGAGTGCCTAGTTGAGGGTTTTCTGGGTTTAAATATAAACTCTGCCACATCATCCTGAAAATATAAGCTTTTGGATGTCTTCAATTTCTTTGATTTGCTGCCACCTAAATCCAGCTTAATGAAGTCTTCTTGCACTAGGGGAGACTCTGCAATGTCAATAGCTCGAAGTATATCATTCAAATTACCTTTTGACCCCTCTGTAGCTACAACCTTACCCTTTTCCTTTAACCTTTGACTCCTAGTCAACCACATTTGATCTGTTTTACTAGTTGACTGCTCTAGAATTGTTTCCTTAACCAGAGTTTTCTTCTTCTGTGTGGATTTAGGAGTATCTTGGCTTTTCAATGCTGTTCCTATCATTGGTTCTTTAACTTGTTTTCGAGTCTTGAGCTTAACAAATCTTCTTGACTTTGTTTCTACTGTGGCAGTAATCTTTGATGGAATTTTTTCTTTAGCTTGAGGACTAACACCTGTTCCTTCAATCCCAATTCTACTCAAAAAGAGGAATTCAGCCCAATCTCTGTTTGATTTCTGTAGCTCATGTAAGACTATTAACATAACTAATACATGGTGAAATAATGAGGTTTCACATGACTCAACCTTCATTTGTACCTTATCAGACATCTTAGCCAAACTTCTGAAAAGATAAAAAGGTAAATCTGGAGATATTATCCCTGTGAAATGAAGCAGGAGTTTAAAGTGATAGGTATACACCTTGTGGTATCTCCCTTCACAGGCGAAGTACCTTTGAATATTGTAGAGAAAATTGGCAAATGTATCGTTGACATATTTTCTTGGCACAGCCTTGTTCAAGTCAACCTCTGAAAACTCTGGTTTTAGAAAGATTTTGCAGGGTACCATGTCAAAATTGAAATTTTTAAACCACCTATCTTCTCCTCTCGGAATTTCTGTAACTGTTGATATCACTTCAGGGGAAATTGGTAAATTGAGGAATCCAATCCTTGAGTTTGAACCTGTGAAGTTTGTGGCAAATTCCTTGGTGACTTGAGTGTGCCCTCCTTGAAGTTTTTCACAAAACCTCCAGCAACCTACTTTCTTAAACGATTCTTCAACAGACTTGTCTTTTGTAAGGGCTTCTACACCTTCAGGTTCTATTCTTAGGCAATGAACGGACCTATGACTCCTTCTTTCTTCAGCCATTTTCTTCTTGAAAACCTTGTATCTTCAGAAATCTGTGATAATCCCTCTGAAAACCCCGTGTCTTCAGAAAATTAGCAAATTAGAAATTAGAGCTTTCTGTTGAATGAAATGGCTCTCTTGCTAAATGAGTTCAACCTCGCTTGATAACAATTCTACCTCGCTTGATAACAATCCTGGTTCCACCAGCAATGAATTTCAAATTCACTTGATAGCAAGTTTCTAAAATATTGTTGAATGAGCAGCCTTGCTTGAATTTATTTCAGTTCTGCCTCGCTTGAAATATAGTTTTAGTGAACTCTGGTCTTTCACCACTAATTTATTCTTCAAAACATAAGAATGCATGCACTATTGTCTTGCATGAGACAAATGAAGTCGAAAACGGCCAACTGTTTTCAAATTTGAAAGGACCAAGGAAAATCTGACCCCTAATCAATGACAAATTACCCCTAATGATTATAATAAATGGTTGCATGTGTGAATGAGAACTCATGAATGACACCTAATGATGAAAAATTTAACTATATTTGACAGATGTGACAACTCAAACGCAAAACTGAGAATCCTCGATTTCGTAGCGCATGATTTGCAAATTTGATTTTTTGCGCTATGAAATCACCAGCGTTTTCGTAGCACATAATCAACTTTTTACACTGAGCCTGCTACGAAAACGTGGTTTCGTGGCTTATTCATCAAATCTTCAGAAACAAAAATTTTAAAAATGGGTTTCAAAGCATGGCATAAGATCTTTGAAGAATGAAACAAGGTTGATGAACATTGTTTGGTGATGGAATGAGACCTTTAACCCATGATATAGACCTTTAAAAATATAAAAATGACTCTAATCCTATCTAGCATTATGACTTAGGAACAAGTGTAACTGACCAAGTTTCATCAAATTTTTATAGTGATAACACACCCATAGAGACAGTGCAGTGCAAGTGGGAGGAAGATTCCTTGGTGAAGGAAACCCTAATGAGTGGGGCCCAAGGTAAGAAGGCTTACACATGTTTAAAAGGAGGGCAAGTCAGCCATAATATATTTGTGCTTATGATTTTATTTTTGTCTAGAAGACGATTTTACTTTCTGCAACTGTTTAGTTGAGATTGCTGTGCTGCTTAGCACAAGGATTTCCTGTTTAGGAATCCTGCTCCTTTCTTGAGAAGCCTCTTGAAGGAATTGTACTGATTTGCCTCACATCTAGGATTGAGGCCAAGCATCCTCCTTCAGCCACAGCATTATTTCTGCAGCAAAATAATATTGTGTTGCAGGGTGTTGCAGTGAGGGGTCACAACACCACTTCCAGCACTTGTTTTTCAGAGGAGGAGGCTCTCTTTCTCTTGGGAGATTAGTGAGGAAGCATTCCAGAGCATATTTTCACATCTTAGCACTTGGAAAAATTACTACCAACATCTATAGTGCATTAATTTACAGGAACTACGTCTTTTATTGCAGTGTTGCAGTGTGAGGGTTAATCCCCTCAATCTTGAGCTTGTTTCTCAGGGAAAGGGCCAACCCTTCTCCCGAAAACTTTGTAAGAAGGATTCTCCTTCATTTTCTGTATTTTTCAGCTGTATATACTCATAGCTTCAGTTAGACTATGTTTTCCAGATCTAGATCTGCAGATCTGACATTTTTCACGTGTACATTCATGAAACCCTTGTCGGGTCATTTCTATAATGTGTAAAAGAGGCTTTTTCTCCATTTTTCTCCATGATCTGATGTAATAATATCCATGTATGTTATTTCCATCATATTTCATAATAAACCCTCAGAAAATCACGCTGTAAATGCTTCAGTAAATTCTGCATAAGCTAAGTCATGGGATTTGGGCATTTTTTAGCCATATCGGGACCGGGAGATCTGTTTAACTTAGATAGAGTGATTTTTTTTTGCTAAAATTTGGTATGTGAGTCCCATATGACATATTATAAGGTATCCCAACATTATTTTCCTCTGTTATTACGCAAATAGCTGGGAATAACGTTTTTGGGGCTTATTTTGCTGTTTTTCCCCAACTTTTGGATCATAAAAGGAAGTACAAGTTGTTGCTGAGACACAAACTGATGATAATGTGTTTCTTGACACATTTAATGAGTTAATATCTTGCTTATTCTACATAATTTTTTTTACATATTGTTGAAGTCCCATTATTGGGCATTTTCCGGCCATTCTAGGAGTGAGAGGCTTGTTTATCTCACCTAGTTTTCTTGGTTTCTGATTTCCTCTTGGATTTGGATCTTATATTATCAGATATAAGAGATCCAAGGGCTAATATTTTTTTCTTTAGCATAAATTCCTGAAAAATGCGTTTTTCAGGCATGCCTTGCTAGCAATCCCAATTTGAGGATATTACAATTACTTTCAACTTCCTCCAAATATTCAAGAAGAAGTTTCTCTTTCAGGAATTCGAGATTTTTCTTCCTTAATAATAAATATCCATGTAATTCATTTTCGAAGCCAAGTTTGATGTGTGATTTGTTTTAATAAAATATATGGTTTTTTCTTGTTGTATTCCCTACACCTCAAAAATTTGTCTAGAATGGAATTTATAGACGTCGATTCAAAATTAGTAGTGGGAAGATCGTATATTAGATCAAAAAAATTTAAGGATTTCTTAGACTTGGATTTTATGAATTCCAAATCAAATTCCTGCAGGATGACAATCCATTTGGAGCATTTTCACCAAGAAACTGACGTGACAAAATATATGTCATAGGATTACAATCTGAAACAACCATATTTTTCCAGAGAAATATATAATGGAAAAACCTTTGAATGGCTCAAACAAATGATAAAGATAAAATCTCTACACGGGTGTACTTGATTTCCTTATCATTAATATTTCGACTCAAGTAATAGATAGGATGCTCAATCCCTACATCATCCTCCAATACCAATTCCATTTCGATGGTAGTAATTCTAGTGTTGAGATACAAGAAATAATCACGTTGGTAATCTAGGAGATATAACAAGGGTGCTCCAATTAGTACATCTTTTAAGGCATTTAACTCCTATTGAGCAGCGTTGTCCCAATGGAAGTGAATCCCTTTATTAAGCATGAAAGTGAATCCTTTCATAAAATGAGCATAATTAGGGACAAAAATTCATATAAAGTTAGCCTTCTCTTGGATTCATTGAAGCTGAACGAGGGAAGAAGGCACATGAAAATAAATGATCACCTGAAATTTCAAGGGATTGATATGAATTACATGTTTTGAAATTACAAAACCAAGAAGTCGACTAGAACTAATGTAGAACACACATTTGTGAGGATTAAGTCAAATATTATAATGTCTACATCATAAGAAGATGGCCCTAATATGGATCTCGTGATCATCTCGATCTTTAGAGTGAGCAGGGAGATCTTCCAAATAAGGTTGCATGATATGTTTTTTGTCGTAGAAGGAACAATCCATCTCCCTATGAAACGTAGTCCCAACATTCTTTAAGCAAAAAGGGCGTTTCCGATAACAAATGTACCTAGGGATAGATATATGGAGTTTTAGGTCGATTCTTTGGGATAATGTTGATTTTATTTTATCCAGATAAAACATCCATAAACGAATATATCTCAGATCCGGCACAATCATCAACAATCTGGTCGATGAACAGGGTCGGGTAATTTCCTTTGGACAAGCTTGATTTGTATTCCGATAGTCGACACATACATAGATTGTCCCCTATTTCTTCATGACAGGAACAATATTTGATACCTAATTGGTCAAAGGAACTAATTATATGAAACCAACACGTAGAATTTTTTCAACTTCAACTTTAATTATGACAAACTTCCTGGGATGGATCAAACGGAGGCGTTGTCACACTGGTTTAACATCACGATAAGCTTTAATTTCATGCATCACTATATTTTTATTGATACATGAAATTTCCTCATAAGATTAGGACAAGAAATCTTAAAGCTCTTGTAATATGGCTTTATAGATCTTAATCTCATTTGGAGAGCAAGACACACCGATGTGTATATTCTCGGCAATACCTAGTTTAACTGAGATATCGAGAGGTATCGTCTCTTCGATATTCGAGAGGTCCTTTTTAGAATTGAATTCATGAATGGAAATGGAACTCATATAAAATTCAACGATATTGGGTAGATATAGGTCACTAATATTATCCTCAATGGAATCTGGTAAGGAGGAAATATGGTGATGATCATCCCGCAATGCATCATCAGGCATCATGATCTCCATGATGATCTCATCGATAGGGAATGTGTGAGAGAGAATATTAGAGGACGTTCCGTCATCCAATGATTGATCGACCCAATTAATCAAAAAGGAGAGATAATAACAACTCACACAAGATGAATATATGGCTTTGTAATCAAGCTTGATGGGGCTAAGCAGCATTTGGTCACCAAAATTATGGATGTTAGTTTCATCTTGGATAATCCAAGGATCAGTTTGAGTGGTAGAAGATGATATCATATTGATATAAGAAATTGAAGGAGAGCTATTGGGAAGCAAAGGAGGATGAAGTGAAAAGGTTCTCATGAGAGAGGAATCCTTAAGCAGTCTAACCCCGACATGCTAGTAAGGGTGTAGAGTTTCACCTAAAAGAGGGAAACTTCCTGTAGCTTGAGAACTAGAGGAAAAAATGGTGAGTTGAATGATGGATATGATCCTACCTTTATGGGGAAAGGTGATCATTAAGAAATTATTCAAAACGATAGAAGCCATGGTGTAAACCCACATGCAACCCAATAAAATAATATAGTCAAGTGGTCCATCAATAACTTTGACTTATATGGATACATATCTTACTTCTAATTATAATTGTAAGGACTTCAAAATATCACAAGTTTTATACATTCGCCTATAAATAATTCAAGGTGGTCGGTGTCTAACTCAATTAAGGAGAACCAATATCCTTCCAGTAGGATAAAGGCATAATACAAGTTGAGGCTCCCTCATCTACAATAGAACAATGGATGTTCTTACCACAGATGACAACCTCGTTCATAAAATCCAATTGAGCTAAAACTTGAGGTGAATAGTTCTCATGATAGAAAAAAACAAGGTTGGAATTCGAAGTATCAATACATCCGATAACAGAAATTAAAGCCTTCTTCTGGAAAGGAAAAATTTGCAACACCTCAAGAGCGGACATAGCTGATGGAGACTAAGCTAGTTTGTAATATTCCTAATTATCTTTCAGCTAGTTATAATATTAAATTTTGTTTTTGTCAATAAGATAGATGAATAAGAGGGTAGAGGGACCCAAAAATCTCTTTAGTAGGAATAAAACCACTTCTAATGTGAATGTGGATCAGTGTATATAGTTGAATAAAGAACTCCTTGGTGTGAATGGGGGTCAGTTCATGTGGATGTGGTCAAGGTTGACCAAATCAACAACGCAATCATAGAGGTAGTGGAGGAAAATGCAGTCATAATGGGAGGAAGTCTCCATGAGAGTATCATATTTAATGAGTGGGGCCAAGGGGGAGGAGGCTTAAAAAGCATATAAGGAAGGGGATGGAAGCCATATAAATCATTCTAATATTTTTTATGTATGGTCTTTTATGACTTTATACACACTTCAGCTGTTTAGCGGAGTCTACTATGTTGTTTAGCACAATGGTGTTTCTGGGAAAAAATGCCACCCTCATCCTCGGGGGACTTTGAGTGCCCACTCAAGAGAGGTTCCTTTGAGCTTCATTACATCATCCAAAATCAGGAAAATTTTCAACCACCTTCAGCAACACAGTCTCCTTCAGGAATTGCAAAATCCAGGAGAGCAATTTCAGTGGAGGGTTGATAACCCAAGTTTTTGAGCTTGTTTTCCAGTGAGGGGAGCATCCCTTCATTTAGAAAGTTAGTGGGGAGGATTATAAACCATTTTTACATCATATCACCCACCTCCCAGAAGTTACCCAACTGTAGAGCATAATTCAGCCCTAGGGCTGCATTTTTCATATTGGGTATTTTCGGAAACCCTTTTTGGGTTATCTTGGAATTGTGCTAGAAAGCCCAGATCTTTGATCCATGCATATTCTGAGAACTATATCAGCATATCTACACAATCCTAGTTTCCAGAAGTAGATATTTCCAGCAGGATTGTGCAGTCATGGTCTCCCAACAGTTTAGGTAGTAGCATTTTTTCATGTCTTGATGTATAGGGTCATTTCAGGCTTGTTTTTCCTAGCTTGAGTGTCTTTTCCTAAAGCTCTTGTACTTTATTTTCTGCTATCATATATAATAAAATGGCTCAATGATCTAATCATGTTTTTATGTGTTGATGTTTACTGCATTTTGTAGTTTTATTTTCAATATTCATATTTCTCCTATTTTGGAATATTATAGTGGTATTAGAGAATAATCTTGGCTCAACCTATGGGGCACTACATCTATAACATCTGGGCCAAAGGATGAAAAGAAGTTTCAAAAAATTATTCTCCAAACTATGCAATATATTTCCAAAGAAATCAAGGAGATGAGGGTAGAAATACATAAGGAATCCCCTAGTGGGTTTGAAGATGGAGAAATTTCCAGCACCTCACATCATTGGTGTGAACAACCTACAATACAACAAATTTCACAATGCTCCACCATGCCTACATTCCTAGCAGTGGGAAATGAGGTTGGAGGACCCCAAGAGGAGGAGACTCTTGGTGATTACTTCCTAGAATATGATTCTAAATCTCAAACTTTCAAAGAGAATCTAAACTTCCAAGAGTTTTTTCGGATCAAGTATAATAGAAAACCACGTAATAACAATAGAGGTGTAGGGTACATGCATAACAATGATCTGCAATGTACTATAGGTAGATTCTTTCTGCTTTCTTTTGATGGGTCACCAAAGTGCACAGCCAAGGCTTGGGTATAGAAACTAGGCATATATTTCCAGTTGAGGCAAGTTTCAAAGATTGAATCCATTAAGATAGCAGCGCTGCACCTTGAAGGTGAAGCACATGAATGTTGGTTTCATGGTCTATCTACATTGGGGCATGCAGATGTGACTGCATATGCAGAATTCACCCGGAGGTTGGTGGAAATATTTGATCGAAGATATCTAGAAGCACACTTTGTTGAGCTTTCTAAGCTCAAGCAGTCAGGAGATATGGAGACTTATATCTCTAAATTTCTGAAACTTTCAGTCATGGTGCTAGATCTTTCTACAACTAGAAGAGTATATATTTTTATTGATGGGATTTCAGAGCCTTTGCATGGGTTGGTAAAATCCACTAGACCAAATACGCTCTATGATGCTATTGATAGGGATAGAGACTTACAAAATGCTTTGCCAAGGGCAAGAGCCCCATTCCATCAAAATCTCTCCTTTCAGTAAAAGGGGAAAGATATGAAGGTTCCTCCCTCAAAGGAGAACCAAGATAAAGGATCTCTTAGTGATGATATCTAGAGAGATCCAAGGAGGAGAAATATTTTCGTTAACTATCACTTTGGGGACTTACATCAAAATTGGTGCACAATTGTTTATTACACTAGGGAAGGTCACCACAGATTGGGAGACCTTGGAGATGGAATGGGCAGATAAGAAGAGCGGTAAGCACCAAATGATCAGGGGCATGCACACCTATCCACCTCAGATAGTATCATCACATAGGACGGAGGCTAATTTGAATAGAGGATAAATAGAATGGGTAGTGGAAATACGTATGTCAGAGGTAGGAGGAAAAGGTGCACCAGTCCACCTGGATGTAAAATCTATTCTAGAATGCTATTCTACAATATTTGGGGACATGCCACCGGGAAGGCCACCAGACCGGGGGTTTGAGCATACCATTAAGTTGGAGCATGGGATCCAAGAAGTGATTGCCACACCCTATAGCATCCCAAAGCCTACATGGATGAGATTGAAAGAGTTGTTCAGGAGCTCTTTCCCTAGGACATATCCGACCCAACACCAGTCCTCTTGCTTCTTCTGTGGTCTTGGTGAAGAAGAAGGATGGTACATTGAGGATGTGTATTGACTATAGAGCCTTGAATAAGAAGACAATGAAGAATAGGTACCATGGAAAATTTTAGGGGATAATATTTGCAAGTGGGCTAATTTTCCATGGTTTTTCCAAAAAAAAGATCTCCAATTTCCATTTTTTTGTAAAGATGATTCGCCCAAATTTTATGGTATAAAATTCTTTTACATTAAAAATTTCCAAAATTGTATAAACACTATATATAAAACTATTATATATTTGCATGATTTTATAAATATATCAACAAACATTTTATAATTTTTAATTTGGGGACTAGTAAGATTCGCCAAGGTTTCTAAACTTTAAGACAAATTTTCATCCATAAAATTTTCCTCGATAGCTACCCGATTCCCAAGATTGATGAGATGATGGATGAGCTAAGGGGATCAAAGTTATTTTCAAATATTTATTTGAGGTTAGGGTACCATCATATCAAGGTAAGGGATCGGGATATCCCCAAGACTACATTTAGATGTCGTTATGGCCACTTTGAGTTCTTGGTGATGCCCTTTGGGTTAACCAATGCTCCGACTACTTTTCAGTCTTGTATGAGCCACATCTTCCATGGTCAATTGAGGAAATTTGTGCTGGCTTTCTTTTATGGAATTCTTATCTACATCCGCACATGGGAGGATCATCTACAACATATTGAGACACTATTACACATTCTGGAGGAGCAACAATTCTATGCTAAGCTCTCCAAATGTGAGTTTGCGCTCACAGAGATGCTTTATTTGGGCCGCATCATTAGAGTGGATGGAGTGAGGGTCCATGAGGAGAAGATCCGTGCTATTTGGGATTGGCCAGAGCCAAAGAATTTAATATATTTCAGGGGTTTTTAGGCATCTTCACCTACTACCGAAAGTTTGTCAAAGGGTTCTCCCAACTAGAAGCACCACTCACAGATCTAACCAAGAAGGGATCCTTTGGTTGGAAATATATCGCACAGAGGGCCTTTGATTGTTAGGTCCCTATATTAATAGTATATTCTCTTATTGTTGTAACCCCCTTATTGTTATTATTGTACCCCTATAACCCCCATATTTTTATTATTGTGCCCTTAAATTATTATTGTTAGGTCGGTTAGGATTACATTGTGGCCCCACTAGGATTACATTACGGCCCCATGGACTCCTATTTATAGAAAGGAGGTTTTGTAATTTGCATCATCCAAGAATTGTTCATTCATGTAATGTATTGGAGGTTGCCCCCTCGAAGTGGCTTATTTCTAAGGCATTTATATCTCTTTTCTTCTATTTTTGGAGCTGGTTTCACAACATTTGGTATCATAGCTTTGGATTCTAGGGTTTCACTACTCCAAACAGGTCATCGTGGCATTTTCACTATAACTATTTTTCTACGAAGGTTAAGAAGTGGAAATTGTTAGAGTGTGAAGCCGAAATCCTGAGGAACATCGTCGCACAATTTCAGAGTTGGTTTGAAATATGTTCAGAGATATGATCTGTGGAAGTTAGGGCTTTGTGTAGGCTCTTGAATTTCACTTAGAATGGTCATCGCGGAATTTTTGCTATAAATTTTTTTATACGAAGGTTCAGAGGCTGAAATTTTTAGATCATGAATCCAAAATCCCGAGGAACATCGTCGCAAAATGTTAGAGCTTGGTTTGCAACATTGTCGGAGATATGGTCTATCGAAGTTAGGTCATTTTCAGGCTCCCGAATTTCATCTCAAAGAGGTGATTGTGGGAAAATATTCATAAATATCTCTCTGAGCATCAGATTGGAATTCTGTAAAAATTGATTGGAAGTACATGGACTGTAGTTTCTTAACTATAAATTTCAGAGCCAAAGGAGTAAACAGTGACACGTGGAAAGTCGTACAAGTTCACTCTACTAAACCAATCCATAATTAGGTCATTGCAAGATATTGGACATAACTTTTTCTTGAAGAATCCAAATCAAGCCAAAACTATGGCATCTTAAAGAAGCTTCAAAGGACTACTACAGGGCCGAATTTCAAATATTGAGGATCTGTAAGTATAGAGATAAGTCAATTTCAATATCCAGCTCCTCAAAATCAAGTAAAAGGTGTGTATTTTTTTTCCGAATTGCATAAGTCTTGTTTGAAAAATCAAGTTGAATTGATTCCAAGGGAATATTATAGAATAGATACTAGTATTGGATTCTAAAATGGCCCCTAAAAATAATTCAACACCCATAAAGCCTTTAGAAGGCTCTACTATGACTCATGAAGACAAAGAATGGAAACATGACATATCAAAATTACAAGAGCAAGTGCAACAAATTTTGCTCTCACAAAGAGCAACAAAAATAACTTGGAATTTTTGAAGAAAGGCGTGGAAAATAAGATGGATGGTTTGAAGAAAGGCATGGAATCTAAGATGGATGGTTTGAAGAATGGCATGGAAGCTAAGTTGGATGGCATGGAAGCTGGCATGGAATCTAAGATGGATGACATGGAAGCTAAGTTGGGAAACATGAAGAATGATCTAAAAGTAGACATGGAAGGTTTGACAAAGTTGATACAAGAAATGTTTCCTAATGGTGGAAAGATAGTAGAGGAAACTCATGATGAGAAAAAAATAAATTTTAATCGTGATTTCATAAACTCTAATGTTGAAGGGAAGAACCACCATATTCCAAAAATGGATATGAGAAAGTTTGATGGAAATGATCCTTTAACATGGATACTACAGATGGAGCAATATTTTGATCTCAATAATGTGCAAAACATACAAAAGGTATGCATTGCAACATTACATTTAGAACAAAATACATCTGTATGGTATCGATGGCTTTACTCCCATAAAAAAATTGTCACTTGGTCAATTTTTACGGAGGAAATGATAGCACATTATGAGGATACAAAGAGCAACACTTTCTTTAGCCAATTGATAAATCTCAAACAAAAGTGTTCAGTGGGGGAGCACATTGAGGACTTCCAAAAATTCAATATAAGGGTAACAGATATTCCAGAGGAACACAGGATTGATCTCTTCATAAGTACTTTAAAGGATAACATCCAACATGAAGTTCGAGTTTTGGAACCTGATTCATTGGAAAAGGAATTCAGGTTGGAAAGAAAAATTGAATGTAAAATTATAGCGACAAGGAATCCTACCACTCACTTCTATAAAGATGGAAGTGTTGCTACTCCTAGATTTCCACAATCTACAAGGTTGACACCACGATAATTGGAAGAAAAAAGAGCAAAAGGGCTTTGCTAAATTTGTGATAGCAAATACACTAAAGGTCATAAGTGTGCTGAGAAGAAATTATTTTACATAGATTGTGAAGAGGAAGAAGAAAATGAACAAGAATCTTTAAATGAAGAGAATATACACCAGGAACTAGCCCTAGAAGAGGAAGAAATGAGTTCGACCATATCATGTAATGCATTGGCAGGCATTACCACTCCTTAAACTCTCAAGATAGAAGGACATATCAAGAAGAAAAATGTAATAGTCTTGATTGATTCAGGTAGTACCCATAATTTTATTCATTGTAAGGTAGCCAAGGAATTGAATTGTTTCCTATACCCAGCACCAGAATGTCAAGCGAGAGTTGCAAATGGAGGAACTATAAATTTCTTTGGAAAATGCCATAATATCAAGCTAACCATGGGGGAATATTTATTGAACAGTCCAATTCTTTCCATTCCCATGGGAGGTGTTGATGTTGTACTAGGAGTACAATGGTTACAATCTTTGGGGATTGTAGCTTTTAATTTTCAAGAAATTTTCTTAAATTTTTTTTCAGAAGGAAAGGAAGTCAAATTAGAGGGTATTTCAGGGAAGTTGGGAAAGATAATAAGCTCTAATGTCATGAAAAAAATTCTAAAGAAAGAACAATGAGGCGTAATTTCACAATTATGCTCACTAGAAGTTCCAACATAAAATGATCTATTTCTGCAGATCTCCAAAAAGTCTTGGACAATCATTCCAAGGTGTTTGAAACTCCCAAAGGACTCCCACCTATTCATGATCATGATCATTCTATCCATTTGATTCCAGGAAGTGTTCCTCCAAACATCAGGCCTTATAGATATCCTTATGTCCAAAAGAGCGAAATTGAACGTATGATTGCAGAAATGTTAGAGGTGGGTATAATTAAACCTAGTCAAAGTTCTTTCTCTGCTCCTGTAGTATTGGTACACAAGAAGGATGGATCATGGCGAATGTGTCCGGATTATAGGGAGCTCAATAAGCTCACCATTAAAGATAAATTTCCAATTCCTGTGATTGATGAATTATTGGATGAATTACATGGAGCAATTTATTTTACCAAGTTGGATCTTCGTTCAGGATATCATCAAATTAGAATGAAGACTGAAGATATTCCAAAAACAACATTTCGAACTCATGAGGTCATTATGAATTTTTGGTCATGCCTTTTGGCCTTACCAATGCACCTTCTACATTTCAAGGGTTGATGAATTCCATTTTCAAACCCTTCCTTTGAAAATTTGTGCTAGTATTTTTTGATGATATACTAATCTATAGCAGGTCTTGGAAGGATCATGTTGAACATGTTGACAGGGTGCTCAAACTATTGCAGGAGAAACAATTATATGCAAAATCATCCAAATGTTTCTTTGGAGTACAAGAGGTGGAATATCTGGGTCATATTGTATCTCACGAGGGTGTTAAAGTAGACCCTAACAAAATTAAAGCTATTAAGGAATGGAAAGTCCCCACAACCATAAAGCAGTTGCGAGGATTTCTCGGGTTAACAGGGTATTATCGCAAGTTTGTTAAGAATTATGGGAGAATAGCAGCACCTCTAATAACATTATTGAAGAAAGATGCATTTTCATGGACTCCTGAAGCAACTAAGGCCTTTGAACGTCTTAAAGAGGCAATGTGCCTAGTACCGGTCTTAGCTACACCAGACTTCACAAAAACCTTTATTGTGGAATGTGATGCCTCAGGAAATGGAATTGGTGCAGTTTTAATGCAGGAAGGAAGACCCATTGCTTTTGAAAGTCGTCCAATCAAAGGAAAGTATTTACAGTAACCTATTTATGAGAAGGAAATGTTAGCAATACTGCATGCACTAAAGAAATGGAGAACTTACCTAATGGGAAGACACTTCAAGGTAAAAACTGATCATGATAGTCTTAAACACTTTTTGGAACAAAGACTATCTTCAGAAGAGCAGAAAAAATGGGTCTCAAACGGGGAAAAATTTAAGGATGGAAGTTTATATTAAAGCTTAGAAACCTTGGCGAATATTACTAGTCCCTAATGTCCAAATTTTAAAATTTTTGATGATAATTTTGTCAAAATGTTTATATTTCTAATTATTTATATTAGAAAATATATAATATTGGTGATTTTTAAGGTAACATAATTTTATACTATAAAATTTGGGCGAATTCATTTTTAGAAAAATGGAAATTGGCGAATCTTTTTTTTTGGAAAAAGCATGGAATATTAGCCCAACTATGAATATTAGCCCCTAAAATTTTCCCTGGTCACAAAGATGTTGGGTTATGACTTTGAAATAATCTACAAAAAAGGGAAGATAAATGTTGTTGCAGATGCACTCTCAAGAAAGAATGAAGAGGTGGAACCATTGCTTTGTGCCATTTCTATTATCCAACCAGATTGAATAACCGAAGCAAGAGATGAATGGAAGAAGGACGAAGAAGTGTGGACACTCATTCAAAAGTTGCAGCAAAATCCTAGTACATCTGATACATTTAGTTGGAAAAATGATTCCTTATGGTACAAAGATCGCTTATATCTTTGTAGGAATTTCCAACTAAAACAAAAGATTCTTTTGGAATTGCACACTTCTCCTTTAGGAGGACACTCAGAATTTTTAAAAGCTTACCACAGGGTGAAGAAAGAATTTTTTTGGGATGGCCTTAAATCTGATATTCAAAAGTTTGTGGCGGAATGTTTGGTTTTCCAGCAAACTAAAGTTGAGACAATTAAGACCCCGGGTCTTCTACAACCTTTATCCATTCCAAGTCAACATTGGGAGGAGATTTCAATGGATTTTATCACAATTTTACCTAAGTCTGAAGGAAATAGTGTCATCATGGTGGTAGTTGATAGACTTACCAAGTATGCACACTTTTGTGCTTTATCTCATCCATTTAAAGCAAGTGCAATTGCTACTACATTTATGGACACAATTCAAAAGCTACATGGAATCCCAAGGGTTATTGTGAGCGACAAAGATCCCATTTTTACTGGAAATTTTTGAACGGAGTTATTTTCATGTTTGGGTACTCAATTATCTCATAGCTCATCTTATCATCCTCAATCCGATGGTCAAACTGAGATAGTAAATAAATGTTTGGAAGGATATCTTTGTTTTTTTGCATTTGATAAACAAACACAATGGGTCAAGTGGTTACCTCTCGCTGAATGGTGGTATAACACTTCCTTCCATATTGCAGCAAAAATGACCCCATTTATGGCACTTTATGGATATCATCCACCATCCATCAAATCAGCTTTAAGAGAAAATTCGAAGGTTCAAGCAGTGGAATATCACATCAAGCATCAACAAGAAGTTCTCCAACTCTTAAAGGATAACCTGAATTTGCACAAAATCGAATGAAACAATAGGTAGATCAACATCGTAGCGAGAGAATTTTTGATGTAGGAGACTGGGTATTTTTATGGCTACAACCATACAAACAAATTTCCCTCAAGCAAGATAATAAGGATAATAAATTATCGCCAAAGTACTATGGTCCTTACAAGGTGTTGCAAAATATTGGTACTATGGCATACAAATTGGAGCTTCCTAATTCTTCACAAGTGCATCTATTTTTCAATGTTTCATGCTTAAAGAAGGTTATAGGTGAAAATCTTCCAGTTCAAACAATATTTCTAGAAATTGATGAGGAAGGAAAAATCATATTGGAACCTGAAGCGGTCACAGAAACAAGAACTCGACAGCTACGAAATCGATCAATTTCAGAGTATCTCATCAAGTGGAAGACCTTACCCACTGAAGATTCTACATGGGAGGATGAGAATTTTATATGTATACCCAGACACTAATGCTGAGGACAACATTCAAAAAGGAGAGTGTTAGGTCCCTATATTAGTATATTTCTCATCGTTGTAAATCTCTTATTTTTATTATTGATTCTGTAACCCCCATATTGTTATTACTGTACTCAAATTATTATTGTTAGATCGGCTAGGATTACATTGTGGCCCCACTAGGATTACATTGTGGCCCCATGGACTCCTATATATAGAAAGGAGGTTTTGTAATTTGTATCGTCCAAGAATTGTTCATTCATGTAATGTATTGGAGGTTGCCCCCTCGAAGTGGATTATTTCTAAGGCGTTGATATATCTTTTCTTCTATTTGGAGTTGGTCTCACAAAATTAATAGGCTCAAGGAGGTGATGAGCAGTTTCCCGGTGTTAGTATTGCCAGATTTTACCCAGTCCTTTGTACTTATATGTGATGCTTCAGGGGAGGGAATTGGATCAGTCTTGATGCAGGGGGGGCACCCCATAGCTTTTGAGATTCGGAAGTTGTTGCCTCATGAGAGGTTGCATCCTATATATGATAAGTAAATGTTGGCTATTATGCATGCATTGGCCAATTTATAGCAGTATTTTTTGGGCAACAGAATTCAAGTGAAGACTGATCACTATAGTCTTTGGTATTTTCTTGAGTAGAACAAACTACAAGAGAGGCAGAAAAAATGGGTTAGAAAAATCCAGGCATATGACTTTGATATTGAATATGTCAAAGGGAAGATTAATGTGGCAGTGGATGCCTTATGACAGAGACCAGCAGCGCTGTCATTGATGAGTGTGGATACAGATTGGAAGGCCTAGCTGTTGGTGGAGTATTCCAAAGACCATTTCACATGTGAGATCCTAGATGGGCAGGTGACCGATGAGAGGTATAGAGTGATGGATGAGATCATGTATTATCGAGACGAGGTCCTCTTGACTATATATTCTAAGCTCAAGGGGAAGATTTTGCATGCAACACATGATTCACCACTCTGAGGCCACCAAGAATTCACAAAGACATATTGGGCCATTAGGGAGAGATTATCATTGAAGGTTCTCAAGGAGAATGTGCTCCAGCACATTAGGGAGTGATTAGTTTTCGAGAAAAATAAAGGAGAGAACAACCATCCTACAGGGTTGTTACAACCACTCCCTATTCAAGAAGGGAAATGGGAGAGTATTATTTCGTTACTGGTTTTCCAGTAGTACAAGGCAAGGATTGTATCTTTGTGGTCGTTGATTGCCTAACAAATTATTCAAATTTATTTTCCATTTCTTCATGGTACACTGCTTCACAAGTGGCCGAGCTCTTCTTTAGATATGTTTTTAGACTTCATGGTCTTCCTAAGATCATATTAAGTGATAGAGATAGTCGCTTCATGGGTGGATTTTGGTAGGAGCTTTTCCTTTTGGTGGGTACCAAGTTGACACCGAGTACCAGTTATCACCCCCAGACAGATGAGAAAATAGAGATAGTAAACAAGTGGCTGGAAGGCTACTTACGAAACTATGTTTCAGGGCAGCAAAGAGCATGGCTACGTTGGCTCCACTTGGGAGAGTCACTACTACAATAAAAAATTTCATATGTCATTTTGTATGTCTCCATTTTGGGCTCTATATGGATATGATGATTTATCATTTGTTGATGTGATGTTTGGAGCAAGCAAGGATCCTAGAGCCAAAGAGTGGATCCAAGAGAGTGAGGACATACTTTGTGCTCTCATGGAAAACATTGCTACAACCCAGAATCAACAGAAGTTGTATGCATATCGTGGTCGGGTGGAGAGACAATTTGAGGTGGATGATTTGTTCTATCTTCATTTTCAGCCTTAAAAGAAATCTACGCTGAAGGATACTGGGACTGAGAAGCTTAAGCCCCGTTTCTATGGGCCATACAGGGTGATCCATCGTGTTGGGGAAGTAGCATATGAGTTGGAGCTCCCCATTAAAATTAATATCCACAACATTTTTCATGTCTCATGCCTCAAGAAGGGCATTGTAAAACATGTATTTTCTACTATGGATCTCCCACCTATTGATGATGAGGGCCATCTGGTTTTACAACCGGAAGCTATCTTAGATACTCGGGAGATGAAGCTAAGGAATTACAAGGTGATTAGAGAATATATGATTCGATGAAGGAATCTACCGGATGAGGATGCTAATTGGGAAGGAGAAAATATTTTGCAGCATCCATATTTGTAGTTGCCTGAGGGCAA
Source organism: Pinus albicaulis (assembly GCA_034641835.2). Classification (NCBI taxonomy): domain Eukaryota; kingdom Viridiplantae; phylum Streptophyta; class Pinopsida; order Pinales; family Pinaceae; genus Pinus; species Pinus albicaulis. The sequence continues at coordinate 706,061,881 of CM076581.1, forward strand.
GCAACATTTGGGAGGGGAGGACTGTAATATTCCTAATTAGCTTCTAGCTAGTTAGAATATTAATCTTTTTTTTTGTCAATAAGATAGTTGAATAAGAGGGAAGAGGGACCCATAAATCTCTTTAGTATGAATAAAACCACTTCTAATGCGAATGTGGATCAGTGCATCTATTTGAATAAAGCACTCCTTGGTGTGAATGGGGGTCAATGCAAGTGGATGGATTCAAGGTTGACCAAATAAATAGCGCAATCATAGAGGTAGTGGAGGTAGTGAAGGACAATGCAGTCATAATGGGATAAAGTCTCCATGAGAGTAGCATATTTATTGAGTTTTGCCAAAGTGGAGGAGGCTCAACAATAATATAATGAAGGGAATGGCAGACATGGAAAACATTATGAATATTGTTTATGTATGGTATTTTATTATTTTCTTCACGCTTCAACTGTTTAGCAGAGTCTGTTGTGCTGTTTAACACAAGGGTGTTTCTGGGCGGAAATCCCACCATCATCCTCGGGGGACTTTGAGTGCCCACTCAGGAGAGGTTCCTTTGAACTTCATTCCATCATCTGACATCAGGCCAATCTTCAGCCACCTTCAACAGCAATTGCACAATCAAAGAGGGCAGTTCAGTGGAGGGTTGATAACCCAAGTTTTTGAGCTTGTTTTCCAATGAGGGGAGAAACCCTTCATCCGGAAAGTCAGTGGGGAGGAGTATCAGCCATTTTTACATCATATCAGCCACCTCCCAGTAGTTACCCAATTGTAGGGTGTAATTCATCCCTAGGGTTGTATTTTTCATATTGGGGATTTCTGGAAACCCTTTCTGGGTTATCTTGGAATTGTGCTAAAAAGCCCAGATCTCTGATCCAAACATTTTCTGAGCACTATATCAATATATCTACACATTCCTAGTTTCTAGCAGCCGTTATTTCCAGCAAGATTGTGTAGTCATGGCCTCCCAGCAGTTTATGTAGAAACATTTTTTCATGTCTTGATGTATAGTGTCATTTTAGGCTTGTTTTGCCTAGCTTGAGTGTCTTTTCCTCAAGATCTTGTACTTTATTTTCTGCTATCATATTTAATGGATCAATTATCTGCTCATTTTTTTATGTGTTGATGTTTACTTCATTTTCCAGTTTTACGTTCAATCTTCCTATTTTTCCTATTTTGGACTATTACAGTGGTATCAAAGCATAATATTGGATCAGCCTGTGGGGCACTACATCTATAAAATCTGGAGAAATGGATGAAAAGGAGTTTCCAAAACTTCTTCTCCAAACTATGCAATATATTTCCAAATAAATCAATGAGATGAGGGTAGAAAGACAGAAGGATTCCCCTAGAGGGTTTCAACATGGAGAAATTTATAGTTCTTCACATCATTGGTGTGAGCAAGCAACAATACAACAAGTTGCATAATGCTCCACCATGCCTACATTCCTAGCAATGGGAAATGAGGCTGGAGGACCCCAAGAGGAGGAGACTCTTGGTGATTACTTCCTAGAATATGAATCTCAATCTCAAAGCCGAGAATCTGAACTTCCAAGAGTTTTTTCGGATCAACGATAGTAGAAGACCTCGTAATAACAATAGAGGTGGGGGGTACATGCAGAACAATTATCTGCAACATACTATGGGTAGATTCTTTCTACCTAATTTTGATGGGTTACCCAAGTGCACAACCAAGGCTTGGGTATAGAAATTAGAAATCTATTTCCAGTTGAACCAAGTTTCAGAATTTGAAGCCATTAAGATAGAAGCACTGCACCTTGAAGGTGAAGCACATGAATGGTGGTTTCATGGTATATATATATTGGGGCATGCAGATGTGACTGCATATGCAGAATTCACCTGGAGGTTGGTGGAAAGATTTGATCGAAGAGATCCATAAGCACACTTTGTTGAGCATAAGCTCAAGTAGTCAGGAGATCCGGAGACTTATATCTTTGAATTTCTGAAACTTTCAGTCATGGTGCCAGATATGTCTACAAATAGAATATTATATATGTTTATTGATGGGCTAGCAGAGCCTTTGCATGGGTTGGTAAAATCCACTAGACCAACTATGTTCCAAGATGCGATTGAAAGGGCTAGAGACGTACAAAATTCTTTGCTAAGGGTAAGAGCTCCATGCCAGCAAAAGCTCTCCTTTCAGTCAAAGGGGAAAGATATGAAGGTTCCTCCCTCAAAGGAGAACCAAGATAAAGGATCTCTTAGTGATGATATCCGAGAGATATGAGGAGAAAGCTTTTCTTCACTTGCAAAGAACCATGGGCACCGGGGCATCGATGTGTTGCCAGAAAGGCACATTATATTGAGGTATTCTCTGATGGTGAAGAGGAGGGAGAAGAAGACTTAGATGGAGATACTAGCGTTGTAGCATCAGTGGGAGATCCACCACCACCAGTACGTGGAAATGGAGCATTTTCTCCAACTAGAGGAGCCATTGCAGCTTTGAGGGGAGTTCCCGAGTATCTAAAATTGAGACTCCGAGGCACTATTTAGGGGTAGCGGGTGTCAATATTGATAGATAGTGGGGCTACCCACAATTTTATTGATAACCAATTAGTACATAGGAGAGGCATTCCCACAGATTATTTTGAGGAATTCTCAGTTTTGGTTCCTAGAGCTAGAATCATGCAGTGTGTAAAGTATGTTCTGTCATTAGCTATCAATTTGGGAACTTACACATTGACAGACCGCTTCTTTGTGGATGATATTCTAGACACCAATGTGATATTGGGTGTACAATGGTTGATCACACTAGGGAAGGTCACCACAGATTGGGAGACCTTGGAGATAGAATGGACAGATAAGAAGAGCAGTAAGAACCAAATGATCAAGGGCATGCACACCTATCCACCTTAGATATTCTGAGCACATAGGATGGAGGATGATTTTCACAGAGGAGACATTGAATGGGAAGTGGAATTACGTATGTCAGAGGCAGGAGGCAAAGGTGCACCAGTCCACCCGGATGTAAAGTCTATTCTAGATTGATATTCTACAGTATTTGGGGACATACCACCGAGAAGGCCACCATACCAGGGGTTTGAGCATACTATTGAGTTGGAGCATGCTATCTAATAAGTGATCACCACACCCTATATGCATCCCAAATCCTATAGAGATGAGATTTAAAGAGCTATTAAGGATCTATTGTATTTAGGACATATCTGACCCAACACTAGTCCTTTTGCTTCTTTGGTGGTCTTTTTGAAGAAGAAGGATGGTACATTGAGGATGTGCATTGACTATAGAGCCTTGAATAAGAAGAAAATGAAGAATAGGTACCTGATTCCCATGATCGATGAGCTGATGGATGAGCTAAGGGGATCAAAGTTCTTTTCAAATATTGATTTGAGGTCGGGGTACCATCAAATCAAGGTAAGGGATCAAGATATCCCCAAAACTGCATTTTGATGTCATTATGGCTGTTGTCGATAATTATTGTCTACCCTAGAGATAGCCTAGAGTTGCTATAGACCAGTGCCTAGGACATCTTAACATAGCAAGGAGCTCATAATATAGCTTGGGTTGTCAATCCAAAAGCTCTCTTACTATCTCTTGCAAAACAAGGAAATTAGTTTAAATGGAACCAAACTCTCTCAGAAGCTGATACAAAGATAAGAAATATGTAGGAACAACATGCAAAACTCCAATACAAAAGCATCATACAGTTAAGAGACTGCTTACTGCAAAGAGGGCCAGTTCAAATAATATGCCACAGAAATCAAATATCAGAAAGTGGATGCAATGAAGAAACATGAAGAAGATACTAGTTAGCATGAGGCTGATACCCAGATACACAACAAAACCACATATGGGCTTATCCAACTAAGAATCCATACATGACAATGGCGTTTTAAAAGCACCCTCCTCAAGTAACTAATATAGCAGAAAATATGGATGAAATGAACATGGAACACTATATCATGACTAGGCCTATTTAAAGTGCTTGACTAATCCAAGTATGGGCACCAACTAGGATGAATCCTTACTTAAGACCAGTGAGCCACTCGCATTCTAGAACATGATACAAGAAGATAAATAGCATGAAATGAGATATTACATTAACACATAAGAAAAGATTACATACTATGGGATACCAAAGACCAGAATCCTCATTACAGTTATAACTTCAGAAATCGAGACCTTACCACTACAAAGCCTCACATGTATGTTACAAGATGTATACAAGAACTTCTCACCGCATAGTTTTTTGACAGAAATCGAACCCTATGTGTTGTCTTTTTCTTCTAGTTTTTATAAGAGAAACATAAAGCTCTAGAGAAAGGAGGTAGGTGATACACATTTAATGATCTGATTTGAATAAAATGGCGGAAAACATTCGCGCCCACACTATGAATGACTAAATATAAATAACTGTACTTTACAATCTACCTCCAGAAATAAATTATGAGGATGAAAATCTTCTTATAAACAAGACACAAATAATAAAATATACAAATGTTTTTCCCTTTGCTGAAAGGGAAAAAATCTGCTGCCATGAAACCTTGAGATTGCTTGTGATTGTGCATAGTACTCTCGGCCCTCTAAATTTGAATTAAAATCCCATATCTTTAATGCAGGGCGTTGCATTTCTCGATCTTTCATTGATATCCTTATGCTGTGAAATAAATGTTTTCATCTACCAGAAGCTACCTTTTGTATTGCTCCGAAGGGTTTGATAAATTCTAGCCCTGCTTCATTAAATAAAAGTCTTGTCAACAATATTTCCTCGGATCTTTGCTTCATCATCCAGCACCTATTGAATAGCTCTTTGAAATGCACTCATCCTCTGTGATGCAAATCCCAAATTATAATGGCTCTCCAGCAACGAACACCTGCAAAAATCCACAAACACATTAAAGTAAACCAGACACTGGGGTGGTGAATGGGACCATGACCACGGGATGATGATGTGGACTGGGAGAAATGGCGAGGAGATGCAGGGCGACGGTGAAATATGTATGGAAACGACGATGAATGCATGAGGAGGAGATATGTAATGTAAACACAATAATATGACACGTAAATGAAATATGTAAATAGTGGAGGGGAACACGGATGACACGTGGACGTTGTGACGTGGAGATGCGGCGGACTTGGTCAGCGACGTGTAAATAATTCTAGGCCATACGATCATCACACAATATCAACGGTCAAAACAGAACTGGAGGATGATGTAATGGCGGGCCCGTGGCATTTTACATGGACACTAATAATCATGCATCTCTGGAGAGCGGGAACCGTTAGATGTGGTCCCCAAGATCGAACGGCCCAGGTGAATTCCGTTGCCCGGATTTCGTCTAGGAGATAATGCGCGAAATGGGCGGTTTTCGAAATAGTACACTCCGACACGCATCACCCAGCGTATGGAATCGTTGGGTCCGCGGGAAATACCGCCGGCTATGGATGGGTGGTGCGGAATGAAACCACCGGTTTTCACACAATGAACGCGGGCGCAGGGACCACCACGGGAAACAGTTCTGCTCCGTCGATTGGTTTTTGATTGGACGACGAAGATGAACTGCGGGGGGCCAAGGTGTATGGACACGAGACTTTTGGAGCAACCCCCCGTAGTGAATGGCAGCCGTTAGATTAAGTCTTCACCCATCCCGAGGAGTCAACTACGGGGGCACCAAGGTTTGACCCTACGGATAGAGTAAAGCCCCCGTAGGGGAAACGCTTCAGTCACAGCGTCAGGTCACATAGAGAGAAAAAGGCGCGGGGCTAGCGGAGAAGGGGTTGGGCCCAATATAATTTCTAATATGGATTTTGGCAATTAAAAATACAATTTTAAAGCAGCGAGAGGGCAACGATAGACAACCAAAGGGTTTTGCAAGACAGGGTGAGGGAATGTGATGATTTAAATAAGCTTTCTCATGGAGATTTTCATAAAGAGAGGATAGTGAACAACATTGGCTCCATCTGGGGAACGCATGTTCATCCTTGGACATTTCGAGAACCTGCAGACCATTTGATCATTTTGTGCGAATTTTTCTCTTCGACACCTCTAGTTTTCATTTTATAATTCATCAGCACACACACATTATTAAAAGAATGATGGAACAAAAAAGAAAACTAATGTACAATATAATACACCAGGTTGTCTTTGCCTCCTGGGTCCCATACTTTGCTTTGCTGGTATCCCTTAGTTGCATTATTCTTCAACTGTACCCTTCTATGTTTCCATATTTTGTTCTGCAACTTGCCTCCAGCTATGGTTTCACTTTCTGTTCTTGTTCTTCCATTGCCAAATTTTCTCTGCTTTCTTGCTGCTATCTGCTATTTCTGAGACACCTTCATCATCAATCTTCTGATGCTGTCAATTTCCATGTCCAGCTTTTCTTTTTTCTGGAACTTACTTTGCCCACTGCTGTCTTCAATATGGCTCTTGAAAGCCTGATCGCCTTCTTCTTGTATTTTGGAAGGCAATGGGATCTCTTCTTTTTGTTCCACAATAGAAGCTTTGAAAATTTTTCTCTCTGCTAGCAACATGCTGCTAGAAAAGACCCTTGATCCTTCTTCAAATTTTTGCAGGAAATGCACATAAGGATCATGAAATGATACCTGGTTAAGAGTATCTGGCAGGCAGGCTTCAACCAGGATTTTATCTCCTTTCACTGGATCGAGAAGAAGACTCTCTTGAGAGAGAGAATCTCCTTCATTCTCTAAACTGGAGGACTCATCGTATACTGGAGCTGAGTCCTTTTGGAGCTCTGGTATATTCTGCTCTGCTGTGCTGAGCTCTGTGAAAAGATCCATGAATTCTTGAGCAGGGGCTTGCTCCATTATTTCCTCTTTCTCAAGAGAAATCTCGATGTTTTCATCTTGCTCAAGAATCTCTTCTTTGCTCTCCTCCTCTTCTTCCTGTATTGAATCATATTTATTCAACATAATCTCCAACAACCTGATTTCTTCATTCCATGGGTTAAAATCTTCCACCGAATTTCCTTCCTCCTTTCTTTGACTATCAAATGGTGTCAAATTTCTTTCATCAGCATCAATCTCTATGTTGGAGAATTCACCTTCTATTTCTAGGAATCCCATCATCTGTTCTTCATCCTCAAATACCTGGCAGTGCTTGATATTATCTGGGGTGAGTGGTGCTTCTGGAGGAAGTATGAAAGAGGTGACCTGAGATTGATATGCTGGTTGTTTCAACAATTCAGTCAAGGGGACTGGAATTTTGATCTTCTCAAGTTCTTTTTGCAAATTGAAAGCAGAATGGGACTTTTATATTGAGACTTCTTTGGACTCTTCATTTCGATCTTGAGTTCTGGTCCACTTCCTTGAAGATCTCAGATCGTATCTTCTATTGAAATGTGCTTGCATGAAATCATTAAATTGTTTACAATAATGGTCAATTTCTGCTTCTTCTTCTTCTTCTTGCGATGGGCATTCCATTTTATCATGGTTTGAGAAAGCAAGATTTGAATCTTCTAATTGATAAGAAGCATCTTTAGTGGAGTCATCTACTGGACCTTCCAGGTACAAGGGATGTGGTACCTGATCTTGTTGCTCCTTTGCTTCTCTTGGCAATATCTGCAATGGTGGTCTCTTGAACTGGGGATTGTAACCTCTGTTCGGAACATTATAAAAATTCTTGGGAGCTGTATTCTTAGTTTCCAGTTCAAGTTTGCCCAATTTGTTAGTAAGATTCTTGATATTTCTACTCATTTCTTCAATTTTATCTGCATCCTTGTCCTAATTAGAGGTGGAAACCTCTTCTTTGCCTTTCCTCTTGGTTTTCTGTTCAGCTTTTCCTTTTAATTTTCCAGTGGAGGCAAAGTTTGCTTCCAACTCAAGAGAATCTGACTGAGCATCATCTAAAGTAGCAGGTTTTCTTTCCCTTAGAGAGAAACCAAAATCTGAATCAAAAGTTGCTATGAAAACTACCTTAGCAGCAATTTGGTGAGGCTTCATCTCAGGAGGCAGGCTCAAATATAACTTACTAAATCTTTTGATAAACTCTGCCACTCCCTCATTATGTTTCTTCTTTAGAGTATTAAACTCAGTAAGACACATCCCATGATCTTTCTTTTCCCCCCATTTTCTGAGAAAAAGCTCTTCCATTCTATCCCAAGTATTAACTCAGCGGTCTGCCAATGTTTTAAAACATTTTCTGGCTTCACCGTCAAGATATTGAACAAACAATCTTAAGACTACATCCAAATGTTCAACGTTTAAGTTTTCTGCAAAAGCGTAGAAGACCTCAAGATGTTTCTGTGCATCAATCTCATTTTCTCCATTGAATCTGGGCAGAATCTTCAAATAATCCTGTGGCATATCATTTAGCACTTCTGGTAAGGCCAGTGGAGTATATTTATTCAGTAGGAAAGCTGGAAAATTAGCCATTGGAGGAGGTGGGGGTTGAATAACAATAGGAATATATTGTACAGTTGCCTGAGGTGTAGATGGAAACAATTCACAGTTAGCAGCAGCTACTTCTGTGACTTCTTTAACTTCTTCAGCCTCAGGGGTAGGATGAGAGTTATCTTTGGTTCTAGCACTTCCCCTGGGTGGGCTATCTTAGTGATATCCAAGATTTTCCTCAATGGAATTGGGATGTTCTGTTTTGATTTCTTGAGAGGAAGAGGGGGGATAATCTTCTACAGAATATTCAGGGATCTCAGCACAAACTGATTTCCTATCTTTCCAAACTCTTTTATGAATGATTTTCTCTGGGTCAGGCACGTAAGGTGTCTTTGACTGAGATGTATCTGACCTCAAATGTGGCTTACGAGGAGCCAGGACTACCAATAGATTTATGAAATAAATAACAGTGGAGTCGCCAAGGTGAGAGATATGAAACTCTTCAAATCTCTGTGCTCACCTGATTAGAGAGTGAATATACTTTGTCGAGGCCCAGGGAAATTGATATTCTTAAATTCGTTCCCCGGCAACGGCGCCAGAAAGATGTTGTCGACAATTATTGTCTACCCTAGAGACAACCTAGAGTTGCTATAGACCAGTGCCTAGGACATCTTAACATAGCAAGGAGCTCATAATATAGCTTGGGTTGTCAATCCAAAAGCTCTCTTACTATATCTTTCAAAACAAGGAAATTAGTTTAAATGGAACCAAACTCTCTCAGAAGCTGATACAAAGATAAGAATAATGTAGGAACAGCATGCAAAACTCCAATAAAAAAGCATCAGACAGTTAAGAGATAGCTTACTGCAAATGGGGCCAATTCAAATAATATGCCACAGAAATCAAATATCAGAAATTGGATGCAGTGAAGAAACATGAAGAAGATACTAGTTAGCATGAGGCTGATACCCAGATACACAACAAAACCACATATGGGCTTATCCAACTAAGAATCCATACATGACAATGGCGTTCTAAAAGCACCCTCCTCAAGTAACTAATATAGAAGAAAATATGGATGAAATGAACATGGAACAGTATATCATGACTAGGCCTATTTAAAGTGCTTGACTAATCCAAGTATGGGCACCAACTAGGATGAATCCTTACTTAAGACCAGTGAGCCACTCGCATTCTAGAACATGATACAAGAATATAAATAGCATGAAATTAGATATTACATTAACACATAAGAAAAGATTACATACTGTGGGATACCAAAGACTAGAATCCTCATTACAGATATAACTCCTCCTCACTGAGACCCTACGGGCTCTGAGCCTTCATACAAAAGTGTTACAAGATGTATACAAGAACTTCTCACTGCACAGTTTTTTGATAGAAATCTGGAATCCTTACAGTGTCTTTCTTTCTAGTTTTTATAGGAGAAGGAGAAAACTCTAGAGAATGAGGTAGGTGATACATTTAATGATCTGATTTGAATAAAATGGTGGAAAACATTCGCGCCCACACTGTGAATGACTAAATATAATTAACTGTACTTTGTAATCTACCTCCAGAAATAAATGCTGAGGATGAAAATCTCCTTATAAACAAGACACAAATAATAAAATATACGAATGTTCTGCCCTTTGCTGAAAGGGAAAAATCTACTGCCATGAAACCTTGAGATTGCTTGTGATTGTGCATAGTACTCTCGGCCCTCTAACTTTGAATTAAAATCCCAGATCTTTAATGCAGGGTGTTTCATTTCTCGATCTTTCATTGATATCCTTATGCCGTGAAATAAATGTCTTCATCTACCAGAAGCTACCTTTTGTATTGCTCTGAAGGGTTTGATAAATTCTAGCCCTGCTTCATTAAGTAAAAGTCTTGTCAACAATATTTCCTCGGATCTTTGCTTCATCATCCAGCACCTGTTGAATAGCTCTTTGAAATGCACTCGTCCTCTGTGATGCAAATCCCAAATTATAATGGCTCTCCAGCAACGAACACTTGCAAAAATCCACAAACACATTAAAGTAAACCAGACACTGGGGTGGCGAATGGGACCATGACCATGGGATGATGATGTGGACTGGGAGAAATGGCGAGGAGATGTAGGGCGATGGTGAAATATGCAGGGAAACGACTATGAATGCATGAGGGGGAGATATGTAATGTAAACACAGTAATATGACACGTAAATGAAATATGTAAATGGTGGAGGGGAACACGGATGACACGTGGATGCTATGATGTGGAGATGCGGCGGACTTGGTCAGCGACGTGTAAATAATTCTAGGCCATACGATCATCACACAATATCAATGGTCAAAACAGAACTGGAGGATGATGTAATGGCGGGCCCGGGGCATTTTACATGGACACTAATAATCGTGCATCTCTAGAGAGCGAGAACCGTTAGATGTGGTCCCCAAGATCGAATGGCCCAGGTGAATTCTGCTGCCCGGCTTTCATCCGGGAGATAATGCGCGAAATGGGCGGTTTTCGAAATAGCACACTCGGATACGCATCGCCCAGCGTATGGAATCGCTGGGTCCGCGGGAAATACCGCCGGCTATGGATGGGTGGTGTGGAATGAAACCACTGGTTTTCACACAATGAACGTGGGCGCGGGGACCACCACGGGAAACAGTTCTGCTTCATCGATTGGTTTTTGATCGGACGGCGGAGATGAACTGCGGGGGGCCAAGGTGTACGAACACGAGACTTTTGGAGCAACCCCCCGTAGTGAATGGCAGCCGTTAGATTAAGTCTTCACCCATCCCGAGGAGTCAACTACGAGGGCACCAAGGTTTGACCCTACGGATAGAGTAAAGCCCCCTCAGGGGAAACGCTTCAGTCACGGCGTCAGGTCACATGGAGAGAAAAAGGCGTGGGGCTAGCGGAGAAGGGGATGGGCCCAATATAATTTCTAATATGGATTCTAGCAATTAAAAATACAATTTTAAAGCAGTGAGAGGGCAACGATAGAAAACCAAAGGGTTTTGCAAGACAGGGCGAGGGAATGTGATGATTTAAATCAGCTGGCTCATGGAGATTTTCATAAAGAGAGGATAGTGAACAACAATGGCCACTTTGAGTTCTTGGTGATGCCCTTTGGGTTAACCAATGCTCCGGCTAATTTTGAGTTCTGTGGTCAATTGAGGAAATTTGTGCTGGTATTCTTTGATGAAATTCTTATCTACAGTTGCACATGGAAGGATCATCTGCAACATATTGAGACAATATTATGCATTCTGGAGGAGAAAAAAATCTATGCTAAGCTCTCTAAATGTGAGTTTTGGATCAAAAATATTCTTTATTTGGGACGCATCATTTGAGTGGATGGAGTGAGGGTAAATTAGGAGAAGATCTGTGCTATTTGAGATTGGCCAGAGCCAAAGAATGTAATAAAACTTCGAGGGTTTGTAAGCATCTTCACCTACTGCCGAAATTTTTTCAAAGGGTTCTTCCAACTAGCAGCACCACTCATAGATATGACCAAGAAGGGAGCCTTTGGTTGGACAGATACTGCATAGAGGGCCTTTTATAGGCTCAAGGAGGTGATGAGAAATTTCTCGATGTTGGTATTGCCGCATTTTACCCAGCCCTTTGTGCTGGAATGTGATGCCTCAATGGAGGGAATTGGAGCAATCTTGATGTAGGGGGTCCACCCCATAGCTTTTGAGAGTCAGAATTTGCTGCCTCATGAGAGATTGTATCCTATATATGATAAGGAAATGTTGGCTATTATGCATGCATTGGCCAAATTTTGGTAGTATTTGGTGGGAAACAGATTCCGAGTGAAGACTGATCACAACAATATTCAGTATTTTCTTGAGAAGAATCAGCTGCAAGAGAGGCAACAAAAATGGGTTAGAAAAATCCATGCATGTGAATTTGATATTGAATATGTCAAAGGGAAGAGTAATGTGGTAGTGGATGCCTTATCACAGAGACCAGTATCATTGTCATTGATGAGTGGGGATATAGATTGGAAGGCCCAACTGTTGGTGGAGTATTCCAAAGCCTGCTTCACATGTGAGATCCTAGATGGGTAGGTGACCAATGAGAGGCATAGAGTGATGGATGAGATCATCTATTGCCAATACTGGATCCTATAGACTAGAGATTCTAAGCTCAAGGGGAAGATTTTGCATGCAACACATGATTCACCACTCTCATGCCACCAAGGATTCACAAAGGCATATCGAGCCATTAGGGAGAGATTCTCATGGAAGGGTCTCAAGGAGGATGTGCTCGAGCACATTAGGGAGTGCATAGTTTTCCGGAAAAATAAAGTAGATAACAAACATCCTGCAGGGTTGTTACAGCCAATCCCTATTTAGGAAAAGAAATGGGAGAGTATTTCTATGAATTTCATTACCGGTTTTCCAGCAGTAGAAGGCAAGGATTGTATCTTTGTGGTCGTTGATTGCCTAACAAATTATTCACATTTATTTACCATTTCTTCATGGTACACTGCTTCACAAGTGGCCGAGCTCTTCTTTAGAGATTTTATTAGGCTTCATGGTCTTCCTAAGATCATATTAAGTGATAGAGATAGTTGCTTCATGGGTGGCTTTTGGTAGTAGCTTTTCCGTTTGGTGGGTACCGAGTTGACACCGAGTACCAGTTATCACCCCCAGAAAAATGAGAAAATAGAGATAGTAAAAAAGTGGCTGGAAGGCTACTTCTGAAACTATGTTTTGGGGCAACAAAGAGCATGGTTGCACTGGCTTCACTTGGGAGAGTATTGCTACAATACGAAATTTTATATGTCAATTTGTATGTCTCCATTTCGAGCTCTATATGGATATGATGCTTTATCATTTTTTTATGTGATGTTTTGAGCAAGCAAGGCTCCTAGAGCCAAAGAGTGGATCCAAGAGAGTGTAATTCCCCAAAAGGGAAGATTCAGCAATACCTGCTAGGATAACGCATTTTTCAGAAGTATGTGCATTGAAATGAATTTTCAGCTCATCGATCCCTTAGATCTAGATATCTAGCATCTAAATCCAAGATGGGAGCAAAAAAAAATCAAACTAGGTGAGGTAAAAAAACCTCCCACACCTAGTGTGGCTGGAAAACACCCAAGAATGGGGCTGCAGCAATATGCAACAATACTGCAGGAAAATAACACATTTTTACTGAGCAACATTAGGAGGCCAATAAGAAGGATCAAAATTAATGTATACATCATTAAATCAGATCCATAATGAGGCCCATATAATGTATAACAGGAAATAGAAGACAAGAATGGAATAAATTCCTCAAAAATAGGTGCTCCAACACATGTATTGACTGAAAGAAGGCATGACAGCGTTATTTTTAAGAGCTACAACAACTGTATATTACACTCTAGATCTAGAGCATATCTGTGTACAAAATATTAGATCTATATTAGCAAGTACAGTAGAAGAGCTCCTCTACAAATTCCCCTTGGAGTTTTGAGCAAAACATGACATACAAAGAGTAGATATGAGATCTAAGCTGCAGATCTACAGTAATATTCAGGAATTTCTAAAGTAAATACAATTATAAGTAGATCAGATCTGAACAGAACATGGATCAGGTGTATAATCCATGGATCACCACAGTGAAGGGCAGAACCCCAACACTAGAGATCTCTCCTCCAAAGTGTGTCAAAACACCCTACAACTGTACACTTGCAAATAACGCAGTCCTGGATGGTAAAATACGCTATAGGATCTAGCACTAGTTTTTCCTGATGCCAAGATGTATATCTAAAGCTCCAATCAACTAATACACTCTTGTCAAGGGGATAGAAGGCTTTCTCACTGAAAAGAGGCACTAGATTGGCCTAGATCTGAGTAGATCTAGCCTCCACTTGCTGCAACTTACAAGGAAAACCAAACCCTCAACAAGATCTGCGTTGTAGTTGGAAGATGAGATTGGCCAAATGCCTGATAGTGGACAAGATCAGCAAGTCTCCTCCAAGAGCTACTCAATGGAAGAGGTGGGATTCCCGATCAAGAACACCCTAGTGCTAAACAGCATTATTCTCAGCTAAATAGCAAGATAATGATATATGTCTAAACAGACAATATATTCAGAAATATACTCAATCAATAGCCTTCTTCTATTGTCATCCTCTTCCTTTTATAAGATGAAAGTCCTGCCAAACCTTAAACCATCTGAATGATTTAGCTCCTTTCACATGTGTAGCCTCCAACTAAAACTGCATTGTGCATCTAGGAGATTCACTGTATCTAGACAGTGCTATTGATTTGGTCCTAGTTGACTTGGTCAAATGATCCAGCCTCTTTCACACCTAAGTGTGCTTATGTAAATAGCCCAGATTTAGCTTTTTTCACATGTGGCATTGATTTATTTTGCTGATTTGGATTTTTATTGATCCTCCTTTACAATTTTATTCATGAAACAAAAAAATGAAACAAAATTGTATATTCCCATTAGCTTGGGCTAATTGGGAATATTACAGTCCTCCCCTCCAAAATGTTTCTTGTCCTCAAGCAACTGATAGGGTGAGTGCTGCAACACTTCTCCTCCTCCATTGGTGACACCATCAAAGATCAAGCTTTCTTCACAAGCTAAGTGTTCACCAATCCAAACCTCCATGAATTGTTCCTCCAAAGTCATTATGAGATGTACATAATCCATCCCACAAGGAGTAAAGAACTCAACTGAAACAAACATGGTTGAAAAAATACTCTCTCTAAAACATGTAGCATAAGGTACATAGAGAGTTTCTGTCACATGTGGTACATACAATATTCCCATCCTCCCTCCATACAATCCCATCAAAAGTACAACTATATCATCAAGGTATGGAAGCAAAATTACATATATACAAACAGAAATTGGAGCATGAGGAGGACCTGGGTCATAGTCCCACATATGGTACCAGCGGAGTGCATCTCCTGCCTGCATCAGATCAAGGTATGGTAAGTGGTCTCCCCACCACTTACTTGCTGCACAAGTCATTTCACCATGGCTGAAAATGTGAGATATGTTTGGTGCCTTTGGAAAGAACCCATCATGGAGGAAAATCTCCCTTTGCACAACAAGGGAGTGGCCGAATTCAGACATTTTAGTGACCCAATGTGTGCCATGAGATTCATATGATCCATCACTCCTCCTTGGATTCATGGCCTGCATAAACATGGTGAAAGAATATGTAAGATCAGAATATGAAAATTGCTTTACATGATCAAATTCTTCACCAACAATGTCTCTCCTACACATGGAGTTGTGCATGGATCTTTCTCCTTTTTCAAAAGAAGGAAGAAATAACTGAAATGAATCTTGCATAGAGTCCCTTGGCTGCCCCAACTCCGCATAGCTCATGCATTCTAGAAAATCCTGATGTAGCTCTCCTCCAAATCCTTCCCATTCAAAGCATCTCATAATAGTGTTGTAGATCTTCATAGAATAGGTAGGGCTGAAATAGAACTCTTTGTAGGCCCTTTTTAGCATCCTCTCCTTGACCTTGGAGGCTCTAGGTAAGAAGATCCTATCATGATGATAGATGACTCCCTCATGGACTAGATAGCCCTCTTCATGCAGTTGGTCATCAAGCATCATACAAGTGTGAAGATCTTTGGAATAATCCACCAACAGCTGGGATTTCCAATATAGATCTACACTCCCCAACAATGACAACGCTGATGATGGATCAACAGGATTGTTTGTCATGTTTCTGATATCCTTTTTGACATCTCCTATGCCAAAGGTACATGTAGGAAGGACATACCTTCCCTTCTTCTCCTCCAATAGCGTAGAATCAGAAATGAAGGTGGGTGATGATGATGAGAGGAGAAATTCTCCCTCCTTCTTGTGCTTGCCCAAACCATCCAGCGCTATAGCCATGTCCTCTAATGCTCCCATCCCTCCTGGATCTGATTTGGGAGCATCAAGTAGTGAGATATATCTCACCAAAACTGAATCAGGTGGCCTCCCAGGTGGTTTTCCACTAGATAAGAGTGTCCCTTGCAGAAATCTCATGAACATAATAGATGGGACAGTGAGGTCCTTGCTTCCACTGCGCAAATCAATATCTATTTTCCATGTGGAATTTCTTTGTGAGGGGTAAGTATGCATTCCTTTGATAATTTGAGGTGCACCACTCTCCTTGTCCACCCATTATATTTGCAAAGCCTCCCAATCAGTGGTGACCTTCCCCAATGTAATCAACCATTGAACACCCAAAATAAAATTGGTGTCTGGTATGTCAACTACAAAGAATTGATCCCAAAATGTAGGATCCCATGGTGATTGAAAGTGATGGGACATAATGCATGCATTGCATTTTTCTATCTCCTGGGACCAAAACAGAGAATCCCTCAAAAGTATCAGTGGGTATTGCCCTCCTTTGCACAAGATGGGCATCAATGAAATTGTGGGTAGCCCCACTGTCAATCAATACAGAAACCCTCTGATTCATGATTGAACCTTGAACTCTTAAGGTCAAGTAATTAGGTACTCCCCTCAAAGATGAAATATTTCCTCCAATGGGAGAAAATTCTCCATTCCCATCTCCTGATGGTGTTGGATCTCCTTCAACATTGTCAGCGTTGTGACACCTTCTGGTTTCATCATCTTCATCTTCTTCAAGATCTGAGAATACCTCTATATAATGTGCTTTACCGGCAACACATCTATGGCCAAGTACCCATGGTTCTTGGCAAGTGAAACATAGTTTCTTCTTTCTTAAATCTCTCCAAACTTCAATGTCAAGAGGCTTCTTGAATGAGCCCTCCTTTGAAGGAGCAAAAGTTCTCTTCCTTTCCCTTTGAAGTAAAAGGGGACTTGTTCTGAAATTTTTCCTTTGATTTTGGCAAGGCATCTTGAAGGTCTTTAGCCCTCTCAATGGCATAATGCAAGGTAGTGGGCTTGGTAGATTTAACCAACCCATGCAGAGGTTCATCTAAGCCATCGATGAACATGTACACCCTTCTTGCTGCAGATAGACCAGGAACCATAACAGATAATCTCAAAAATTAAGAAATATAAGACTCTGTATTACCTGACTGCTTCAACTTTGCAAGGCTCATGAAAGGTGCTTCTGGATCCTTTCTGTCAAACCTCTCCACCATTATTCTAGTGAACTCAGAATAAGCAGTCACATTGGCATGACCCAATGTAGACAAGCCATGGAACCACCAATTGTGTGCTTCACCTTCAAAGTGGCACTACAATCTTGATAACTTCCATCTCAAGGAGTTTGTTCAATTGAAAGTAGATATCTAGTTTTTCTACCCATGCTTTGGTAGAACAATTTGATGACCCATCAAACTTGGGTAAAAAAAATCTTCCCATAGAGTGATGTCGATCATGATTCTGAGTGAATCCACCATCTCTATGATGATTCCTTGGTCTTCTTATTTTGTCTTTGAGGTAACAAAACTCTTGAAAACTCAAGTGATCCTTGAATCTCTGATTCTGAGACTGATATTCTTCAAAGTAGTCTTCAAGGGATGCTTGCTCTTGAGGCCCTTCATTTTCCACAGCCAAAAAAGTAAGCATTGTAGAGCGTTGTGGAACTTGTGGTTGGTTCACTGGTTGATCATTCCAGTGATGAGACATGCCAAAGATTTCTCTAATATGAAATTTCTTAGGAGATTCCCTGACGCTATCCATTATCATCTCTTTGATCTCTCTAGCCAGATCTTGCATGGCTTTCAAAAGGGTTTTTGCAAACTCCTTTCCATCTTCATCACTTCCAGATTCAAGGGGCTTTTTCCTTGTCTTTATCATCATTGGTGTAATCAAATTTATTCTGTCTTCTTTTTAGATACCTCTTCTCTCTGTCAGTGAGAGGCTCATCTTCTTCTGAAGACATATTGGCTCTTTAATTAAGAAAATCATGGGTTGTGCCAAGATGATTGCTCTGATACCACTATAATATCCCCAAAAGGGAAGATTTAGCAATACCTGCTAGGATAACGCATTTTTTAGAAGTATGTGCATTGAAATGAATTTACAGCTCATGGATCCCTTATATCTGGAGATCTAACATCTAAATCCAAGAGGGGAGAAAAAAAAAATCAAACTAGGTGAGGTAAACAGACCTCCCACACCTAGTATGGCTGGAAAACACCCAAGAATGGGGCTGCAACAATACTGCAGGAAAATAACGCAGTTTTACTGAGAAACAAAAGGAGGCCAATAAGAAGGCTCAAAATTCATGTATACATCATTAAATCAGATCCATAATGAGGCCCATACAATGTATGACAGGAAACAGAAGACAAGAATGGAAGAAATTCCTCAAAAGGAGGTGTTGCAACACATGTATTGACTGAAAGAAGGCATGACAACGTTATTTTTAAGAGCTGCAGCAGCTTTATATTACAGTCTAGATCTAGAGAAAATATGTGTACAAAGGATTAGATCTATATCAGATTTGTACACTAGAAGAGCTCCTCTACAAATTCCCCTTGGGGTTTTGAGCAAAACATGACATACAAAGAGTAGATCTGAGATCTAAGATGTAGATCTGCAGTAATATTTAGGAATTTCTGAAGTAAATACAATTATAAGTAGATCAGATCTGAATAGAACATGGATCATGTGTATAATACATAGATCACCACTGTGAAGGGCAGAACCCCAACACTAGAGATCTCTCCTCCAAAGTGTGTCAAAACACCCTACAACTGTACACTTGCAAATAACGCAGTCCTGGAAGGTAAACTACGCTTTAGGCTATAGTACTAGTTTGGCCTAATGCCAAGATGTAGATCTTAAGCTCCAATCAGCTAATACACTCTTGTCAAGGGGATAGAATGCTTTCCCGCTGAAAAGAGGCACTAGATTGGCCTAGATCTGAGTAGATCTAGCCTCCACTTGCTGCAACTTACAATGACAACCAAACCCTCAACAAGATTTGCATTGTATTTGGAAGATGAACTTGGCCAAATGCCTGATAGTGGACAAGATCAGCAAGAATCCTCCAAGAGCTACTCAATGGAAGAGGTGGGATTCCCGATCAGGAACACCCTAGTGCTAAATATCATTATTCTCAACTAAACAACAAGAGAATGGTATATGTATAAACAGACAATATATTCAGAAATATACTCAATCAACAACCTTCTTCTGTTGTCCTCCTCTTCCTTTTATAAGATGAAAGTCTTGCCAAAACCTAAACCATCTCAATGATTTAGCTCCTTTCACATGTGTAGCCTCCAACTAAAACTACGTTGTGCATCTATGAGATTCATTGTATCTAGACAGTGCTGTTGATTTTGTCCTGGTTGACATGGTCAAATGATCTAGCCTCTTTCACACCTAATTGTGCTTACGTAAAAAGCCTAGATTTAGCTTTTTTCACATGTGGCATTGATTTATTTTGTTGATTTGGAGTTTTATTGATCCTCCTTTACAATTTTATTCATAAAACGGAAAAATGAAACGAAATTGTATATTCCCATTAGCTTGGGCTAATTGGGAATGTTACATAGATTGAGGACATACTCTGTGTTCTCATGGAAAACATTGCTACAACCTAGAATCAACAGAAGTTGTACGCAGATCGTGGTCAGGTGGAGAGACAGTTTGAGGTGTATGATTTGGTCTATCTCCGTCTTCAGCCTTACAAAGAATCTACGCTGAAGGAGAATGGGGCTGAGAAGCTTAAGCCCCATATCTATGGGCCATACATGGTGATCCATCGTGTTGGGGAAGTAGCATATGAGTTGGAGCTCCCCATTAAAAATAAGATCCACGAAATTTTTCATGTCTCATGCCTCAAGAAGGCCATTGTAAAACATGTAGTTTCTATTATGGATCTCCCACCTATTAATGACGAGGGTCATCTGGTTTTCAACTGGAAGTTATCTTGGATACTCGGGAGAGGTAGCTAAGGAACAAGCTAATTAGAGAATATCTGATTCGATGGAGGAATATACTAGATGAGGATGCTACTTGGGAAGGAGAGAAGATTTTGTAGCATCCATATTTGTAGTTGCTTGAGGACAAGAAACATTTTGGAGAGGAGGACTGTAATATTCCTAATTAGCTTCCAGCGAGTTAGAATATTAAATTTTGTTTTTGTCAATAATATAGTTGAATAAGAGGTTAGAGGGACCCATAAATATCTTTAGTATGAATAAAACCACTTCTAATGTGAATGTGGATTAGTGCATCTAGTTGAATAAAGCACTCCTTTGTGTGAATGGGGGTCAATTCATGTGGATGGGTTCAAAGTTGACCAAATCAATAGCTCAATCATAATGGCAGGAAGTCTCCATGAGAGTAGCATATTTATTGAGTGGGGCCAAGGGGGAGGAGGCTCACAAAGCATATAAGGGGATGGTAGCCATGGAAAGCATTCTGCATATTGTTTATGTATGGTATTTTATGACTTTCTCAATGCTTCAACTATTTAGCGGAGTCTATTGTGCTGTTTAGCAAAAGGGTGTTTCTGGGCAGAAATCCCAACCTAATCCTCGGGGAACTTTGAGTGACCACTCAGGAGAGGTTACGTTGAGCTTCATTTCATCATCTAGCATCAGGCCAATATTCGGCCACCTTCAGTAGCGTAGTCTCCTTTAAGAATTGTGCAATCCAGGAGGGCAATTTCAGTGGAGGGTTGATAACCCAAGTTTTTTAGCTTGTTTTCCAGTGAGGGGAGTAGCCATTCATCCAGAAAGTCAGTGGGGAGGGGTTTCAACCATTTTTACATCAGATCAGCTACCTCCCACCAATTACCTAGATGTAGAGCATAATTCAACCCTAGGGATACATTTTTCATATTAGGTATTTTCGGAAACTCTTTCTGGGTTCTCTTGGAATTGTGCTGGAAAGCCAAGATCTATGATCCCGACATTATTTGAGCACTATATCAGTAGATATACGCATTCCTAGTTTCCAGCAACAATTATTTCCAGCAATATTGTGCAGTCGTGGCCTCCCAACAGTTTATGTAGCAGTAGTTTTTCATGCATTGATGTATAGGGTCATTTTGGGCTTGTTTTTCCTAACTTGAGTGTCTTTTCCTCAAGATCTTGTGCTTTATTTTCTGCTATCCTATATAATAAAATGGATCAATGATCTACTCTTGTTTTTATGTGTTGATGTTTACTTCATTTTCTATTTTTATGTTCAATATTATTGTTTTTCATATTTTGGAATATTACATAGGTCTTCAACTACGTTATAATTTTGAGTAGCTCTTGCATGAGGGTCAAAATCATATTTATGTATAATACCCTTAGAAGTCTTAATGGTTTATTTTGTTGGAATTGTAGGCGGATTAGGATCTGATGGAGATGGTTTCAAACTGGTAGCTTGATTAGTAGCCTCACCATTCAAAGGATTCACATTACCATAGTATTAACTTTGGGTGGACACCATAATATCATATTTAGGCTTTGCAGAGGAAAGAATTAAACTAAGTTAGAGGAAGTAGACTCCTGAGCAACCATGTGAGTCCCATGATTGGGAAACGGGTTAGTCAACACAACGGGTAAATTAGAATATTTCATAAATTGGTTCATTTATGCCTAGTGAGGATAGTCACTAGTCAATCGCTCCTCAGTAAGGATCAAGCATGGATAGAGAGGCTTTCATGTCTCATCATAGGATCGATTGGTTTGTTTATCATGTAGAGGATAATATTTATTCTTCTTTCCTTTCCCTTTCTTTTTACTCCTTTGTTGTTTTTTAGATTTTCCTTTATTGAAATGAACGAAATTAATCTCTTAGGTAGAAGCCATAGGTGGATTGGATGGAGGGTTTTGGGAAGTCATAAGAGTAGTACCATATGGTTTTCTTTCAGATTGTGAGCTGGTAGAACCAATCACCGCATCAACAACATGTGATTCTTTACCAGGATGTTGAGGAAAAATGTTCGAGGTTCTCTGAGAGTTTGGTATTTTCTCATAAAGCGTGCCATATTGGTTATACATGAGATCCAAATACTAGGCATGAGTATTAAATTTCTCTTTAGTCGCTGCTTCTTCTTCCATGGATGACTCTGCTTTGCTGCTCATCCTCAAACTTTGTTTCACTAAACTCTATTTCACTACTCTCTTCCTCAAATGATGTGTATGAATATATTGTTACTTTCCTCTTCCCTTAGCTAATGAACTCATAGAAGAATAAAGATGATCTATTTTTAGTTCTTCTGCTGTAATATCTGAATTTTTACTCTATCCCTTAGCTGATATTTTTAGAGAGGAATAAACCTCAACTAGTGTTGGTTCCTTTGTTGCTGGAGTCACATTGATTTCTTCACTCTCTTGTCTAACTATGAAAAATGGATTTGTGCTAATGGTTCAAGGGTGACCTTATCCACACTATTATCTTCCACTAAAGATCCTTCTGATAGAATCGGGCTTCTCCTGTGTTTATTTCTTGAAGAGGAAGCCACTTCTTCCTTGTCTTTAGAAGTAACATTTTTTTCAAATAGAGTGGCCTTTTGTTTTAACCTGCTTTCATTTTCTTGCCGAAAAGACTCCAAGGTTTGTGGTTCCTTAGGTATCCTTCTGGTATAAACCTCTTTTGCTGGTTACATCATAAGTATAGGAATGGTGGTTTCAACTCTAGCTCTTCTAGCTGAGCTTCTTGTCTGCCTGCTTGATGGTGAAGAAGATTGATCAGCCTATAAAGGGGTCAGTATAGGTGCAGGGTTTGTCTCTTCCTCTTGGGTCCTCTGTTTTGAAGGCCTTCCCACTTTTCTCCCTTAATTAATACTACTGAAACCCTCATCTGCTAGAAACTTGTTCCATGTGGTTCTGTTCTTTTTCAAATGATATACCACCAACATTTTATAACCCCTAGTGATAAAGATTATGAAGTGAATAATTTTGGGTTTGTTGTATCTTTTGAGACATTTTCAATAGTGATTTGTAAAGAAAGATAGGGAGGTTCATAGGTCTAGAACCCAAATATGAGATAAAAATCTCATTTGATACTGATGAACTGTAGAGAACCTGATCTCGCAGGTGATATAACGTTGAATTGTGGTGATAAATCCTTACCATTTAGGCTTAAAATAGGAAATATGAACAGTAGGGATCCAATCCACATTTACATGCTCATGTTAAATATATGCATTTAAATCCTCTCTAAATAATTTTTTTCTTTTATACCATGACTCACCTGAAGCCGACAGCTGGGTAGCTCTTGCTATGATGGCTTCTGATATTTTGAGAGTCTGAGACCCTAGCTTGACCTGCTCTCCATTTAAATAATTGGAAAATTATTGAGCAACTACAATGTTCTCCCCTGAGAACTTATTCAAAAAACAATACCATCCAACTTCCTGAAACTATGCCTTTGCACGGTGATCAACAAACTGTGTATTAGGAGGTTCTGAGCGGTTTACCTTACCACTTTTTCCCATTCAGTTTTACTAACAGCCAACTCAAATTCTAATGAACACCTATAAAACAATGAACATAAATAATCCACGAAGCCCTAATTGATTGTTGGAATATAACAAACTTCTTGCTTGAAGATAACCAACTGTTGTAGCTTTCTTGGGGTAAACGGTTATGGGAAATAGTGAATGTAGAACTTTGGTCTCTACATGCCTTTGATTGCGGTGAGGTTAGCTGACACGAAATTGAATGATTTAATTTTAGGTGCCAACTCACTCCACCAAATATTTCACCCCATCAAATAATTAACTAATTGCTACTCGCACTTTAGTTTTGATCTGCTTCACCTTTAATGAGTAGCGTTAGATTAACTAACCTTAACAAATAGAATATCCAACCTATTTTTAGTGAACCTCCAATTAGAAATGGATACGTTCCAAAAGGGTAATACATTTTGTTTAGCAAACCTTTAATTATTCCAAAGAGTAGTGTGTTTTCAGCTCCTTATACAAATTCTGAGAAAATAGCTACTTTTCAGAAAAGGTAGCTATTTCTGTGTTACTTTTGAAACCAAATTTTCTGGGAAAATTTCTACTTTTCGAAGAAGGTAGAAATTTTTTGTTATTCCTAAAATAGAAGATGACTCTCACATTTTATCCTTAGCCTTGGATCATTCACTTTAAGAAGATATCATTATGGATAAATAATACTCTAAAATTGAATCTAAGGCCTTAACTACTCAAGGTATTTAAAAGACTTATTTAGAAGAAAATTTACCCTAATTACTATAAGACACAAAAACAAACTACTGGACTCAAAATTTTTGGATTTTGTTGAAAATAATATAAAATTTGACACATTTTTTAATCCTCCAGGGCCTTCAAGCACGGGCTAAAGGGACAAGAGAGGATCAAAGACACAAATGAAATGGTGACCAGACTTTGAAAAATTGCAGTGCTAACAATGGATCCTATTGGGGATGAAGTCCTCCCTGTGAGGCTTCAAAGACTATAGATTCAGTGCCTTAAACTCTCGAGACTTTTACAATCTTAGAAACTAATGATAGGAACTGAATTTTCATTGACTAAACTCAATATTGCCTCTATTTACAGACACACATACCATTGGGCAAGAATTTCTATTGAAACAACACTTTGAATATTTACAATGGAAAGACTCATTGACTTAACAAACTAAATTTTTTTTGAGAAAATGACCATTGACTGGACCCTCAGTCAATTGATCATCATCTAAGTGCTTCAACAGAAATGTGTTATTCTCTAGAACTTGAGAAATTTTGAATGACCTGAACCACAAATTGTCGAACTTACCATGTTTTCCATGATCTTCCCTTCTTACATCCCAATGCAATACCAAATCATTTTCTTGAAATACCTGTTGGTTTTCCCTTTTATCAAAAACAACTTTCACTTTGGATTTTTATTTCTATGCTTTTTCCATCAAGGATTCCTAGATTTTATGAGCTTCCATAAGTTGTAGAATTGTTCTCTGAATGGGATTTGAATCATCAATTTCTTCGTGTAAAAACTTCATAATAGGAAGGGCCAACTGTAATGGCATCACAACATCAGTACCATAAACAAGTTGAAAGGGAGAAACTCCAATTTATCTCTTGCTACTCACCATGTCTGCCCAAAGAGCATGAACTAGCTGAGTGTTGCAATTTATTTTATTTTTTGGCATCATCTTCTTAATGATTCTTACCAGGCTTTGTAGAAATTATACAAACATATGTATATCAGTGGATTCAATCTGATCAATAAATGTACTAAAGCTAGATACTAAATTCTTCTACAAATCAATTGCGGAAATTAAACACGATCGCCAATCACAACAAGTAAAGAAATAATCAAACCAAACCACAACAAAGATAATTTACCAGGGAAATATTCCTGCTCAAAATACCTCTATCTTCTATTGTATATTCACCATGGAATCATGAAACAATTACAATGAACTCTTCTCACAAGAGTCTCCCACACTCTCAAAACTGTCTCACACTGACCTAGACAAAATTGACCAACACTTAGCCAATTCTCAACCTCTAATCAACCTGCCTTTATTCTGCAATTAATGTTGAATGCAATTCCTATTATTTAGGAATTTCGTCCTTCCAAAACTGTGCAAGGATCATGGGAAATCCAATGGATGTCTGGTTGCATGCGAGCAATCTACTAATCACACAACTGATATTTAACATCCCTTTAACCTTTGTCTCAACTAGGTCTGAACTAGAACTGACATACATGCAACTATTAATAGTAAAACATAAGTTGCATGGTAGATCACTGATTGTGAATTAAATATGATTTAATTCACTTGATCTCTCACTAGTGAAACAAACAGTTACAACTAGTCCAACTGACTTTAACTCGCCTAACTGAGTTAACTGATTACTCATGCATTAAACTAATGCACTAACTGCAACTCGAACTCCATAACTAATAGAATCACTCTGAATGCCTCACCAACCACCTTCAACTCAAAATACATGAGATAAATGAGTTTATCACACTCAGTTAACTATTACAAGTGATTATGAGATAAGATTACATTTTATTGTCCAATTTAATTAAGGGAAAATTAAATTAGACACTGCACCAATTTATTGAATTAAATTGGCCTTCACACTAATGTATCGCTAGGACCCGTGGTCCCACACTAGTGTGTCTTCTGCAATTTCTTTTTGGACTTTCAACACTCACTCTCAATAAGAAAGGGATTATCTGCCACCTCGATCATGCCTCTATAGTATTCGAATTTTCTCCTAGAGAGTGCCTTCTTCAGAATATCTGCATCCTATTCTTCCGTGGGAATGTACTGAAGTAACATAATGTGCCTATGAACACAATCTATGATATGGTGGTATCGGATGTCTATGTGCTTGGACCTATCATGGAATACTAGATTAACCGAGAGTTTAATGCAACTCTAGTTATCACAATGTATCATCGTTTGATCCATCTGAGAACCAAACAAATCAACCAGGATCCTTCTCATCTAGATGGCCTCACATGCAACCTCACTTGCTACCATGTACTCTGCCTGAGCTGAACTAAGTGCCATAGATCACTGCTTCCTATTGTACCAAGAAACTATTATAGATCCTATGTTGAAGATCCCTCCTGATGTCCTCTTTCTATCTGATGGACTACTTGCCCAATATGCATATGTGAAGCCTTGAAGATTAACTCCCTCTATCTATCTATACCACAATCCATATTCTGTAGTGCCCCTGATATATATCAAGAAATGCTTCCCCTCCGTCCAAAATAGCTTGGTCGGCTTAACCATAGCTTGAATCAGCTCATTAACTACGTAGCGAATGTCTAGTCTAGTGTTCACCATGTACATCAGTGAACCCACTAGCTTCCTGTAGACAGTAGCGTCCAATACTTCTCCTGAAGTAGCATCCTCTTTCCTACAATTTCCTGGAAGAGGAGTATCCATGGGTTTATAGCTCTCCATGTGAGACTTACCCAATATCTCTTTGGCATATTTTCCTTGAGAAACAAATAGTTCACCATCCCACTGCCATATTTAAAAACCAAGGAAATAGTGAAGGAATCCCATGTCCTTCATTTCGAACTCCCTTGCAAGATCCTCCTAGCAAGATGTTATCAGTTGCTCATCACCTATCAAAATTAGATCATCAATATAAAATATGATAATCAAGAGCTTACCATCAACCACAATATGGTATAGGTTTTCATTAGCTTCACTTTTGGTGAATCCCAGCCCGATGAAATAGATTTCAATCCGAGTGTACCAACCACAAGGTGTTTGCTTCAACCCATACAATTCTCTCTTGAGTCGACACACATGTGACTCACTGTCAAAGATCTCAAAACCTTCTCGTTGCTCTATGTACACTTATTCCTCAATAACTCCATTGAGAAACATAGTTTTAACATCCATCTGATCAACACGCCACCCCATCTGTGCTGAGAGTGCAAGGATAGATCTATTGGAAGAGTACCTCGTGACTGCTGTGAAAGCATCCTCATAGTCAATCCCCTCAACTTGTGAGAATCCCTGGGCAAAAAATATAGCTTTGTACTTCTCCACACTCCCATCTAGCTCTTCCTTCACCTTATAGATCCATCTAAATCCACCACTGATTTTCCGACTGGTCTTGGGACAATTTCCCATGCACTATTCTTGACGATGGAGTCATACTCCTCTACCATAGCATCAACACAAATTGGTTGTTGCACTGCTTCCTCAAATCAAGATGGTTCTATCAGAATACACTTGCTTATAAGATCCATATATCCAGTAAAACTTTCTGGAGACTATCTCTTTCTGCGGAGTGAAATAGGGGCTCCTACATTCTTTGTCGCATCAAGTCTCAATCTATCATATTCCATGGTGAGCCTTCTACCATTTCTGGTGAATATCTCTACATGAGTTTTTTCTTCCACTCCATTATCCTCCTCATGCAGTTGCTCCACATCTTGAGGTCCATTCTTAGGAACCAATATTTCCTCATCTGCATGCAAATTTAGCTCCCTCTCAAGGGACAATTGAATGGTCTTCTCCTCATCAAATTTTATATCTCGTCTCACAATAGTCATCCTACAGTTTGGAAAAGACACCCAATAGTTGTGGGGAGTATCAGTGTACCCCATAAATATCCCAATCTCAGTTGCTGGTTCGAGCTTCTTCCTCGCATCATTGGTCACATGCACATAAATAGATGAGCCAAAATATTAAAATATGAAAAATTAGGTTTCTTACCATTAAAATAATCCTTTGGTGTACTCATGTCAAGTATCTGATGAGGACTACGGTTTTGCACAAATATCGTTGTGTTGTATGCCTTAACCACATATGCAACGATAGGCCATGTAATATCTGAAAATGGGAACTGCTAGCAAGGCATGACTGGAAAATGCATTCTCTAGGAATGGCTGCTACAGGATTTGAACACAAGACCTGGATCCATTAGATCAATGTATCTAAGACCTAAATCCAAGAGTAGGCTCAAAAGAAATCACTCTAGGTGGGTTAAATGGGTCTCCCACACCTAGTTGTCTTGAGGAAGTGCCCAGTGAAGGGACTGCATCAATGTATAAACATACAATAGAGTATCAACGTTATTTTAATGAGCTAGCATACATGAAGATCTGAATATCCATTAAATATATTATAGCAGCAATTGTATACAAATCCTTGAGGAAAGAGACACTCAAGCAAGGTGATGCAGCCTCATTGGGACATGTACATGAAAATAGATGATCACTGCTACTCGGGAGTTTCTGTAGGCTAAAAGGATGCATTTTATTTGAGACATTGCATCATACTGAATAATAATAGAAATATATAACAAGGTATGGCTCAAGAAATGAGGGGAGGAAGCTCTCAACCCCTGAAAACAATAATACAACAATCCTTAGAAGGATTGGATGAAATATAAAAAAATGGAAAAATGCCGAAGTTGCTGGGTAGCAGTTGCAACTCAAAACTGGAAATGAATATAGAACACTGAATATGATGAAAAAACTGAGTAGACCTCCTCCAATGGATCTTCCAAGTGAAATTTTGATCCTATCATTGAAGATCTCACCCTCCAATCAACACTGCAAACCCTCACCGCAAGTGTACTCTAAAAATAACGCAGTCACTGAGGGACACTATGTTGTAGGTGGAATAGAATGTATTGGCCAAGTGCCAAAATATAAAATATTCTTTGAATCCTTCCTTACTGATCTCCCAAAGGAAAGGAGGCTCCCTCCTCTAAAAAATGAGCCAAGGAATGGTGTTGTGGAACCTCCATTGCAACACCCTACAACACAACGTTATACTTCAGCAGAAATAACACTGGAGCTGGAGGAAGTGGCTTGCCCTTGAGCCTGAATGTGGAGAAATGAAGTGAAATCCCTCAAGAGGCCTCTCAAGAAGGATAAGGAATCCTAAACAGGAATCCCTCGTGCTAAACAACATTGCAACTCTGCTAAACAACAGGAGACTGCAAATAGTCTAAGCAGACAAGAAATCAATAATCATATGCATGAGAAAAAATGGTTGCCTTTCCCTCCTTTTAAATAAATCAAAGCTCCCTCTCCATGGGTCCCACTCTTTATGGTTTCCTCCATCAAGGAAACTTCCCTCCTCTTTCATTGCGTTGTCCCACAAGATTCTCTCCACCTCCTACGTCTGTGTTGTTTGACTTGGTCAAACTTGACCTTGTCTTCTTGAAAATGTCCTCTTTCACACATGAGGGTGTGAAATCAAACTCCACTCATGATCCCCTTTCATACTAAGAGGGATTTTATCCATGTTTTTATTATGTATGGGCCTCCTCACCAAATTATTCAACTCCTAAGTGAAATCAGAAAAATTTAATATTCCAATTTGCTGTAGGAAAATTTTGGAATATTACAGTCCTCCTCTCCCAAATGTTGCTTGTCCTCAAGAAATTGCAAGGATAGAACTGAGGATTTTCCTCCAAGGCATGGAGATTGAAAAGTGTTGGGAAAAAATCTCCCCAAAATGGATCCTCCATCCCCAAGCAATCAACCATACAAAATGAGTCACCTCCCAACATGGCAACCCTTGAAAATCTCCTTCCACCTTGAGCTCCGAAAATAAAGGTGGGCTGAAAATCTGAATATGGTAAGCATCATAGCCTACCCCATGCTGTCTCTCCACTCATGATGAGTGTAGAGTATGTGCTGATCCTGGGCTACAAAAGTATTTCCCTCAAGTGGCAAAATGAAGAACAATCCTCCAAGGATTTCCCCTCCAACATTGAAGACCAAGCCGGCCCAAAGTATTCCATCCATGATGAATAGGACATGATAATCATAAAGAATCCTAATGAGTAGTTTGCTGAAGGTTTTACATGATGATACATGATACAAAAAATGTCTCAAGAGGACACAACACAGTCTCATCCACTGCAACTTCAAAAAATAGTATGGCAAGTAACATACAAAAATCATCACATCTACTAATGAATAGTAAATGGCTGAATGTGTCAAAAATACAGGATCAAATAATTGCGCATGGTTATACAATGGATGGCTATCAAACTCATGTTCCACCCCAAAAGAGAACAAATATGTGGCTATGGTGTCCATATCTCCTCCCATGCTCCCATTAGAACATGTAGTGCAAAAAATGTGGGAATTCTCTCCCCTCAAGAACACATCCAACTCATGTATCAGTTCCCCAATCATGCTCTCAACAAAATAAAAACATTATAAAAAAATGAAGACATGATAAGTACAAGAATTAAGGAAATATTGATGGCTTCATGTGGTGCTTGAAGATACCAACAGTCTCCTAAGTATGTACAGTGCAATTTTACAAACTGCTGCTTCAGAAAATCACAAGGCAAAATGTTTCTTGATACATAGTTAGTCATGTATGTCATCATATGGAAAATAGTTGGATATAATATCTGAACATACATGTAATGAGAAAAAATTTGCCCAAGGCCACGTAAAAGATGGTTGCCTCCATCATATAGTTTGGCCCAACATTGATCATGGAGCAATGTGAAAAGCTTTCCCTCCTATGGAGCAATGCACTGCATAGTAATGGTAAGAGTATGCAAATCAATAAATGTGAAAACAGATTTCTTACCATATGCTGGAAGCAAGATGATACATGGATCCATGAGTGAGTTCTCCATAGTGTTTTGGCAAGCTATGAAGAGGAATGTACCATGTGCTGAAAGAAGATCATCCTTCTTATGCTTGGAACCCCAAGTCAAGAAGAATATATCATAGTAATAGATGTCTCTATCCACTACTCTATCATTCTCACCTCCTCCTTGTTCACCAAGTGCATCCAATGTGAAGTGATTCTGGGGAAACTCCATCCCTAAGTCCCTACTCCAAAGTGATAGCGCTGTGAGCTCATGCAAATAGGCTCCTGTCAATACAAATCTTTGTTCTTTGACATGCTCCTTGTCAAAGACTCCTCTAGTAATTTTGTTGCAAATATGGATTACCTTCCAAGATGGAAGTAATTCCTGATCATCAAAGGCCATGGAGTAGCCTCTTTGCATCATGATAGTGCCATCTCCTACTCCTGTAACATCATACAATATGTGAGAGAAAATTTTCCCTTGCTCTCTTAAGTACAACACAAGCAACCAAAGTGCTTGCTGCCTCCTTATGCTCCCATCATACAACTCATGTTATGAAGACACAATGAATGATATGAATGTCACATCAACACCATGCATCCATAATTCTTGCTGCCCAATGATGTAAGCATCCTACCACCTCTTCTCCATCCCCATCCTCTTAGGAAGAGTACATGCCAAGTGATGGCCAAACTCCTTCAAGAGGAGCCAACGCAGCCAAGCCTCTTGCTGCCCAGTGTTATATAATTGAAAGTAGCCTCCTAGCTCCTTGCTCATCAACCACATCCACTCAATCACTTGCAGATGTCTTTTCCTTCCCTTTCTCTTGGTACTCCTCTCATGAGGGCTACCCTCCTTCCAAACCAAATCTCTCTCTTTGCATTCCATAAAAGTTTGGAATGCAACTCTTTAGAGACCTTTTAGAGAATATCTCTCACCCATGACTATGTTGAATCCACAAGGATCCAAATATGATGACGGTAACATCTCCTCTCCACCATTGTTTGAAAACGCTGTTAATCTCTCCAAGGATGTAGTGGTTGTCTCATACTCCAACTTATGGGTGGTTTCATGGTTTCTTATAGGAGTGTCATGGTTTGTTTCATCCTCCAAAAGTTCACACCCCAAACTCAAGGATTGTGTGCAACTAAACAAAGGTGCATGAGGATGATGGTTCATTTCCTCCTTGAACCATTTGCACAGCGCGATGCAATCATGTTGCTCTAGATCAACAATGGGATTTGACCCTTGGTCATGCAAAAGAAAATTTCCACAACTTTCAAAAGGATTTTCTGCAACAATAGATAGTGGAAATATTTTCATACCTTGATGAGATTTGGGAACCTCTTGTAGGGCTGCAAGAGTTCCTTCCTCCAATGTGTTGGATGTCCCAACTGTTGATTCATGTGGCTGCTCCTCCATGAGTGTGACAGCGTTAGGGACAAACTCCTCAAGTGGTGGTGAGGGCTCCTCCTCTTCTGTTCTTCTATTGTCAAACTCCTTGATCAGCTTTTGAGAAGACTTAGCAAGAGTAGACACTCTTGCATGGCTCAAATGGCTGAACCACCAAATGTGGGCTTCACCTTCTAGGTGCAGCGCTGAGATCTTAACAACCTCTTTCTCCTCTATAGGATGTAGTAGGAAAAATTCTTCCGGCTTCCTCACCCAAGCTCTTGCTGTAGATGACCCATCAAATGTAGACAGCATAAATCTATTGCCTTTGATTTCTCTTTTGCTGCATGATCTCTTTTCTTCCTTCAACTGGATGAAAAGTGGAAAAGATAGAGTCTCCTTAAAGGCTCTAGGTTGATATTTGAACTCAACAAGGTAATCACTTAGAATCTGATGATCCAAGTATCTTCCATGCTTGTCTTCTTCTTCTTCATGAGAATAGGAAGTGCATGGTCCTTCCTCTTCTTTTTTCTCCTCCTCTTTGGAGAGGCTCTTCTTGGTTCTAAAAAATGATGAGAGTAATCTCATATTCTTTATCATTCTGATCTTCTTCTTCTTCTTGGGCTGAAACTCACAGGTTGAGCCAAGAAATATGCTTTGATACCACTGTAATATCCCAAAATGGGAACTACTAGCAAGGCATGGCTGGAAAACGCATTCTCTAGGAATGGCTGCTACAGGATTTGAAACCAAGACCTATATCCCTTAGATAAATGAATCTAAGACCGAAATACAAGAGGAGGCTCAAAACAAATCACTCTAGGTGGGTTAAACAGGTCTCCCACACCTAATTGTCTTGAGGAAGTGCCCAGTGAAGGGACCGCATCAATGTATAAACATACAACGGAGTATCAACATTATTTTAATGAGCTAGCATACATGAATATTTGAATAGCCATTAAATATATATAATAGCAACAATTGTATACAAATCCTTGAGGAAAGAGACACTCAAGTAAGGTGATGCAGCCTCATTGGGACATGTACATGAAAATAGATGATCACTGCTACACGGGAGTTTCTGCAGGCTAAAAGGACGTAGTTTATTTGAGACACTGCATCATACTAAATAATAATAGAAATATATAACAATGTATGGCTCAATAAATGAGGTGGAGGAAGCTCTCAACCCCTGAAAACAATAATACAACAATCCTTAGAAGGATTGGCTGAAATATACAAAAATGGAAAAATGCCGGAGTTGTCGGGTAGCAGTTGCAACTCAAAAATGGAAATGAATAGAGAAGGTTGAAGATGATGAAAAAAATGAGTAGACCTCCTCCAATGGATCTTCCAAGTGAAAGGATGATCCTATCACTAAAGATCTCACCCTCCAATCAACACTGCAAACTCTCACTGCAAGTGTACTCTGAAAATAACGCAGTCAGTGAGGGACACTGTGTTGTAGGTGGAATAGAATGTATTGGCCAAGTGCCAAAATCTGCAATATGCTCTGAATCCTTCCTTACTGATCTCCCAAAGGAAAGGAGGCCCCCTCCTCTGAAAAATGAGCCAAGGAATGGTGTTGTGGAACCTCCACTGCAACACCCTGCAACACAATGTTATACTTCAGCAGAAATAACGCTGTAGCTGGAGGAAGTGGCTTGGCCTTGAGTCTGAATGTGGAGAAATGAAGTGAAATCCCTCAAGAGGCCTCTCAAGAAGGAGAAGGAATCCTAAACATGAATCCCTCGTGCTAAACAGCACTGCAACTCTGCTAAACAGCAGGAGACTACAAATAGTCTAAGAAGAGAAGAAATCAATAATCATATGCATGAGAAATAATGGTTTCCTTGCCCTCCTTTTAAACAAATGAGAGATCCCTCTCCATGGGTCCCACTCTTTAGGGTTTCCTCCATCAAGGAAACTTCCCTACTCTTTCACTGCGTTGTCCCACAAGATGCTCTCCACCTCCTACCTCTGCGTTGTTTGAATTGGTCAAACTTGACCTTGTCTTCTTGAAAATGTCCTCTTTCACACATGAGGGTGTGAAATCCAACTCCACTGATGATCCCCTTTCACACTAAGAGGGATTTTATCCATTTTTTTATTATGTATGGGCCTCCTCACCCAATTATTCAACTCCTAAGTGAAATCAGCAAAATTTAATATTCCAATTTGTTGTAGGAAAATTTTGGAAAATCATGCAACATCGCTCGTGTTTCACCCATAATTGTTCTATTCTTTCTTTATGTGACCCCATTCTGTTGTGGGTTATGAGGCACAATCAATTCTCCCTGAATTTATTCTTTGATATAAAAGTTCTTGAATTAATTGGATATGTACTTACCACCATTGTCGCTCCTAAGAGCCTTCACATGCTTCCCCATTTCTTTCTCAACCAGTTCTTTGAACTCAAGAAATTTTGAGAACATCTGATCTTTCTTCTGCATGAAGTAGATCCAACACTTTCTAGAAAAATCATCAACAAATATCACATAGTACTTATGCTTTTCTATCTAATTAGTAGAGAATGGTCAACACACGTCTGAGTAAACTCTCTCAAGGATTTCTGAAGCTCGGTTCTCCTTCTCGTGAAAAGTGGCCTTTGCATACTTCCCCATAGTACATCCCTTGCATGTTTCTAATTGCACAAGAGTACCCTTGGGAAGAATCGTAGAAATTTGTTGCATGACCTTCAAGACTCTGTTGTGTAGATGGCCCAATCTCCTATGCCATAACTCATCCTCATCTTGGCTCACCACTTTGTCCGCCTTGCCCATCAATGTTCCGCATCCATATACATCAATTTTATAGAGATTCTTCACTAAAAACAACATTGTAGGCTCTATCCTCCAACATTGTGACTGAAGCTAAATTTTTCTTCAAATTTGGTACATGCATTGCATATTTTAATAAGAAGGGTTTACCTGACTGTCTCTAGAAGGTAACTGTACCAATCCTGGTAGCACTGTACCACCAGTCATCACCCATTTCTATATGCATCTGGAGGTCCTTCCCCTCCAAACTACTGAGAAGTTCTTTGTCTCCCATCATGTGGAAATATGCACCACTATCCAAGTACCACATTGATCCCATTGAAATTGACACCATGCATGAAATGAGCAAGAATTCAAGCTCAAATTGCGAGGTCAAAGATTCACCAGCTGCAGATCCTAAAGCCTTCCTGTTCTTCTTCTTTTGTGGACAATTAGTGGCATAATGTCCATGCTCGTGACAGTGAAAACACTTCACTCTGGACATGTCGCGCTTCTTTCCATCTTTGTCGGACTTAGATTTGGAATGGAATTTATTTCCTTTCCCCTTCTTCGCCTTGGAAGCCAAAGTGAAATCTTCTTCATCATCATTCTTAGATGAAGATCCATCCCTAGTATTCCGTTTGAATTCTTCTTGCACCAAATCTGACCAAAGTCGTTCCCAATCTAGCTGCTTCTCCCTCCCATTGACAGAGTCTTGATACCTATGAAAACTCTTGGGAAGTCCTCGAAGAGCTAGGCTCACCAAGTCATTATTTGCGGCAATAATTTCGACACTCCCAAGCTCATCCCGACATTGGACAAAATTTGTTAAATATTTCGGAATGGTGTCGCCTTTCTCCATTTTGATTTTCCTAAGCTTGTCCTTGAGTCCCAATTTTCTATGATCACTGCTGCTTTGAAATAGATCTCTCAAAGCTTTCCACATTGCATATGGTGTCGTTTTTCCATGGAGACTTGAGACAATCTGGTCTCATACTCGCTCCAGTAAGATCATCCTCGCCTTTGCAACCTTATTTTTCCAAGCATCAAGATTTGTGGCATCTGTTGCAGCGGGTTTGGGAATGTCATTATCAATGAATTATTTCAACCCATTGTCCTCCAGTATTGCATCCATAATGTCTTTCCATGCAATATAATTGGAACTGACCTCGAGTGCATACTCCAATATCAAATCATTGAAATCCATCTCGATCCTGATTCGCCTGTTGCACCAAGAATAATTTTGCAAATTCGAATTCTTCAGTCACAAAATTAGATTCTCCTCCACTATAGTGATTTCTTATGCTTTGATACCATTTATAAATTCTACAAACATATGTATACCAATGGATTCAATATGATCAAGCAATGTATTAAAGCTAGATACTGAATCCTTCTACAAATCAATTACGGAAGTTAAACAAGATCGCCAATCACAACAAGTAAAGAAAGAATGAAATCAAACCACAACACAGATAATTTCCTGGGGAAAGCTTTCTGATCGAAACCCCTCTATATTCTATTGTATATTAACCAGTGAATCATGAAACAATTACAATGCACTCTTCTCAGAAGAGTCTCTTGCACTCTCACAACTATCTCACAGTGACCTGGACAAAATCGACCAACACTTAGTGAATTATCATCCCCTAATCAGCCTGCCTTTCTTGCACAATTCATGTGGAATGAAATCCCTATTATTTATGAATTTCATCCTTCCAAAATTACGCAAGGATCATGGGAAATACAATGGATGTTTGGTTGCATGTGAACAACCTACGAATCACACAACTGATAGTTAACATCCCTTTAACCTTTGTCTCAACCGGGTCTCAACTGGAGCTTACATGCATGCACCTATTAATAGTAAATCATCATTTGCATGGTATACCATTGATTGTGAATTAAATATGATTTAATTCACTTGATATTTCACTAGTGCAACAAACAGTTACAACTAGTCCAATTGACTTTAACTCACCTATCTCAGTCAACCAAATTTTCATGCATTAATTTAACTAATGTATTAACTACAACTCAAACTTCATAACTAATATAATCACTCTGCATGCCTCACCAACCACCCTCAACTCGAAATACATGAGCTGACTGAGTTTATCACACCCAGTTAACTATTCCAAGTGATTATGAGATAATATTACATTTTATTGTCCAATTTAATTAAGGGAAAATTAAATTAGACACTGCACCAATTTATTAAATTAAATTGGTCTTCACACTAATGTATCGCTAGGACCTGTTGTCCCACACTAGTGTGTGTGCTGTAATTTCTTGTTGGAATTTCAACAGGCTTTTGTTCGATGACTCGACTAACCCATTTACCTTGGGGGTAGTAAGGTGTAGAATGAGTTAAATCAATATTGTATTTCTGACATAAATTATTTATATTGCCAGATTTAAAATCCATTGCATTTTCAGTCACCAACTTATGAGGGAAACCAAATCTAGACATAATATTTTCCAATAGAAATTTAATTATCACGATGTCATTGGTGTTCCTCGTTTGGATAGCCTCAATCCACTTAGTGAAATATTATGTGGCTGTAAGAATCCACATGTTCTGTCTTGATGATGGAGGATGAATCTCACCAATTAAGTCTAACCCCCACTGCTAGAAAGGGGCGTCTGCTGAAATGGGAATGAGAGGTAGGAGCAGCTTTTTCTTACCAACTAAATTTTGAAATTTAGTGCAAGCCGTGAATTTATAAAAAACATCAGAGAAAAGAGATTGCCAATAATAGCCAACTCTTAAAATTTTATTTGTGGTAGCTTTCCAGTATAAATGTCCACACACACACCCCTGCATGTATCTCTGACATAAATTTCTGTGACTCAGATTCATGTACACATCTCAACAAAACTCCTACAGGGTCTTTCTAATAAATATTATTTTCCATTATGCAATACTTAAGAGCCTTCAATTTAAAATACCTTCTCTTTGATTTTTCCATTTCTAGAGGAAAACTGAGATTTAATAAAAAGTACACTATATCCTTATACCATTTGGAATAAAATATTTCAGGATAATCAACTATACCTTCTTTATCTGTTTCTTCAACAACCTCCATGTTCAGATTTAGAGCTTTGTAATTTGATTCTGCCATCAAGTGGGCTAAGCCCTGTCCTTTAATTAGCTTGGTTGGTTTTATTTGAATATCAAATTTTAGAATCTTTTTTAACCATATTCCCCTCCTGCCATCTGTATCTGGCTGCAACAATAGGCCCTTAACATTGATATTTGGTACAAAAGCAATGAATTTTGAATGCATAACATAAACCCGAAAAGACTTTAAAGCCTTAACTAATGCATATGCTTGTTTTCAATCAAGTTGTACTTTAACTCAAAATATCTTAATGCACGAATGAAAATAGAAGTAGGTTGTTCCAAGCCTTCCTTGTTCTTTTGTAGTAAAACTCTTGTTATAGTTTCCTCATAAGCATATGAAAAATTAAGAAAATCCTTCTCAAAATCAGGGCTAATTAGCACCATGGCTTCATTCAGGGCAGATTTGATTTCTATGAAAGAGTTTTTTTATTCATCTTTCCATCTGAATTTTGCATATTTATTCAATAAGACATTTATATGTTTAATTAGTTCTACAAAGTTCAGAACAAAATGCCTCAAAAAAAATAATTTTACCCAATAATGACTGTAATTTTTTATTTTTTTTGGGTAAACCAATTTTCTGTATAGCCTCAATTCTACCTGGGTCAATAATAATACCATTTTATGTCACTATTTTCCCCAATAGTTTTCCCTCTTTAACAACAAAGAATGATTTCTTTGGGTTTAAATACAAACCAAGTTTTCTTCACTTTTTAAACACTTGCTACAGATGTTTTAAATGATCCTCATCAGATTTTGCAAAGACTGTTATGTCATACAAGTAAATGACTACAAATATGTCATTTTCCCCTGCAATGGAAATATCCATTACCCGTTGAAACGTTGCACCTACATTCATTAAACCAAAAGGCATCTTATCATGCATAAATGTTCCCAGGGTGTAGTGAAATTTTTTTTCTCCCTATCTTGTTTATCAACTAAAATTTGATTGTACCCCAAAAAACCATCTATCATTGACAACCTCTTTGAGCCTACTACCTGCTGCAAAACATGTTCCATCTTGGGTAAAGGATAATTATCCTTTAGAGAACACTGGTTCAAATTGTGAAAATCAATGCAAATTTTAATTTCACCATTCTTATTTTGAACCGGGACTATATTAGCTACCCAATTGGAAACTCTTAAGGGAAGAATTATTTTCGCTTCCCAAATATTTCTGATTTCCTTTTCAATAATAGGGAGCAACATGGAATTAATATGTCTTATCTTCTGTGCTACATGCTTTGCTTCTGTTTTAAGAGGATTTTTAGGTTTCATTATACCTTTTTCATATGTCTTTAAATCAATGTAGGAACACGCAAAAATTTTTGCATATTGTTTCAGAAAATTGACATATTTAGTTCTAGTTTCTTGAGGAAGAAATTTAGAAACTTTAACAAATCTAGGCTAATTTTGTGTACCAATATTGCAGTCAATTGTACTCTCTCCATCTATTTTACTATCAGGCTTTAAAAAGACATCATTATTGTCAAACAACCTCTCTAAAGGAACCAAGCCCTTAGGAATAAAGTTTATTTTTAGATCAATAATGTCTTTCCCAGCTATATTCTTTTTAAATGGCTTATTATTCTAACTTTCAACTGTCTTTCTCATTATCAATCTGAATGTCTGAAAATTCCTCTACACATTCCAAGAATTTATGAATCTATTTATCATCTTCAAATACTTTCCATTATTTTATATTTTTAGGAATGGAAGTTCTACTTTTTATCTAGACATCATATGTTGCTTTAACATCAAGAGGAACCTTAAAATTACTAGCAGCTATGGCCAATGAATCGTCCATTTCATTTTCTTCTTTGGAAACATAATTTAAATTGAATGCTAAAAAATAGTGTTCAATTAAATCCCACACTTAATTTTGGTATTTTTTTAATTTTCAAGTTTTTACTTGATAATTATCTCTCACCTGTTGTATCACCAATTCTGAATCACCAAAAATGTAATATTCCCAAATAAGGAAATCAACAATACATGCAATTAAAAACACATTTTTAGAAATGTATGCTATAATAACTCATAATAGCTCATGGATCCCTTAGATTATACATTGTTACAACCAAATCCAAAAGGAGATCAGAAAAAAATCATGATAGGTGAGGTAAAAAAGCCTCCCACACCCAGAATAGCCCAAAAACAATGCATCCCCAAAACTACTGCAACACAGAAATACTGCAACAAGTGACAGCGCAGTCTAATGAGGTTTTATACTTCAGAATTATATAGACAAAATATCTTCTCATATATTAATCAACAATGCTAAAAAACTGAGATATAGTCTCTTTTATACAAATCCAAGAGAACCTGAGAAGGGTTTCCAGAAATACACCCAAATACAAATGGTGATCTACAACCCTAGGACTGAAGAGTCACTGAAAACTGAAGCTCATCAAGATAGAAGGCTGAAATAATATAGATTTGATGTAGATCTCCTTAAAAGTCTCCTTCAATGAAAGGTTGAACCCTTCTGTTAGGTCCCCGTAATTTGTTAGATTGGTGAGAACAAATGAACAAGGGTAACATCAAACCAGTCTTTGGAGTGCTAAGACATAGCCTTCCTGGACTCAGAGAGGGCTCTCCTTATTTTGAGAAAAGGATGTGAACTTGTTTTCTTTTAGGGTTTGATTTTAGGCTAGTTGTTAAATTTAGGGTTTCTTTGTTTTGTTTGGGTAGATGATCAAGTAGAATAGATGGAGTGAGGAAATCTTCAAGTCATTGGGCTATGGAGTCTATAAAAAGTCATGGAAAGTTCAACAATGAATCAAGGTGCATCATAGGGAAAATATAACATGTTCTAATGGATTTTCAAGGTTTGTGTGAGATGAGACGAATATCAAGTTTGTGAACAAAGTAGGCCAAAGGGAAGTTAAGAATTATTTGTCAAATACTTTAACAAGAAGGGCCTTCAACACTATTTAGCATAAAGAAGTAATCATAAGACAGGTAAAACCAATAAATATTTGATTCAACTCAAGAAAATAAGCATTTAAGACAAACAATCCGGTGAACTATAGAAGGCAAGAAACTTATTTAACTTCTAGTGATTTCACCTTCAAGGTTAGAAAAACATTTAAGATAAACATATAACTTTAATCAAAGAAGAGGGAACTCATAAACATCATTTATCATAGCCATAAATATCTCCAAAGAAAATTTTCAAGAATGGACAAAGGGTATGGTCAGAACATAGCCTCTTTGGAAAAACCTAATTAGTGATACTTCAAAGAAAGATCTCAAGAACAGTGTTTTGGTGACATTAAACAAGCAAGTCTAACCATAAAACATCCTTGATATCTACTGTATTGAACCATTTATGAGATAAAAAAGCTTGGGTGGGTCTAGAGAGAAACTAAGAGTTCTCTAAACTAACCTAGCAAAGGAAAACATAGAGGCAGTGAAGAACAAACAGAGCTAAGGTGCCTTTGAAAAACATTTCTTAGTCTAAAACCTTTGTCCTACTGCAATATAGAAGGATGAAACACAATGATACAAAATAAAACAAGAAGTGAATAGAAGCACATCACCTTTAACCAAGCTCAAGGATCCTACAAGCAAGCCTTCTCCATCATCAATCAAAACAAGCCATCCACAAATTCCACAACACCAATTTCTCTTCAATATCCTAAAAAAACTATGTATTGCTCCCAAGAGTCATCAAATGCAAACCTTTTACAATAAGTCCCTCATGCTCTATTTATCTAGCAAAGGAGGGAAAAAATCCTAACTAGGGTTTGAAAATGTCAAAAACATCCATAAATGTCATTTATGCCTAAGAGACCATGAAAGGCCCAAGGCACAAAATATCTCATGAAATAAATGCAAAAATAACTCCTTGCACCTAAATTTGGAGTGATTTGCCCCAAAAAACACTAAAATATCATTTTTCCATAAATGAGTGTGTTTTGTTGACTTTTTGGCCAAAAACGCAGCACAGAGGTCTGAACGCGTAGCGCATGCACGAGAAAAACTGGGTCCACTTGCAACCAAGTTTTTATGACCTTCCCGATGTCGGAATTGGCTCGGTGATGGCTCGTTGGAAAGCCCACTGAGTCTAATTTCCAAAACAGCCGTTGGTTTTCTGATTGGGCTGCACAAACCTGTCCAAAAATTAAATTTCCCAAAACTTCTCTAGGCACAGCACCAAGCCTGAAAATGAGGCAAAAAGGTGAAAAATTAGTTGTGGTTTAGCCTTTTGAGGGGTTAAAAATGCTCCAAATGCTCTAAAATTTGGTGAGCATGTTGTACTTGAGCTAAGGATTCCAAAATGCAAATATTTCCTCCTGAGGATGCTTGAGGTGAAAGCATAGCGCCAAGGGTGCTGCACCTACATGCCTCAAAATTTGCAAAAAACCAAAATTTGTCAAAAATTTCCCAAAATTGGTGGATATATTTCTTATGGGGTTTGAGAGGCCTGTAGAGAATCTTTAGCCAAGATTCCAAGGTTTTCTTGGTCTTTTTCCTCTTTGAGTGTGTATTTTGGCATGGGCCCTTTTTAGCTTAGCCCTTGCAATTTGGTTTCTCCGGGCATAATGCTTGGTCATTTTCCTTTGGAGATCGAGATCTTTATTGGCTTTCTCCGATTTGGCCTCCAAGTGTATGTTTTCTCTTTCTAGCCAAGGCTCCTGATCATACTCTATCTCCATGGCAAGAAACTCATCTAGAGGGAGTTTCTCTGCCAAGGCTGATTCTTGTTCTCTTTGTTTTGCCAAGGCCTTCATTAAGCCCATGGTTCTTGGTCTCCTCCTAGACTGTCCTTCTTCATCCTCACTTTCCTCATAGGTGCC
Source organism: Pinus albicaulis (assembly GCA_034641835.2). Taxonomy (NCBI): domain Eukaryota; kingdom Viridiplantae; phylum Streptophyta; class Pinopsida; order Pinales; family Pinaceae; genus Pinus; species Pinus albicaulis. The sequence goes on from CM076581.1 coordinate 706,105,227, forward strand.
CATGAATTCTTCCATATTTACTTGTTCTCTTTGAGCTTCTTTCCGGGCTCTGATAGCCCTGGCCTCATAGATGGCATTTTGTGCTCCCATCTATTTGTTTTCCATCTCATAAAAATGAATAACATTCTTAGCTCTAGCCAAATTGGCTTCCAAGTCTTTGATTTGGGAATTTTTCCTCTGAACAAGTATGCTAGTAATTTTCTCCTCATTTTCCTCATCACTGTCAACATGGATGATTTCAAACACTTTCTCAACCTCATGCTGATCTTCTTCTTCTTCCTTTTCCTTTTCATTGCCTTTATATAGTGGCTTAGTGGATGTGGAAGGCATGGCCCCTTACGTTTTAGAGGTAGAAAACACATGCCTCTCCCCTCTTTGGTATATGAATGGAAAGGTTCAAATCTGCTCATTTTGGTGTTTTTATCATGGCTGCCATCATTTGTTTCCATGTCTTGCTCTTCCTTACCCTAACTATTACTTACCTATTTGCCTTCAACATCAGCCTCACTTTTAGCCTCTTCACTGATCTCTGCACTTTCATTTTGTTCCTCATTGTAGTTGCTTGCCTCATCATTGCTGTGATCGTCATTTCCACTATCAGCCTTTTCATTTTCTTCATTGTTTTCATGACTATCATGACTGTTGTCATGAATTTCATGACTATCTTCTTTGATATTTTGATCCTTGGTGTCATTGTTGTCATTTTCCTTGTTGTCTTGTTCCTCACTGATGCTTGCTTCATTTTCTTTCTTTTGAGGTAGTAAAACACTTTACCTTAGAAAACTTTTGGAACCACCTACAATAGCTTATTCAAACTTTATTTCTTCTTTCATCATGGAGGCCCATCATCTTCATTTCATTTCCCTTGATTGTCTTTCCAAAACCTTAGGTTTCTAGGTTGTTTGAGAAGAATTATTAGTGGTGTATTCTAAGTTCTCTATAGCCCTTTCAAGTTCATTCATTTCTGTCTAGTTCACCTCACCTTTTTCCCTTTTTCATCTATGATTTCTAAAAATCTTCAATCCATGCTTGGTTGTACTGGTGTGCCTCTATCCATGTGATTTGCTGCATTGGCTCCTTTCTTGGAACACTGCTGGCCTAATCAGTCTTAAGAACCCCGATTTTTCTTGAACATAAGCTGCTTCCTCCTCCATTTTCTTTTAATGAGGAGTAGGCCTCCTACCTTACCAATTTTTCTGCTAATAGTCACCTTGACACTCCTGCAGAAATGTCAAAATGAACAGTTGCCTTTCGTAGATTTTGAACTTGACCAAGCAGTCTTCCTTGGATATTTTTATGATCTATCTTGGACAAACTGGTGTTGACCTTCTTTCACATTTGATTCAGCTTCTAGCACATGAAAAAACAGTGATTTAGAACCCCAAAGATAACCCTAAAACCTATGAAACCCTAATGACTTAGTGGGAGGCTCTTTTGACTTGGTTTTTGATTGAAAACTTGGCTTGGGGTCTTCAAGTGTAAAACATAGTTTTTGACAAATTGATGTATTGAAGATCCAAAATCCAATGTAATTGATTTTTCTAAAGAGCCTACAAAGATAGTTTTGAGACCATCAATGCTTGAGGCATTTGGTGAACATGGGAAAGAGTGGGTTGATTGGTAATCCTAGATGGCAAGTGGAGGGGTGAGGCAAAGGCAAAACAGAGTGCTGAGGTTATGGGTGGGAAAATAGGATAAAGATGAGTGGCATGAGCCCATGAGGAGTCTTTTAGGAGTGATAGGCTAACCAGGGAATGGCAGAGTAGTGAAATAGTGAAAATTTTGTTTTAAGGATAATGAAGGCAGTGAGATTTCTAAAACTCACAATATTCATGAATCTTATTTTTAGAAATATAGGACAAGTATTTATTCATCTAAAAATAGAAAAAATTACTGATGACTAACAGTGGTCCACTTGGGGGGGGGGGGGGGAATCTCCTTTTGAGGAGGTGTCCAGAACTTCAGAGATCAAATCTCTGAGTTTATGAAGACCAATGCCTCATCCATTGGGCATATTTTTCTTCTTTCATTTGCTAATGTTTCTCTTGAAGCTATGATCTCAAGAATCTAAAAGACATGATTGCTTCAACCTCATCTCTACCTACCCATCATACCTTTGCCTATCATTTTTTATTCTTGTGGGTGCACTTGGACTGGAAAACCCTTGACATTATTTTTTCTTTTGAAAGCAAAACAAACTATCTATTTGTACCCTTATTACTTCCAAGAGTTTAGATTATACTAGTGAACTCTTTTATTTTCTACCTAGACTATTCATCTGTCAATATTAGGCTATTTGAAAAACTTCATTCTCTAAGCTATTGACATCAAATTTAAAACATGATTTGAACCAGGATTAAGCTATCCAATTTACCATCGGTTGTGGCATTGGGACAAGCTGCACACAGGCATTATTTTTGTACAAACAAAACTAGAAAGTATAAGGGATGTGTTTCATCATTTGTTAGTCACCCTATCTTTCTCTTTGGTTCAAATTTGAGTATTGAGAACCAGCATATTTTCCTCTTAATCTATTCCTACTGAAAAGTCAAGCTTAAATGATTTGACAAGCTTTCTTTCACTAACCTCACAGCAGAAATTCAAAACATGTTCAACCATGATTAGGCTAGATGACTGAACAAGACTCTTTTTTTTTTTACAAGTAGTGGAATTTAGGCTTGCACACTTTCAATAGTACTCTTTTTTGGATATGGGGCTGTACCTTTTCTTTAAATATACCCTATTTTTCCTTTTTTCTGTTTTTGAGCTTTTTGTTTTTTCTATTTTTTCATCAAGCAATGTTATGTATAATGAATGAAAGCTTCAAACTTAGGAATTCTGACAAAAATATTGTTTGAGCATCCTGCCATTGACAGGACCTCTGAGTAACTCTACTCCATCTAGCTCTTGTAAAAAGAAAGCATCGTTACCTCTATCTGAATGAATGATTTAAGGACCCTTCCACAAATTTTAAAATTTGCAATGTTTTCCCTCATCTTCTGTCCTTGAGTCCCATTTCAGAACTGTTTCTCCAATCTGGAAATCATTGGCTTTGGTCCTCTTGTCAAAGATCTTCTTGATGTTTTCTTGTACTGTTTGTTTCCTTTTGTAAAATTCCTCTCTTGACTACTACAAGTGAATGGTTTGGTTCAACCTCCTTTGCATGTCATTTTCTTCTGATTGCACTTCTTAGAGGAGCTTCATGACTGGAAATCCCAAGGATGTTTGGAAGACCGCATCCATGCCATATACTAACTGATAGGGGGACGTATTGATTGATTTCTTAGTGGTTAATCTATCAGCCCATAATGCATGCACTAGCTTACTATGCCATGATTTTTGGTTCTGTTCCAGGAGATTCTTAATGATGTTCACCAGAATTTTGTTGGAAGACTTAGCTAGCCCATTATCTTGAGGGTAGTAAGCTGTGGAATGCCCTAGTGTGATATGGTACTTATAGAAAAATTCAACCATCCTTTTAGATTTGAAGGCATCAACATTATCGGTAATGATCTTTCTAGGACAACCAAATCTGGACAAGATGTTGGTCTCAAGGAATTTGATAATGACTGAGTCAATGGCATTCCTAGAAGGGATGGCTTCTATCCACTTGGTGAAATAATCAGTGGCAATGAGGATCCACTTGTGTTGGGTAGATGAGGTGGGGTGGATCTATCCAATGAATTCCAAACCCCATTGTTGAAAAGGAGCTTCAACACTGATGGGCAAAGGAAAAGGTAGAAGTTTTCTCTTTCCATAAAAAATTTGGCATTTATGGCAAGTCATAACCAGTTTTTGGGTGTCAAGGAAGAGGGTGGGCCAATAGTATCCAGCTCTAAGGATTTTGTTAGCTGTGGTTTTCCAGTAGATATGACCTCCACACTCTCCCTCATGCAGCTCATGCATGATTTTATCTGCATCATCCTCAAGCAAAAATTTAAGTAATATGCCAACAGAATTATTGCAATACAAAACTCCATCTAAAATGCAGAAATTTAAAGCTTTTTGTTTCAAGAATCTAGATTGTTTCTTTGATAAAGAAGGAGGAGCATTAAGATAAAACATCACATATAGGATATCAGCATAGCAATATGAATTCGGAAATACTTCTTCAATGTAGAGAGCTGTGAACTCTTCCTGTTCCTCTAATGCATCAACCATATTCATGTCTAGTGCTTGGAAATTTGATTCAGCCATGAGTTTTGCTAGTCCTTGTCCTTTAATCAGTTTAGTGGGTCTGATTTCTAAATCATATTATAAGATAATAGAAATCAATTTACCCCTTTTACCATCAGGGTCCTGATTTATAATATCCTTGACAACTCTGTGTGGAACAAAAGCAATGATATGAGAGTGAAAAATGTAGACTCTGAAATATTTCAATTCTTTGATCAAGTCAAAGGCTTGTTTCTCCATGATGTTGTATTTTAAGGGAGCATCTCTTAATGCATTACTGAAAAATGCTATGGGTTGTTCTTTCCCTGTCATGTTCTTTTGCAACAACACTGTAGCAATGATGTGCTCGGATGCAAATGAGAAAATGTATAAGTCCTTGGTAAATTCAGGACTAATTAGAATTGGTGTTTGAGTGAGTGATTGTTTTATCATTTCAAAATATTTTTTGGCTTCCAAGGTCCACTTAACTCCTATCTCCTTTCTAAGCATGTTTTTAATATTCCTTAGGAGTTCAGCAAGGTTGGGGATGAACCTTCTAAGGAATTATATCTTTCCAATGAAAGATTTCATCTCCTTTATGTTTCTAGGATGGCTAATTTGCAATATACCTTCGATCCTTTTGGGGTATATTTTGATTCCCTCTTCAGAGATGATGTGGCATAGGAGCTTACCTTCCTGAAGACCAAACAATGTTTTTTTATGATTCAAAGATAAGCCATACTTCCTACATTTTTCAAAGACTTTCCTCAAGTGGAATAAGTGTTCTTCATCAGTCTTATAATAGACAGTGATGTCATCGAGGTAAATGACTATGAAGTAACCTATGTCTTCTGAAAAATCTATGTCCATGGCCCTTTGGAAAGTGGCCCCTGCATTCATTAACCCAAAGGGCATTTTAACATACATGAATGTACCCCAAGGTGTAGTGAAAGTCATTTTGTGTTGATCACTTGGAAGTAATAGTACCTGATTGTAACCTGAAAAGCCATCAAGCAATGATATTATCTTAAAGCCAACTACCCTTTGTAATATATGATCCATTTTGGGAAAAGGATAGTTATCTTTCAGGGAGGCTTTATTCAAATTTCTAAAGTCAATGCACAGCCTAATCTCCCTAGTCTTCTTCCTAACTGACACAAGGTTTGAAACCCATTCTGAGTACCTAAGAGGGACTATGATCCCATAATCATACATCTTTTTAAGCTCTTTCTCAACTAAAGGTACTAGGACGGGGTTTATTCTTCTCAATTTTTGTTTGAATGGTTTCTGATTTTCATTGAGAGGAATTTTATGTTGAATAATGCTCGTGTCATAGGACTTCAAGTCCTCATATTTCCATGCAAACACATCTTTAAACTCTTTAAAAAGCTCAATATATTTCTGTTTTATGTGAGGCGAAAGAGTTTTGGACAGCTTGATCATTTTGGGTTCCTTTATGTTGCCTATGTTATATTCTTCTACGTTAGTCTCAATAGATTCCATCTTTGGCTTTCTAGCCACATCATTAAAATCAAATATCTCCTATAATGGTGTAAGGCCCCTTGGTAATGTATCATCTTTACATTGTAAAACCTCAAGGTCCCTTTGATCTATATTTTCAAACAATTTTTCCTTATAAGGATGTTCAAACATATTTATATTAGTTGTAGAGGACAACTCTATTTTGTGGGCTTGTTCTTCAGCAAAAAAATCTTCTTAATGCCTTAAGCTTGGTTTTGGTATTGCAAACTCATTCTCATATTGTAGAAAATCATCAATTTGTTTATCACCCTCAAACACTTGCCAATAGTCTACGTTGTCACGTATTGTAGGCTGGTTTTTACTTTAACAGTATATTGTTTATTTGCATGGGGTATTTGGAAATTGATAGTAGCAAAGGCAAGCTCATTGGCAAGGCTGTTTTGAGCTCTAGGGATGAAAGTGAGTTCATATTTTTCAAATATTTTCAGGATGTCTAGGGCAACATTCCTATACTCTCTTAGTTTAGGATTCTTAGCTGAATACCCCCCTTTGATTTTCCTAATGGCCAATTCTGAATCTCCTTGGACTGAGATCTTCTTAGCTCCTATGGTTTTTAACAAATGTAAACCAAGGAGGAGAGCCTCGTATTCTGCAATGTTATTAGTGCATTGAAAATCTATTTTATAGGAATGGCCTTCATTTGTGTTATGTATCCACATAATAGCTCCTAAACCAGCTTTGCCACAAGATCCATCAAATCTCATGTTCCAAAGTGTTTCCAGTTCATATTCGTCATTATATTGTTGTTCAGGGCTGCTAGAGTTTTGGATGTTGAGTTCTTCATTCGGTGTTTGGTTCAACTGTTGTGGTATGTCTGGATCTATTTCAATTTCATTTACCTATTCACTGATTTCATCTTCGTTATATAAGATAAATGAGTCAAGGTCTGAATGAATGGAATAAATAGGGGTGTTGTTGTCAGTGAAGTTTGGAGTGTCGGTATCATTTCCTATGTTCAAAACTATAAAAAATTGGGACATGTACATATCTTGGGTAATCAGTTCAATGAGAGGTATGGTTATCTTGATCTTAGCAATCTATCCTTCAAAACTGAACAGTATTTGTGCCTTGGGCATATTTACATCAGTTTTATCAGCCATAATTTTTTCTACAAGTTTAGTTTGCTGATTCTAATTTGGGACTTTAGAAAAAAGAGTTTTCTCAGGGCCACTATTATATGTACTAGGGCAGCTTGGGTCACCACTTTTTTGGCCAGTTTTGTCTCTATTTGGATCAATTTTCTTAGCCATGGTGTTGGTACTGTCTGTTGTCCTCTTAGGAGTATTTTCAGGGGTTTTCCTAACAACAGTGTTTGTTTTGTTTTTCTTGGAGATATTTTGGTTCTTTTTTCTCCTAAGGACATATTGCCTATGGACCTCCATTATGGCATTTTCAAATCCTAATTGGTAGTCTTCAAAATCCTTATAGTCTGTTTCAGTTTGATTTGAGGAGAAGAAACCTTGTTCTTCTTCGGTGAGAAAAACATCACCCTCATTATCAGAACCTATCAAGTTTACATGGTTTTCTTCAGGTTCTTCAGTCTCTCTTCCCTCTTCATCTACATAATTGTCTTGAAAAGGAGGCCTGATTTGTTGGTCATTGTCTCTTAGCCTATTTTGGCGAGAGTCTCTTTTGAAGTTTGGATTCCTATTTTTGTTTTGGGGATTTGCTTGGTTTTCCCTAGCAGGTGTTCTTTCACTCAAGTTTATCCTTTCCATCATTCTCTCCATTGTTCTAACTAGGCTATCAATTTTGGCATCAGATGAAGAGGTTGAGGCCATAGTTTCATCTTTGTAGGAAACCCTCTTTTCTGACCTCATCCTAGCCCTCTTTTCAATCAGGTTGGCCTCTACACTCACAAATCCCCTTTGCATTTCTTCTAAAGTTAAGAGGTCTCTCTCTAAATTGGTATGTCATGTCTGGATCAAAGCCTTCTGGAAATTTAACTAGTGCTAGGCCTTGTGTGGGTTTGATGTGAGGTGGGAGCGCATTTTACACACTATTGAACCTAGTGCAATAGTCTTGGACACTTTTCTCGACATTTCTCTTAAGGTTGTTATATTCTGAGAGGATTTGGAGAGGGTTTTTCTTAATTTCCCACTTGTTTATGAATGTCTGGTAGAGGGAAGGGAGATCATATATGATGTTAGGAGTCAATCTTTTGAACCATTTCTTGGCTTCTCCTCCTAATATTTTGGCAAAGATCCTCATTTTTATGGTATCCTTTTCTAATTCCATGTAGTTAAAGACATCATTCATCCTATCTACATGTTGTTGGGCAGCGATAGATTCAACTCCGGTAAAGTGGGGGATTCTGGATTGGTAGTCATTTGGTAAATGTACCAGAGGTTGTGGTAGTGCCAGGGGGGCATACCATGCTGCCATGATGGGAGCTAATGGAATCCAAGAAGGATTTACAAGGGGAGGGTTTGTGAGAGGAGGTGGAGGATTAAGTGGAGTTTTTTTCACAGTGGATGTGTGGATGGGGGTAGTAGAGGTACTTGGACCAGCAAACCGATTTTGAGCAGACTTGGGATGAAAAGAGCCAAAGTGATGGAGAAGCTAAAAGTCAGGAGGAGTGGAAGGAGAGGCTTATCTACTAGAACTCTACTGAAAATCTATGGGCTCAAGGTTAGTCTGGTCAATTCCACTTTGTGACCTGGTTATGAAAAGGTTCCTTATATGGTGCAAGTCAAACTGGGATCTTGCAAGGTTGTAAGATGTTCAGGGACAAAATTTTCTCTATGAATGGTCCTAACAGTAGTTGAATCTTCAATTTGGGAAGTTTGCCAAAAAATATTTTCTGGGTAATTAACTATAGTAGGATGGTTTGGGTCTGGGTGAGATCTGGTACTGATCATTTGTGAAGCAAGATTTCAAACTCAAATTTTAGAGAGGCTGAAAGTTTATGACTGTTTTCAGAAGGTTGGCCTCTCTTAGTGTTTGCTAAACTTACACAGTGTGTGACTAGGCCTTTAAACTTCTCAGGGATGATTTGACACAATCCTAGGGAAGTCTAATGAGAACTAGTGAAGTATTAGGCCTATTGAAGGCTAGTGGAGTTGCCAGGTGGATGTTATTTAGTTGTTTTGAAGGTATGTATTTATGGTCCACCACCAATAACTGACAAAAAACCAATCTAGGGATGTTTTTGGGGTTTTCTGAGTTCTTTTATGTAGCCCTCGGGTTTCTATGAGTGTCCTCCAGTTGCATTAGGGGAATTTTGATGTCTAAAATGGGCCTCCTAAGGAAATAATAAAATACTAGCTAAACCAATAAAATAATACTTATGAATTTGGAATTCACTTTTTGCACCACAATCCATGTAACCATAGTTAAATTCAATTCAAAAGTTGTACCCAAATAAAATTAATAAAAAAATTTGTATTGATGTGACTATAAATAAGAATGGGATTTTCAAGAAAAATTCATTATCATTGAACAACTAATGAATTTGTCATTTGTACTTAAATAAATTAAAATAAAATATAAATATAAATTTATAAATTCTTAATTATTATATGCTATTAATTAAAATTCATATTATTTAAATTATATAATAACATGTAATTAATATACTCTATAAAAATAATATAATATAATATAATAAATGTATAGGGATATGCATTGTTTCTTTCAAGAAATATGAAATGACAATAATATATTTTTATTCAAAAAGTGTGAAATGACATTTATTATGAGTACTTTACTTTGACTTTAAAAGTACTTAGAGCAATACCATGGTTAACCATGAGTTTTTATCCACCATTGAGAATGTGACAAGTAAGTACCTTTAACTCAACCAATGCCACCTCAACCATTAGGGATGATGTCATTCCCTAAAATGTGATTGGTTCTCATAAAGTGAATTTTGATTGTACATTTTCCTTAGGAGGCCCATTTTAGACCTCAAAATTCCCCTAATGAGTCATCTTTTTTCTAGGATGGTGAAACAGTTAGATTCTACTCTTGGCTAACAATTGACTTTCTAAGTTTAACTGAGGGTCTGTGAGTCTTTAAGAGATATTCAGACTATTATGTACTCAGAGTCCCACCATGATCGCCATTATGCTAGGTCCCTGTAATTTGTTAGATTGGTGAGAACAAATGAACAGGGGTAACATCAGACCAGTTTCTGGAGTCCTCGGACCTAGCCTTCCTAGACTCAAAGAGGGATCTCTATATTTTGTGCAAAGGATGTGAACTTGTTTGCTTTTAGGGTTCGATTTTAGGCTAGTTGTTAAGTTTAGGATTTATTTGTTTGTTTTGGTTGGGTAGATGATCAAGTAGAATAGATGGAGTGAGTAAATATTCAAGTCATTGGGCTATGGAGTCTATAAAAATTCATGGAAAGCTCAACAACGAATCAGAGTGCATCACAAGGCAAATCTAACATGGTCAAATGGATTTTCAAGGTTTGTGTGAGATGAGATGAACATCAAGTTTGTGAACAAAATAGGGCAAAGGGAAGTTAAGAATCCTTTATCAAATACTTTAACAAGAAGGGCCTTCAACACTATTTAGCATAAAGAAGCAATCATAAGACAAGGCAAACCAATAACTCTTTGATTCAACTCAAGCAAATAAGCATTTAAGACAAACAATCCAGTGAACTATAGAAGGCAAGAAACTTATTTAACTTCTAGTGATTTCACCTTCAAGGTTAGAAAAAAATTTAAGATAAACATATAACTTTAATTAAAGAAGAGGGAACTCCTAAAAATCATTGATCATAGCCATAAATATCTCCAAATAAACTTTTCAAGAATGGACAAATGGTATGATCGAAACATAGCCTCTTTGGAAAAACCTAATTAGTGATACTTCAAAGAAATATCTTAAGAACAGTGTTTTGGTGACATCAAACAAGCAAGGGTAACCATAAAACATCCTTGATATCTACTGTATTGAACCATTCATGAGATAAACAGGCTTGGGTGTGTCTATAGATCAACTAATAATTCTCTAAACTGACCTAGCAAAGGAAAACATAGAGGCAATGAAGAACAAATAGAGCCGCAGGCGCCTTTGAAAAAAATTTCTTAGTCTAAAACCTTTGTCCTACTGCAATATAGAAGGATGAAACACAATGATACATAAGAAAACAAGAACTGAATAGAAGCACATTACCATGAACCAAGCTTAGGGATCCTACAAGCAAGCCTTCTCCATCATCAATCAAAACAAGCCATCCACAAATTCCACAACACCAATTTCTCTTCAATCTCCAAAAAAACTATGTATTGCTCCCAAGAGTCATCAAATGCCAACCTTTTACAATAAGGCCCTCATGCTCTATTTATCTAGCAAAAAAGGGAAAAAACCCTAACTAGGGTTTGAAAATTTCAAATGAATCCATAAATGTCATTTATGCCTAAGAGACCATGCAAGGCCCAAGGCACAAAATATCTCATGAAATAAATGCAAAAATAACTCCTTGCACCTAAATTTGGAGTGATATGCCCCAAAAAACACTAAAATATCATTTTTCCATAAATGAGCGTGTTTTGTTGACTTTTTGGCTAAAAACGTAGCACAAAGGTCTGAACGCAGAGTGCCTGCACGGAAAAAATTGGGTCCAATTGCAACCAAGTTTTGATAACCTTTCCGATGTCGGAATTGGCTCCGTGATGGCCCGTTGGAAATCCTACTGAGTCTACTTTCCAAAATGGCCCTTTTTTTTCTTATTGGGCTGAAATACCCTATCCAAAAAGTAAAATTTCCAAAACTTCTCCAGGCGCAACGCCAGGCCAAAAAACAAGGCAGAAAGGTGAAAAATGAGGTGTGTTTTAGCCTTTTGAGGGGCCAAAAATGCTCCAAATGCTATGAAGTTTGGTCATCATGTTGTAATTGAGCTGAGGATTCCAAAAATGAAAATATTTCCTCCTGAGGATGCCAAAGGGGAAAGCGTAGCACCAAGGGTGTTGTGCCTACATGCCTCAAAATTTGCAAAAAACCAAAATTTGTTAAAAAATTCCCAAAATTGGTGGATATCTTCCTTATGGGGTTTGAGAGGCCTGTAGAGAAGCTTCAGCCAAGATTCCAAGATTTTCTTGGTATTTTTCCTCTTTGAGTGTTTGTATTTTGGCATGGGCCCTTTCTAGCTTAGCCCTTGCAATTTGGTTTCTCTGGGCACAATGCTTGGTCATCTTCCTTTAGAGATCAAGATTTTTATTGGATTTCTCCAATTTGGCCTCCAAGTGTATGTTTTCTCTTTCTAGCCAAGGCTCCCGATCATACTCTATCTCCATGGCAAGCAACTCATCTAGAGGGAGCTGCTCTGCCAAGGATGATTCTTGTTCTCTTTGTTTTGCCAAGGCCTTCTTTAAGCCCATGGCTCTTGGTCTCCTCCTAGATTGTCCTTATTCATCCTCACTTTCCTCATAGGTGCCCATGAATTCTTCCATCTATACTTGGTCTCTTTGAGCTTCTTTCCAGGATCTGATAGCCTTGGCCTCATAGATGGAATTTTGTGCTCCCATCTGTTTGTTTTCCATCTCATAAAAATGAATAACATTCTTAGCTCTAGTCAAATTGGCTTCCAAGTCTTTGATTTGGGAATTTTTCCTCTGAAGAATTATGCTGGTAATTTTCTCCTCATTTTCCTTATCACTGCCAACATGGATGATTTCAAACTCTTTCTCAACCTCATGCTGATCTTCTTCTTCTTCCTTTACCTTTTCTTTGCCTTTATCTAGTGGCTTAGCAGATGTGGAAGGCATGGCCCCTTGCCTTTTAGAGGCAGTAAACACATGCCTTTCCCCTCTTTGGTATATCAATGGAAAAGGTTCAACTCTGCTCATTTTGGTGTTTTCATCATGGCTGCCATAATTTGTTTCCATGTCTTCCTCTTCATTACCCTGACTGCTACTTACCTCTTTGCCTTCAACATTAGCCTCACTTTTAGCCTCTTCACTGATTTATGCACTTTCATTTTGTTCCTCATTGTATTTTCTTGCCTCATCATTGTTGTGATCGTCATTTCCACTATCAGCCTCTTCATTTTCTTCATTGTTTTCATGATTGTCATGACTGTCTTGACTATATTCTTTGATATTTTGATCCTTGGTGTCACTTTCATCATTTTCCTTCCTATGATGTTCCTCACTGATGGTTGCTTCATTTTCTTTCTTTTGAGGCAGTACAATACTTTACGTTAGCAAACTCTGGAAACCACCTACAACAGACACTTCAAACTTTCTTTCTGCTGTCATCATGGACGCCCATCATCTTCATTTCATCTCCCTTGACTATCTTTCCAAAACCTTAGGTTTTTTGGCTGTTTGAGAAGAATTATTAGTGTTGTCTTATAAGTTCTCTATATCCATTTAAAATTCATTCATTTATTTCCAGTTCACCTCACCTTTTTCCCTTTTTCATCTATGGTTTATAAAAATCTTCAATCCATGCTTGGTTGTACTGGTGTGCCTCTATCCATGTGATTTACTGCATTGGCTCCTTACTTGGCACACCGTTGGCCCAATCAGTCTTATGAACCCTGATTTTTCTTGAACATAAGCTGCTTCCTCCTCCATTTATTTTAATGAGGAGTAGGCCTCTTACCTTACCAATTTTTCTGCTGATAGTCACCTTGACACTCTTGCAGAAATGTCAAAATGAACAGTTGCCTTTTGCAGATTTTGAACTTGACCAAGCAGTCTTCCTTGGAGATTTTTCTGATCTATCTTGGAAAAACATGTGCTGACCTTCTTTCACATTTGATTCAGCTTCTAGCACATGAAAAAACAGTGATTTAGAACAACAAAGATAACCCTACAACCTATGAAACCCTAATGACCTAGTGGGAGGCTCTTTTGACTTGGTTTTTGACTGAATGCTTGGCTTGGGGTCTTCAAGTGTAAAACAGAGTTTTTGACAAATTGATGTATTGAAGATCAAAAATCCAATGTACTTGATTTGTCTAAAGATCCTACAGAGATATTTTTGAGACCGTCAATGCTTGAGGCATTTGGTGAACAATGGAAAGAGTAGGCTGATTGGTAATCCTAGATAGAAAGTGGAGGGGTGAGGAAAAGGAAAAACAGAGTGCTGAGGTTATGGGTGGGAAAATAGGATAAATATGAGTGGCATGAGCCCATGAGGGGTCTTTTAGAAGTGATAGGCTAACTAGGGAATGGCAGAGTAGTGAAAATTTTGTTTTAAGGATAATGAAGGTAGTGAGATTTCTAAAACTCACAGTATTCATGAATCTTGTTCTTAGAAATCTAGGACAAGTATTTAGTCATCTACAAATAGAAAAAATTACTAATTACTAACACCTTAAACCATAGGAAAACACTCTAAAAGAGCCACAAGACCCTCTCCTGAAGCTGCCCTCCAAAAGAACGCAATTCCCAGCTGAAACTGCGCTGTAAATGATTGGGATAAGTTGGCCTAATGCCAAGGATTTGAAATGTGCTAAGAATCCCTCCTTTCTGATCTCCCAAGAGAATGAATCCTTCCTCCTATGAAAAACCAACTTAGAAAGTGGGTTTATCAACCCTCCACTGCAACACCTTGCAACACAACACAATATTATGCAGAAATTGTGATGTGGCTAAATATTGAAGCTTGTCCAGAATGTTGGATATGTGGAATGATAGATAAATAATCTCCCAAGAGCTACTCAATGTGAAGAGGTGGGATTCCTGAATAGGAACACCCTGTGCTAAACTGTAATATTCCAAATCTGGAACAACTCATGAATCATGCAGTAAAAAACGTATTTCCAGTAACAAATGTAATAAAAAAGTAAAATGGAATCTTGTATCATGTATATTATTCAATATAAAACCTAAATACAAGAATAGAGCTGAATCAAAGCAAACTAGGTGGGTTAAACAGATCTCCCACACCTAGGATTGCCAAAAAGTACTAAAACCCCAAGACTGCAAAATAACTGAGTTGCTGCATAAGGGACTGCGTAGTCTAAGAGAGGTTTTACACTCAGAAATGAAGGAAACAATTATATCTACTCATATATTTATTAAAATTGCTGAAGAACAAATATCTAATCTCCTTATACAAAATACAAAAGAAACCAGCAAGGGTTTCTTGTTAAACACTCTGCATACAAAATGGGAAATTCAGTAATTCACTGAATAACCACTAAAAAACTGAATTAAATTAGTGTAGAAGGCTGAAATATGTATTATATGCTATATATCCCTCAAGGGCCTCCTCCCATGAAAGGATGAACCTCTCAATCATAAGGAAACATTGCAATGCAGCCACCAAACCATGCACTGAACACTGCCTCCAAAATAACGCATTACCTGACTGAAAAAACGTCGGGAATGTATGGGAAATGTATGGTATGATACCACAGATCTGAAATCAGCTCTGGACCTCTCCAAACAGGTCCCTCAAGTGAAGGAAACCTTCCTCCAATGAGAAACTAGATCAGGAACCGGGATTCCAATCCCTTCCACTACTACACCTAGCAACACTGCACAATCTCTGGAAAAACTGCACTGATGAAGTTGGCTGAAGCTTGGAATGAAAACCTAATGTGGAATGATGAATAAAAAATCTCCCAATGAGGCTCCTCAAATGAAAGAGGCGGGATTCCCACTCAGGAACACCTGGTTCTAAACAACACGACAACCCTGCTAAGCAGCAACGGGAGAAAAAGTCTGAGCAGAAAAGAATCATAATCTAAGACATGATGAATAATGCTCCCATCCTCTTCCTTATATAAAAACATGATTTTTCTTGCCCTTGGCCCTACTCAATTAGGTCATCTCTATCCAAAGATACATCTCCCTCCAAAACTGCATTATTCCTCCTTGGATTCCTCCTCCTCTAAAACTGCATTGTTGACTTAGTCAAAGCAACTTGATTTTATCCCTTTTCACACATGGAGGTGTTTTATTAAGCTAGAAAGAGTGTCTCCTTTCACACTTGGAGTGTTTTTATCCTCCTTAGGAGACTTATGGGCTTTTCTACCCATTTATTCATCAACTAGAGCTGCTGCCAACTCTAATGTTCCATTTAGCTTCGAGGCTAAAATTTTGGAACATTACAATACTCCCCTCCAAAATATTTTCTTGTCCTCAATAAAATGTATAGGGAGAACAAAAATTCTCCCCTCCTCCTCATGTGGCCTCCCATCAATAGCCTTCATCACTGCATCAAGAGAATCTACAAATAAACTGTCATCCAATGCTTCCTCCCAAGTGTGCAAAACCAAATGGTCTACATCAATCAAAGGTGGAAAGTGTGAATGGAAACCTACTTGCTGTCTCATGGCCTCCACAAAGTAGGAGTGATGATGAACATGGTGAATGAGTGCCTCCCTCACCCATGCTATCATCCAAATGAAGTGAGTCACCCTCCAACATGGTAACTCATGAAGAATCTCCTTCACCTTTGGCTTCTAAAATGTAGGTGGGCTGAATAAATGAACATCATAGGCAAGAGGGCCTATCCCATGCTGTCCTCCTCTCCACTTATGGTAAGTGTAGAGGGCATGCTGATCTTGGGCTGCAACATGATTTCCCTCCAATGGCAAGAAGAAGATTGAGTCTCCAGAGACTCTTCCTCCAAAATCATGAGACATGTCAACCCAAACCATTTGATTCAAGATGAATGGCACATCATCACCATTTGGCATCCAAATCAGAAAAATGCTGAAAGTTATGTGCAATTTTGGATGGTACCGAAGGTTATCCAAGTGGATATTATGCAGTCTTCCCAACTGCTGTCTGAGAATGTCATGTGGCAAGTGGTTCTGCAACAAGTTACAAGCTGTGTATGTTTGTTCTTCCAACATGGGGAAGTAAGCATCAATGTCTATTAGCTGTACATAGGTCAAATAAAAATATACTTGCCCAAAGTCATGTATATATGGGCTACTATCATTACAAACATTGGCCCTAAAATGACCATGAAACCCATAAATACTCTTGCTCTCTTGTGGAGCAATGCACTGCTCATATATGGTGAGAAGATACAAATACTCAATGGAGTAATAAAAAAGTACAAAAATGTATTTCTTACCATGCATGGAGAGTAGGCTGAAAGTGAGGTCCATGTATAAGTTTCCCCATGAGGATATTCTCATAAAAATCTGCAAGAAGAAGGGATACATATACTCCTTGGAACACTCCATCAATAAGAACACACTCCCATGTGACAGCATTGTAGGCCTTAGAAAAAAGGCTCCATGACTCCTCTCTTTGACATTCCATATGCCAAAGTCATCCACCATCATGCTGCTATGTGAGAAGATCTTCTTCCAACATGGAAGCCTCTCATAATCCTCCAATGCTGAAGGGTAGCCTCCTTGCATCATGAATGTGCCTTCCTTCTCTCTAGAAATGTCATGAAAAGTATGGGAAGAATTTTTCCCATACTCTCCCAAATGTAACCATAGCAAAAACAACTTTTTTTTCTGCCTCATCTCTCCCTCATACAAGCCATGAAGTAAGATCATGATAGTCAACTTGTATGATGCCCCATATAAACAAGTCTTCTGCTGCTCTATCATATGGGTGCCATGCCATCCAATGGGTTTCTCTCTCCATACAAAGCTTCCCTTGAGCAAAAAAATATCAACAATACATGGAAGCAAGTTACAATAAAAACAAGTTGCCAAATGACCACCGGAGAGTGAATCACAGTTCCACTCATGGAACCAGCGTAGTGCATCCTTTGCCTGCATCAAAATAAGATATAAAAAATGCTTTACCAGCCGCTTGTTTGCTGCCACAGTAATCTCATAAGATGGAAACATGAAGTTACAATATGGTTTCAATGGTGCACACCAAGAAACATGTGGCTTCCCCCACAAACCATCAAAAATATAGCCAAGATCAATGCTACAATTAGCTGCAAGTACATCATCATACAATATGCAAGAAGGGGAAATTCTTCTTGTTACATCATGCTGCTCAAATAATGAAAAGAAGTACAATACAAAATATGAAATGATACCTCCTCCATCATGTACTTGAGATCTTGAGTTGAAATGGCTAAACTCGAATCTTTCCCTCACCTCTAATGAGTAGGGAAGTGGTTGTGACCTCCTATTTGTCATCATCCAAGTTTGCATCTCCCCATATGCAGAAATATTTCATGCTAGATGCCCTCCCAAGTGAAATCCTCCATCAAATGGAAATATACATCAAAGTGCATAGAAGATAAGTCCTCATGTGCTACATGTAGTAGCTTCTCCTTGAGACTGGAAGATCTAGTCAAGAAGATCCTGCCATAGGAATATATGACCACATCATCCACCATGTATCCATCATCTCCATCTGGGTCATCAAGAATCATGCATGCACCAACATCCTTAGAGTACTCTACCAAGAGCTGATATCTACAATAAGGATCAATCCTCCTAAGAGACAACACTGGTGATCTAGCATGTGAAGCTCTCTTCATGTTGCTGCCTGCTACTTTGACATCGCTCATGCCAAATCCTTCCTCCAAACTCTTCACCTCTCCAAAATCCAAGAGTGGTGAATCCAAAGACAATATTTCTTCCATCAGCTCTAGATCAGGTGGCCTCCCAGGTGGAATGCCTCCATGTAGTGAGACATCAATGTCAAGAGTAGACTGCTCATGTGGTTGGGCAACCTTGCCCCTGCCCTTACAGTGAAAATCAGTCTGCCTCTTCCTTGCATTAGCTTTCTAAAATAGAGAATGGTGTGTGCCTATCATCAAGTGATGTTGCTCTTCCTCCTTACCTCCTCCTTCCAGCTGCAATGCTGCATAATCATGCTGCTCACTGATTGTGCTTGGACCTCCATGTATGAGATCCTGGGGAACTTCTTGTAAGGATACGAGAATCCCTCCTGTTGGAGCATGTGCTCCTCCTCCCTCTACATGAGAGACTGGATGTTCTATAGATGTGACAACGTTGTTGCCCTCTTCTTCATGAATGTGTGTAGGCAACATCTCAACAATTGGATCCCTTTGTGAAAAGTGATCCCCATGACCTCTTGTCTAAGAATATGAACTAGAGGTCTTGCTTCCAACAATGTGTAATGCAATATGCCCACTTCTCCCATGGTTTTCTGAAGTTGGGTTTCCTCTATAACATGCAAGGGTTTTGTTTTCTCAAGTTTTCCTTGCTCATGTGCCATGGGAAGTTTTTCACCAAACCTTCCCATAAATTTTTCTATGAATCTTGCATAAGAGGAAGTTCTTGCATTTTTTAAAGAAAAGGACTCAAAAATACACCATGCATGAGTCTTACCTCTGAAATGCAGTGCTACAACACTGATGGCATCCTCTTCATAAATATGATGCAGCTGCGTATAGGAGTCTAGCTCCTTCACCCAAGCTCTAGCTGAACATGTAGGTGATCTGACAAAAGTAGATAGAAGAAATCTATCTGCATCCTGCTGCTTGCTCTTCTCCACTTGGATCTTGCAAAAATCCTAGAAATCAGTATGATCTCTAAACCTCTTAGTTTGAGATTCATACTCCCGCAACAAATCACTAAGAGTTCTTCTCTTAGGCATTTTTCCTCCTCCCATCCATCTCAAGATAGACCTGGGCACTTGACTGCACTGTGCATCAGGGTGTGTAGCTGCATGCTCACTCTCACCATGTGAAAATCTATATTCAAATCTATATTCAACCTCTTTTGGAGATTCCATCTCCAATCTCAGTTTCTTCAGCTCTCCTTGAAAGCTCTACATAGATTTTGGAAGAAGCTTTGTAAGCTTGTCTTCCTTTCTTCCTTCATATACTGAAGCTTTCCAGCTTCTTTCCATCTCTCCTTCCTCTGATAGCTAGATCTCACAGGCTGAGCCAGAGATCGTGCTCTGATACCACTGTAATATTCCAAATCTGGAACAGCTCATGAATCATGTAGTAAAAAATGCATTTCCAGTAAAAAATGAAATAAAATAGTAAAATGGACTCCTGTATCCCATATATTAGTAAATATAAAACCTAAATCCAAGAATAGAGCTGAAACAAAGCAAACTAGTTGGGTTAAACAGATCTCCCACACCTAGGATTGCCAAAAAGTGCTAAAACCCCAAGACTGCAAAATATCGGAGTTGCTGCATAAGGGACTGCGCAGTCTAAGAGAGGGTTTACACTAAGAAATGAAGGAAACAATTATATCTACTCATATATTGATTAAAATTGTTGAAGAACAAAGATCTAATCTCCTTATACAAAATACAAAAGAAACCGGCAAGGGTTTCTTGTCAAACACTCTGCATACAAAATGGGAAATTAAGTAATTCACTGAATAACCATTGCAACACTAAAGTACAAGAGTGTATAAGGATGAAATATGTCTGATATGATGTATATCCCTCAAGGGCCTCCTCCCATGAAAGGATGAACCTCTCAATCACAAGGAAACACGACAACGGAGCCACCTTACCATGCACTGAACATTGCCTCCAAAATAATGCATTACCCGACTGAAACAACACTGGGAATGTATGGGAAATGTGTGTTCTGATACCACAGATCTGAAATCAGCTCTGGATCTCTCCAAACAGGTCCCTTAAGTGAAGGAAACCTTCCTCCAACGGGAAACTAGCTCAGGAACCGGGATTCCAATCCCTTCCACTACTGCACCCAGTAACACTGCACAATCTCTGGAAAAAATACACTGATGATTTTGGCTAAAGCTTGGCCTAAAAAACTGATGTGGAATGATGAATACAAACTCTCCCAATAAGGCTCCTCAAAGGAAAGATATGGGATTCCCGCTCGAGAACACCCGGTGCTAAACAACATTGCAACCCTGCTAAGCAGCAACAGGAGCAAAAGTCTGAGTAGACAAGAATAATAATCTAAGACATGATGAATAATTTTTCCATCCTCTTTATTATATAAAACATGAGTTATATTTCCCTTGGCCCCACTCAATTAGGTCATCTCTATCCAAAGATACATCTCCCTCCAAAACTGCATTATTCCTCTTTGGATTCCTCCTCCTCTAAAACTGCGTTGTTGACTTAGTCAAAGCAGCTTGATTTTATCCCTGTTCACACATGGAGGTGTTTTACTAAGCTAGAAAGAGTGTCTCCTTTCACACTTGGAGTTTTTTTATCCTCCTTAGGAGACTTATGGGCTTTTCTACCCATTTATTCACCGACTAGAGCTGCTGCCAACTCTAATGTTCCATTTAGATTTGAGGCTAAAATTTTGGAACATTACATAAACAACACCAAAAATCTTAGCTAAATAGCCGAAGAGAGAAAAAATTATAAACAGACATATAAAAATAATAATCGTAAGCTAAACCCATATGGTTTTCATCCTCTTCCTTATAAACAATGTGAGCCTTCTCACCTTGGGTCCTACTCATTAGGGTTTCCACCATCACACAATCAATCTCCCTCCAAAACTATGTTGTCTCATCATTAATGCCACTCCTCCATAACAGCGCTGTTTTATTTGGTCAAAGTTTACCTCCTCAACCTGCTCTAGCCCCTTTTCACACCTAAGGGTCTTCAATCCAGCTTTATATAAGTATCTAAAACTCATCCACATTCATTCTGTGTTGTCTTTATTGATGATTCACTCCCTCCATTTCAGCTCTGTTGACTTGGTCAAACTTGACCTTGTATTCATGCTTTAGCCATTTTTCACACATGAGGGTGTTTTATTTAGTTATGATCATGATCCCTTTTCACAGTAAGAGGGATTTTATACCTACTAGAAGGATTTATGGGCCTCCCTACCAATTTATTCAACTATCTATATGTTAAGAGAAAAATTAATATTCGAATTAGTTGCATGATAATTTAGGAATATTACAGTCCTCCCGTCCCAAATGTTTCTTGTACTCAAGAAACTGCAAGGATAGAACTGAAGAGCCTCCTCTCCTCCTTCTGTAGCATCCTCATATAACAAACTCCTCTAAGGAACAAGACGTTATCTCATCAATACATCTCCAAGTTGCCTCTCCCAAGTATGCAAGTTAGCTTTTGGTGACCATCCCAAATAGATATCATCAAGAAGAAGTGAAACACCCATGAAGGAAACAAAGTGTTTTCTAGAGGCCTTCTTGAGGCATGGATTCTGAAATATATTGGGAACTATCATCGCCATGTGAATCTCCCATCCCCAAGCTATCATCCATACAAAATGAGCCACCCTCCAAAATGGTAACTCGTGAAAATTCTCATCCACCTTTGGCTCCTGCAATATAGGTGGGCTGCATAACTGAACATGGTAGATAAAATATCCTACCCCGTGCTGTCTCTCTCTCCACTTATGATAAGTGTAGAGTAGCTGCAGATTTTGGGTTGCAATAATCTTGTCATCAAGAGGCAAGAAGAAGATTGGATCTTCAAGGATCCTCTCTCTAGAGTTATGAATCATGCTAGCCCAAACCATCCCATACGAAGTGAATGGTACATCATTACCATATGGTATCCAAATCAGAAAATTGTTGAAGGTTGGTTGCAAGTTTGGATGATACCAATGGTTTCTCAAGTGGATACAACACAATATTTCCAACTGCTGTTTTAGAACATCATGTGGCAATTTTTTCCCCAACAAGTTACTAGTTTTGCATGTTTTCTCATATACTATGAGGTAGTAAATGGCATTATATATCAGCTGAGCATAATAAGAATAAAACCACACTTGCCCAAAGTCATGCAGAGAAGGGTTATCTCTATCATAAATGTTGGTCCTAGAATGACCATGAAACCTAAAATAATCTTGCCCTCTTATGGAGCAATTCACTGTACATAGATGGTGAGAAGATGAAAATACTTTATGAGATGATCAATAAGAACAAAAATACATTTCTTACCATGCATAGTGAGTAGGTTTAAAGTGAGGTCCAAGATGAGCCCTCCCTTGAGAATATTCTCATAAGGATCTGAAAAATGAAGGGATGCATACTCCCCTTGGAACACTCCATAAATAGATACATACTCCCAAATGACAGCGTTGTTGGCCTTAGTGATAAGACTCTTCCCACTCCATGACTCTATGCTTTGACATGCCATATGCCAAAATCATCCACCATCATGCTGCTATGTGTGGGAGTCTCCTTCCTATGTGGAAGTACCTCCTGATCCTCCAATGCTGAAGAGTAGCCTCTTTGCACTTTGATTGTGCCATCCCTTTCTCCTGAAATATCATGCCAAGTATGGGAGAAATGCTACCCATACTCTCCCAAGGATAGTCAAAGCAACAATAGCTTTTGTTTCGTCCTCACACCTCCATCATACAAATCATGAGATGAAAAAATGATGATTGATATGAAGAATTCCATATCAACAAAATGCACCAAAACTCCTTGCTGCCATATGATGTAAGTGTCATGCCAAGTTTCCTCCACCAAAAAACCCTTTGAAGAAGGATATGTCACATGATGGCCAAAATATTTCAAGAATAGCCAACGCAACCATGCCTCCAGCTGCCCTATGTCATAGATATGTAGGTGACTCACCACCCTCTTGCTTACCATCCACACCCTTTCATACAACTGTGGGTGTCTCCTACCATGCCTCATCTTGGTATTCCTCCAATGGAGAACACCATCCTCCCATATCAGATTTCCACCCTTGCATTTCATGGGATGAAATGAAATCTCTTGGGAATCTCCCAATGAAAAACCCTCACCAATGACCATATTGAATCCATAAGGATCCAAGTATTCTGAAGGTAAAACCTCCTCATAGGGTTGTACAATGCTTATCCTATCCTCCAAAAATCCACACCCAAACCCCCTCAGTTATGTGCATCTCAATAATGAATAGTCAGGAGGATTGTTTATCCTTTCCTTGAACAAATCAAGGCTGCACAGCATAGTGAAAGTCTGTTTCTCCAAATCAACAATATCTTTTGACCCTTGGTCATGCAATGGAATTTTTCCACCACCCTCCATAATATGTGCTGAAATAATAGAAAGTGGAAACCTATGCATACCTTGGTGTAGCTTGGAAACATCTTGTATTGCTACATGGGTTCCTTCCTCCAATGTGATGGCTCCCCCAACTACTGATGATGATGGCTACTCTTCCATAGTTGTGTCAGTGCTAGTACAAGTCTCCTCAAGTGGCGGTGAAGACTTTTCCTCCTCTGATTTATTCTTGTCAAATTTTTTGATCAACCTTTGAGTAAAATCTTCAAATGTAGTCACTCTTGCATGACTCAAATGGATAAACCACCAAATGCTTGCTTCACCCTCAAGGTGCAGCACTGGAATCTCAACAAATTCTCTTTCTACCACAGGATGTAGTAGGAAGAATGCATCCAGCTTCATTACCCAAGCCCTTGCTATACATGTGGATGGCCCATCAGAAGTAGACAATAGAAATCTATTGCCCTCTATTCTTGTATTGCTGCAAGGTCTCCTTTCTTCTTCAAGCTAAATGAACCGTGGAAGAGTTAAAGTCTCCATGAAAGCTCTAGGTTGAGACTTACATTATGCCAGGTATCCACTTAGGATATCATGTTCCAAATGCCCTCCTTCTCCATGCTTCTTGTCCTCTTCCTCAAAAGGAAAGGGCATAGTATATTGCTTTGGAGCTCTTTGCAACACCGATTCTTTCTTCTGATAATAGGAAGTCCATGGACATTCCCCTTCTTGAAACCCTCTAGAAGCCTCATTGTGTTTCTCCTCTTTCATCTACTTAACCTCCTTGGAGAGGTTCTTCATAGATCTGAAAAGTGATGAGACAAAGCTCACTCCTTCCATCATTTTAGATCTCTTCTTATTTTCTTCTTCTTCTTATAGCATGTTGGCTGAAACTCACAGGCTAAGCCAAGATTATGCTCTGATACCACTGTAATATTCCCAAATGGGGAAATCAACAATACATGCACTTAAAAATGAATTTTCAAAAATGTATGCTATAATAACTCATAATATCTCATGGATCCTTTATATTACACATTATTACAACCAAATCCAAAAGGAAATCAGAAACAAATCATGATAGGTGAGGTAAACAAGCCTTCCACACCCAGAATAGCCCAAAAAAAATGTAACCCCAAAACTACTGCAACAAGTGACAACACAGTCTCATGAGGGTTTATACTTCAAAATTATAGATACAAATAGATCTGCTCATATATTAATCAACAATGCTCAAAAACCGAGATCTAGTCTCTTTTATACAAATCCAAGAGAACTCGAGAAGGGTTTCTGGAAATACACCCAAATACAAATGGTGATCTACAACCCTAAGAATGAAGAGTCACTGCAAACTGAAGCTCATGAAGCTAGAAAGCTGAAATAATATAGATCTGATGTATATCTCCTCCAATGAAAGGCTGAACACTTCAACCATAGGAAAACACTCTAAAAGAGCCACAAGACCCTCTCTTGAAGCTGCCCTCCAAAATAACGCAATTCCCAGCTGAAAATGCACTGTAAATGATGGGGATAATTTGGCCTAAGGCCAAAGATATGAAATGTGCTCATAATCCATCCTTGTTGATCTCCCAAGAGGATGAATCCTTTCTCCTATGAAAAACCAACTCAGAAAGTGGGTTTATCAACCCTTCACTGCAACAACCTGCAACACAACACAATATTCTACAAAAAATGTGTTGTGGATGAAGAATGAAGCTTGGCCAGCATTTCGGATATGTGGAATGATAGATAAAGACTCTCTCAAGAGCTACTCAATGGGAAGAGGTGGGATTCCTGAATAGGAAGACCCTGTGCTAAACAGTACCAACAATATTAGCTAAACAACTGAAGAGAGAAAAAAGTCTAAACATACATATCAAAATAATAATCATAAGCTAAACCCATATGGCTGCCATCCTCTTCCTTATAATAAATGTGAGCCTTCTCACCTTCGGTCCCATTCATTAGGGTTTCCACCATCACACAATCAATCTCCCTCCAAAACTGCATTGTCCCATCATTAATGCCACTCCTCCATAACGACGTTATTTGATTTGGTCAAAGTTGACCTCTTCAACCTACTCCAGCCCCTTTTCACACCTAAGGGTATTCAATCCAACTTTATATGAATATCTAAAACTCATCCACATTCATACTAGGTTGTCTCTATTGATGATTCACTCCCTCCATTTCAGCTCTATTGACTTGGTCAAACTTGACCATGTCTTCATGCATTAGCCCTTTTTCACACATGAGGGTGTTTTATTAAGCTATGATCATGATCCCTTTTCATATTAAGAGGGATTTTATACCTACTAGAAATATTTACGGGCCTCTCTACCCATTTATTCACCTATCTATATGTTAAAAGAAAAATTAATATTCCAATTAGCTGCATGCCAATTTAGGAATATTACAAAAAATGACCAATTGTTCATCTCCCAAAAATTTTGTTTCTTTAATACCCAAAACAAGGGTTTCATACTCAGTTGTGTTGTTGGTAGTGAAAAATTATAATTTATATGATAGGGTCACTACTTTCTGAGTGGGAGAAATAAGAACTAAACCATCCCCTGATCCCTTTCATGATGAGGCTCTATTAAAATATAATTTCTAGATCTGCCCTGTTTCTAAATTCTGCTCATTTATGACCTGTAAATTCTTTTTTTTTTCTAATTTCAGGCTGAAAATTGTTGTCATCAACAGCAAGGTGTAATGTGGAGGACCCTAACTCCTTCTCCTCCACATATATAGTATGTTTTGAGGGATTTTTCAAATCACTTATGATATAATACATTTGTGTTTCCCTATACAATCTCCTGAATTCTTCTCCAAAGACTAGGATAGTGGCATAGGTCATATCCATTTGAAGAGTGCCTCCTAAATTTTTGGACCAAGATCTGGAAAGAAGCCTTCCAAATCTAGATGGTATGTCTGGAACCACTATGTCCATTACTATAATTTTCATGGGGAGTTGGGTAAGGGAAATTAACAAATATTTGATAACTCCTAATCACTTAACCCTTTTAGAGTCGAATGTGTAAAGATCATAGTATTTCTTAGTGATTTCTAGTCCTAGTTCATCCATCACTTTCTTAGGCATTAGATTGTGAGAGGCCCCAGAATCTAATAGGAAGTTATCCAGTAGCTTTTTATGAATATTGATTGAAAGATAAAAAGGTGGAGAATTATCATATTTCTGAACATGGCCATGGCTACCAAAGTATATGGTAGGATTTTCATCCTCTATATTGACTGAGTCAGGAGAAAGATATGGTTGTAACATAATTTTAAATGACTCTCTGTAGGGTGGATTTTTCAACAATTTGAGTGGAACCAGAATCTTGAATTTATTTAATTATGACTTTAAACTGAAATTGAGAGGAGCCAAATCCTTATTTTCTACAAAAAATTTCATAATTGGGGCAAGGTTAGGCGATGGAGGAATATCATTAAATTTTTCCTTTTGTTTGGCAACATGTTTTTCAGAATCTTGATTTTATTGGGGCTGTTGGACAACCCCTTTAGACTTCAAATTATAATTTTTTGTCTGATTTTTAACCTGCTTTTTCTCATTTTGGGCATAAATTCGAGCATCTTCATCATCAGAAAAGAGATTTATCCTAGACTGGTCTTTATACTCTTGCAATGTCAAACAAGTTCACTGTGATGTCTCTCCAACTAGATTTATGTATTCATCTTCCTCTTCTTTTTCTTGCTCATTTTTTTCAGAAAAATTATTCAGTGGAGGCTGAACATTCTAATCATTAGGATTTATTCTTTGGCGTTGTAAAATTTTTTGAGTTTTAAAGGGTCTCCTAAAAGTAGCCTGATTTCTATATCCTTCACTTTGAATGGGTCTAACAGCAGGATGATTTTCTAACTCCAGTTTAGACATTTTGGAAACAAAATATTTAATTAAATTGGGCATTTGAACAAGCTTTTCTTCAGCTGTGAAATATTTATAGGAAGAAGAGGGTTTCTCCTCTTTCATTTTTTTCTTATCCTTTACTCCCATCCCCTCTTTTATTTTTAGTTTATTTGAGGCCGTAATATTGGACTGCACCCCAACATTAGCCTCCTGCATAGATACCAATGTTTGTGGCTTCTTAACTCTCAACCACAATGAAAAATTGGAATCTAAGGCATTGGAAAAGGTTATCATGGCTGTGGTTTCTGGAGGTTTGACTTCTACAGGAATCTTTTGATAAAATTTGTTGAATCTCTTTGTAAAATATTCTAATGACTCATCATTATTCTTCTTTAAAGCTCCAAACACTATAAGGTAATACAATTAATCCTTACAGTAAACCCATGGTTTTACAAACACTTCCTCCAAAGCATCTATTCCTATTAGTGAATTTTCTAGTATATTTCTGAACCACTTACGAGCTTCTCCATCTAAGATCTGAAAAATGAATCTTGACCAGACATCTTCATGTTCAATTTTTTGGTTATCAGAATAACTGTAAAAGGAAACTAAATTTTCTTCAACAGATACTCCTTCTCCTTCCCTGTATATTTGGTCAAATATTTGAGATGATCTCCTTGAGGAAGGGGATGCAAAGGTTGAGGGAGAGAAAGAGTTGCATACCTTGTAGCAAAAATCTGTTGCATCCTTGTAGGAGGAGGCTGAGCCATGACTTGCTGAGTTACAATCTGTGGATGAGTTACTGATACAGATGTTTGAGTACTTTAAATTGTAGTCTATGGAGTTTTTATTTGTTCCGAAATATCATAAGTTTGAAGTTCTTGGGCTGGTTCTTCGGGCTTTTGAGCTGAGAACAATGGATTATCAAAGAAATGAACATAAGAGGAATTTATTTCAACCTCTCCAGGAGAATCAGATTCAGATGTAGATTCTTGAAGGATTTGGGCAACTTCAATTTTGTTTTGTTGAGCTAAAAAGTAAGAGAGATTAAAGGTTAAATTTTTAGGAAGATTACCTTCTCCTTGATGGGAAGAGGAGGAGCCAATAGATGGGTTTTGAAACATGTGAGAATACTCTTGTTGTGGACTAAGACAAGATTGATATTCAGGATGAGTTTGAAGAAAGCTTAAAATTATTTTAATATCTTCTTCAATTAAAATAGTCCTATCTAAGAAGGGTTCAATCTCCAATACCTGTTCTAATTCCCTTTCTGTAAGCACAAAGGCTTCTGATTCTTGATTCTCTTTACTGACACTTAAAACCTTTAATTTTTCTTCTTTATTTGGAGTAATACTTATCTCTGATTTACTAAATGATGACTGAGAGGTAATTTTAGCTGCATCTAAGCTAACATCATATAATTTATCTTTTATAGAAGTAGTTTCAACTTGAGATATTGCAGTAGAATCCTTTGAAACTGAAACTTCATTTTCTTTTAAAATAGATGATGGTACCTTTTCTTTTGGAATATACTTCGAATGCACTTTTTTCGCTGAATGTGATGTAACTTCAACTATTTATATTTCTCTCTTTCATCCTTCATGACCTTTTCTGGATTAGAGACTGGAGTCACAGGAGGTGATCCTTGATTTATTCCTGTAGTAGGCGGTCTTGAAACCCCTCGTCCTTATTGTGGAGTCGCCAGGTGAACTAATTACAATCAGAAAGAGTGACTAGTTTTTATTCACCCTTAAAAACTAGTAATAGGCATTCATGCAAGAAAATCGGGAGAATACTGAGTTCATAATCTTCGACTCTCGCCAGACGCACCAAAAGATGTTAGCATTGGAATCAACACTTGGATTGTATCAAGTACCTGACGAGACACATCATAAGCTCAAGGGATTTTCTTATAGTTGGATTTTGATTTGGAAGGTGGTTGAAGTTCTCACACAATGGAAAATAAAAGGATTTTGAACAGATAAATCACTCACACATATGAAGGTATTAGTGTTTGATGTGGTAGCAAGGATAAAGTTTTTATTCTAATGTTTAGGAGAATATGAAAAGAACAGTGGGTCTATATGATATAAGTCCATTGTTAAGATGAAAGGAAAACAAAATATTTCAAACCTTTAATATATTGATGAAAGAAAGCTTATTCAAGAATTACAATAATCTCATCACACATTTAAAAGATTTATTTCATAGGGAATGCTTATGAACAGGCTTATCCTTCACATCTTATCCAGAAATCTTGTAAAAGAAGACTGATAAAACTATATAATCATGTAAAGCTATATCATAAGACTGAAAAAAACATGAGACAACATATGTAGATCACAATCTAGAAATGAAGCTTGTAAGATATGGAAACACATAAAGAAATTACACAATACACACATCAAATCATTCATAAATCCTCAAGAGTGTATATGGATATTATAAATTCAAAAAAGTACACAACTAAGGATGCAATGAGATGAACAACTCATACACCATTTTCCTCATTTCTTTTCATAATATATACACAAAAAGGTAATCTATTAAAGATCCACAAAAAGTGAAAGTCTATTGTAGGATCTTTATTATAACTTTCGAATTATAGTAAACCATATCTAAATTTTATCTAAAAATAACAGAAAGGAAACTTGATGTACAATATTTGGTTTAGAAATGCATGAAGATATAACTTGATAATATGGAAGTAGAAATGGCTGAGTTGAGGTGGCTAACTACTCCTTGATTCCTGGAAAATCTTCGTCCACAAAAAGTGCAACAGTAAGTAACTAAAAATGACACCTGGATATTTATCCACAAAAAGTGCAGCAGCTACTAACCGAATGTGACATCTGGAAGACAACTTCACTAGATAACACTTGGCTGGAAAGAGAAAAAATATTTCCACTGAGGCAGCATATACTTTATTTCTATCTAATTTCATTCCTCAAGACCAAAACAAAGAGCTACCTTTTATATTCTTATGACCAAAACAAAGAGCAAGCTTTTTCAAAATGTAACAATTTATGATAACTCTATAGATAGGCCCAAAATGATATTGATCTTCATATTTTCATTGTTTTAGATATTAAATCATTAAAAATATAGCACAAAAGCAAACAACCTAAGAGCTTCTTCCTTATTGACCCTCCTATTTGGTTTTCTATTTTCTACTTGTTTCTTCTTCTGAACTTTCTTCTTCCTTGAATAATTTTCTGGACTCTCCTCTATATTTATTATCTCATCTCTGAGAGCAGGATTAGCTATGAGATTTCTAGTTAGCCTAAGATTATTTTTGGGTCTTGTATGAGGCCTTTCAATATATTGATTAGGAATATATGAAGGAATTCTTCTTCTCTGGATGACTCTGCTTTACTACTCATACTCAAAATATGTTTCACTACTCTCTTCCTCAAATGATGAGTATGACTGGATTGTTACTTTTCTCTTTCCCTTAGATAATTAACTTAGAGAAGAAAAAAGTTAAGCTATTGTTGGTTATTCTGTTGTAATCTCTAAAACTTTACTCTTTCCCTTAGCTGATGTTTTTAAAGAGGAATAAACCGGATCTACTGTTGGTTCCTCTACTGCTGGAGTCACATTGACTTCTTCACTATCCTGTCTAATTTTTGAAACAGGGCTTTGTGATAATGGTTCAAGGGTGACCTTCTCCACACTATTAGCTTCCACTAAATATGCTTCTGACAGAATCAGTCTTCTTCTTCGTTTCTTTCTTGAAGAGGAAGCCACTTCTTCCTTGTCTTTAGAAGTAAATTTTTTGTCAAATAGAGTGGCCTTTTGTTTAAACCTGCTTGCATTTTCTTGCCAGAAATACTCCAAGGTTTTTGGTTCCTTAGGTAGCCTTCTGGTATAAACCTCCTTTGTTGGTTGCATCATAGGTATAGGAATGGTGGTTTCAGCTCTTGCTCTTCTAGCTAAGCTTCTTGTCTGCCTGCTTCATGGTGAAGAAGATTGATCAGCCTATAAAGGGGTCAGGATAGGTGTAGGGTTTGATTATTCCTCCCGGGTCCTCTATTTTGAAGGCCTTCCCAATTTTCTCCTTGAATAAATACTACAAAAACCCTCATCTGCTAGAAACTTTTCCAATCCGCATTTACATGCTCATGTTTAATATATGCATTTAAATCCTCTCTAAATAAATTTTTCCTTTTATACCATGACTCACCTGAAGCCGACAACTAGGTAGCTCATGCTATGATGGCTTCTGATATTTTGAAAGTTCGATACCCCAGCTTGACCTACTCTCCGTTAAAAGACTCGGAAAAATCTTGAGCAACTACAACATTCTCCCCTGAGAACTTCTTCAAAAAACGATATCATCTAGCTACCTTAAATTGTGCCTGTGCACGGTAATCAACAAACCATGTATTAGTAGTTTGTGAGTGGTTTACCTTACCACTTTTTCCCATTCCATTTTACCAACAACCAACTCAATTGCTAATGAACACCTGTAAAACAATGAACATAAACAAGCCATGTAGCCCTAACTTCTTGCTATAAGATAACAAACTGCATTTTGGAAGATAACCAACTATTGTAGCTTTCTCGGGGTAAATGGTTATGGAAAATAGTGAATGTAGACCTCTGGTCTTTGCATGCCTTTCATTACGGTGAGGTTAGCTGACAAAAAAGTCGAATAATTTGATTTTAGGTGCCAACTCACTCCACCAAATATTTCACCCCGTCAAATAATTAACTAACTACTACTCGTACTTCAGTTTTTATGTGCTTCACCTTTAATGAGTATCGTTAGATTAACTAACCTTAACAAATTCAATAGCCAACCTGTTTTTAGTGAACCTCCATTTAGAAATGGCTACGTTCCAAAAGGGTAATACCTTTTGTTTAGAAGACCTTCATTTATTTCAAAGAGTAGTTTCTTTTCAGCTCCTTATACAAATTGTGACAAAATACCTACTTTTTAGAAAAGGTAGATATTTCTGTGTTACTTTTGAAACCAAATTTTCTAGGAAAATTTCTACTTTTAGGAAAAGGTAGCAATTTTTTGTTATTCCTAAAATAGCAGATGACGCTGACATTTTATCCTTAGCCTTGGATCATTCACTTTAGGAAGATATCATTATGGATAAATAATATTCTCAAACTAAATTTGTGGCCTTAACTACTCAAGGTAATTAAAAGACTTATTCAGAAGAAAATGTACCCTAACTACTCTAAGACACAAAAACAAACTATTGGACTCAAAAATTTTGGATTTTGTTGAAAATAATGAAAACTTTGACACATTTTTTAACCCTCCGAGGCCTTCAACCACAGGCTAAAGGGACAAGAGAGGGTCAAAGATAAAAATGAAATGGTGACCAGACCTGGAAAAATTACAGTGCTAACAAAGTACATCAACATAAACATAAAATACATATACCATATATATATATATATATATATATATATAATGTCAAAAATATAAAACTGTAAAAAAACTACATATAAATGTCAAATATTTGGAGGTACTACATCAATACTATAGCTAGTACTCGAGGCCTTCTCAGTCGATGTTGTAGCCTCATGCTCAGATGGATGATGTGCCTACTCAGCAGGTGTCTATTGATCAAATGGTGTTTTCTCAAGAGGTGCCTACTGATGAGTTGACGGTGCAGCCTGCTCAGTGGATGGTGCCTGCTCAGATGGACCTTCCTACTCAGGATCAGGTTCTTGCTCAATTGATGGTCATGTCTTCTAAGGACTAGGTGCCTGCTAAGATGGTTCCTTCTTAGAAGATTAATACTGATAAAGACTCGATGCTGGTTGCTCATATCCGACGCGAGGTGACAGAGGACGAGGTGGAGTACTAAAATTATGATCACTCCCCTCATGATCATGATCATTCTATGAGCTGCTCTGTCGCGCATCTCCATGATTTCTATCCCTCCTAACTTCCAGGAGCCTGGAAGCTCCAACGATATGACACATAAGGGTCATCATATCACATGGCATGTCTCTACAGACCTTTGTGAGCATACGATCAGAATGGACCTCTCTGATCGTAGCAGGGCGGACTCCCTCATAAACTAGGAGTCGACATAGTCGGTCACCAACCTCCATCTTGAATCGGATGTCCTCCCTACGCCGCATCCCCGCAGGTGTCTGCACCAGATGATTAGGTCTATCACCCCGATCCACTGCCTCCACCATATCCTCATTATGATCTACAGGATCATCCGATGGGGGTGGAATCATGTCCCCAATGAATGTGCCAATATCTACAAAATATATAGTACATAACAATAATTAGACAATTTCATTAAACAATTTAATAAAACAAGTTAAAGAACATGTTAGAATAAATTTTATTCTAATTAATTAAGATAATAAACTGAAACTATATTAATTTAAAGAAAACACTAATATTACATCTAGCATCCGGTGGCTCATCCTGTGTGAATGGGATGTTGGTAGGTGGATGATATAGGTCCAAATACAAGTGGCTTAAGTGCAAAGGCTCAAAAATCAAACTTTTGGAAAGATGGTAAACTCAGTGTCAAGTTGAATATCTCATCTTTCTAATTCTAATGGCACAGACGACACTCAATTACGAGTCTGTATGAAGGAGTTGGGAGCATTCAAATTTTTGGGTTGACTTGGGTGACTAGGCAGGTTAAGGAAGGCGCAATTTCAACCTTTTCCGGCCATCAGATTCTCGCCAGCTTCGGCCAAATTCTGGGAAAATTTGTGGCATCTTTCAAATGACTCCTACGGTAAAAATACAAATGTTTAAAAATGTCCAATTTGTTTTATTTAAAACACATACTAGTATTTATGGGTCGACGGGCCATAACCCTCGTCGGACCCCATGCTTCCATTGACCACATTAAACAACTGATGTACGAGGGGTGGTCGAACGTCAACCCCACCATCCCCACATAAACCTTAAATACCATATTAATAAGGGTACCAACGGAGAATACGAGGATGGGCCACCAAATGCAGCTCGCCCCCCCCCCACCTTTATGCTCAAAATATACCCGTTGGGTATTAAAAGAAATCTGCCTCGAATTTTTAAAATATTATGGTTAATTATGGAGGTGGCGGGGTTTGACCACCCGACCCCCTCCCTCCAAATTTAGATCCAAACCAACCTAGCCAATGACGGACTTGGTAAAGTCTGTCTAACTTTTATATAAAATCTAGTCATTTCATAAGTGCGCCTAGGCAGCTAGGAGCAGGCACAAAAATCGAGATGGTGGAACCAAGAGCACTATGCAGGAGGGGGGCAGAACCATGATCTGAGCCATTTTCCAGAGGGGCCAGCTTTTCACTTTTTCAAATTCAACCAAACTTTATATGGATTCTGCACTACTCGACACCATGAATCCAATGGTGTTGTCCATTTATTCATTATAGGTCTACAATTTTTAGGCACTTTCAGATATGGAGGTATAAGGGTGTAATTTCTCATTTTATACTTGTACTTTCATTTTTTTCCACTTAATGAACGAGGGCCTCCCCACTATTTGAGCAGGGCCCAGAGACGTAGTCCCTCCTAGACTAACTCCGATATCAATTTTGTGTCTTCTTGCATGATGTTAATTTCTTCTCCCTTCTTATGTTTATGCCTTAAAATTTTATTATTTTAAGCTACAATTTTCACATGTAATGCTTTAACACATCTCAAGAAAAATATTTTTGGATCAAGTGGTATCAGAGTAGGTGTTTATAGATGTGAATTACATGCTTGTATGCTAACTAGAGACAGGCTACGAAGAGGTAAAGGGACACTAAGGTGTTTTGATCTCGAAGCGGGATGTCCACATCGAAGAAGGAACATGGATGACGATGTTAAAAATGAGGAAGAGCTCAACTTCTGCAAGACTTTCTACACCATGCAATAAAATCGGGTCGAGACATTGTTCTATAGACTTGAGAAACTAGAGAAAGCAGGGGAGAATGCTTTAGAAGGAAAAGGTTCAGGGCATGGAGATAATGGAGGAGATCCACCTCCTTCTCCTCCAACAAGTGAAATTTCTTGCTCCTCTTCTCACCATCATCATAGGAATTCTGGAAACGTAGCTAATAAACCTTTCTTTAAGTTATATGTCAAATTTTATCTACCCATGTATAATGGTGAAATTAATGCAGAGAAACTTAACAACTGGATTAGGAAGCTTGAAGTCTACTGCATCATTCAGCGGATTGTGGAGGACGAGGAAAAGATCCACTTGGCTTCTCTTCGACTGAATGGAACAACTCTCATATGGTGGGAGAGAAAACTTCAAGGCATCAGTAATTTGGGTAACCTTCTTTCCTCATTGTCAAATTTCATTATTGCACTTAAATATCAATTCTACCCCTTGGGTTATAAGAAAAAAGCCTTAATGGAGTGGCATTACCTAATGCAAGGCAAAGGAAAAAATTTTCAAAGCTTTACCGAGGAATTTAGAAAACAAGCACTAAGTTTGGGCATTTCACTAGATTCACCTGAGGTTGTAACTAAGTACATTGGGTCATTACATAGTTACATCATGAATTCATTATTTTTTTTTGAGCCTCCTACCATCGATGAGGCCAGTGTGAAGGCCATGCACATAGAAAGCAGAGGAATGCATGAACAAAATGACCACCCAAAAAGGGCTTCCGCAGCCAAAAGAAGGGGAGAAAATCCCTTTTTCACACATTGTGAGAAAGAGGGTCATGACGAAGAAAATTTCTGGAAGTTGCACCCTGAGTTGAGACCTATGAGGGATGAAAAAAGGGGAAGCAGAAGACTGCCACCACCAATATATAGCCAAACCAAGATTCTGAATCTGAGGAAAGTTAAAAGGTCATAGCTGCAGAATTTTCACAAGGTAGACCAATTGACCTAGGGTCCGATTCTGGTGATGAAACGAAGCTTGCAGCCATTGGGATCACCACAGAAGTACCCATAGACTTGGGTTTTGATTCAGGCGATCAAACAAAAATATCAACAGATATTGTACCAAAGATTAAAAGGACACTTACTGCGGCAGAGTTCCAAGAACTTGAAGATATTAACCAAGGCATCCAAGCAGAAAATGCTAAGCTAAGAAGGCCCCTACATGAAGCAAGGGAAGAAAAACAAAGGTTACTACAGCAGTTACAAGCTAAGGATGAGGCCCTGGAAAAGTTGTGAGACAACCAACCTGAGGTAAAATGAAACCCTTCAATTTCATGTACTTTTCATGATGATGAATTCACTGCTTTTGAAAAACATACTACAGGGATCGGGTCCAAATTGCTGAAGAAGATGGGGTATCAGGGAAAAGGCCTCGAAATCCATGGTCAAGGCATTGTTAACCCCATCGAAGTCAAGGAATTTCCACATCTTGTAGGACTCAGATACACTAGAAAGGAAATGGGAGAAAGCTCCAATACAACTAGTGACCAGCCAACGACAGACAAGGAAATCCCTTCCTCGCAGTCAAGCGATAGTGAGGGCTGCATGAACACTTATCGGAGGAACACCAGGGGAAAGCGCCCCAAGGAGACCTAGAAAGTTTGGAGGAAAAATAATTTTTGTAGATGTTGCAACGAAGTGGGACACCAACAAGCCAGGTGTCCAATGATCCATGCTCCAGAAGCATCGATAGAGGAGCCAAAAGGTGAACATGTTCCACAAATGAATCCACCACATTCATGGTGGTCTGCTTTATTAAGTTGGTTTCTTTAGAGGAAGTAGCTTGTTATGGCCACCATTGTAAATCATATTTTTCAAGTAAATGTAAAATGTGATGGTGTGTCCCATCACTTCGAAATACAACAATGATGTTTTGGCCTTTCCTTATGAGTAGTAGAGGTATTGATTGTTTTTATGTAATCCTCGGCCAATGAGTGTGTGATATAAACTCTTAGCTAGGAGGGCTTGTTGAGTCATGTGTGGTGTGCATGATTGCAAATTATGTACCATTTTTGCATGCAGGAGACTGAAAGTATGGTTTTGAGTGTGTTAATTCTTTTGGGTTCTAAAAGCTCTTTAGTGGGAAGGAATGATCCAAGTGGATCATATAGGTCCAAGTACAAGTGGATTAAGTGAAAAGGATAAAAAATAAAAGTGTTTTAAATATGGAAAACTCAGTGTCAAGTTGAAGATATCGTCTTTCTTATTCCAACGGTGTAGACGACACTCAATCCTGAGTCCGTATGAAGGAGTTAGGAGTAGTCAAAGTTTTGGGTTGACTTGGGTGACTGGGCAGGTTAAGAAAGGTACAATTTTGACCTTTTTTGGCCACCGGATTTTGGCTAGCTTTGGCTAGATTTCGGGAAAATTTTTGGCCTCTTTAAAATGACTCCAACGGTGAAAATCCGAATTTTTAAAAATGTCCAATTTGTTTTATTTAAAACAAAAAAATATTTAAGAAAAGGAGGTGGCGGGCCACCACGCCTGCCACCCGATACACCACATAACACATAATAGTATTTATGGGCTAGCGGGCCATAACCCCCACCAGAACCCACTACTCCATCGACCGCATTAAAAAACATATGTATGAAGGGTGGTCGGTAGTCAACCCCGCCACCCCCACATAACCCTTACATACCATATTAATAATGGTACTGACGGAGAATCCGGGGACGGCCCCGAGCCCCCCACATTTATGTTTAAAATATACCTGTTGGGTATTAAAATTAATCTGGCTCAGATTTTTAAAATATTCTGGTTCATTACGGAGGGGCGGGGTTTGACCACCCAATCCCCTCCCTCCAAATTTGGATCCGAACCAACCTAGCCAACAACGGACTTGGTAAAGTTCATTTGAATTTTGTATAAAAACTATTCATTTCATAAGTGCACCCAGGAAGCCAGGAGAAGACACGAAAATTGAGACGGTGGAACCAGGAGCACTGTGCAGGAGTGGGGCGGAACCATGATCTGAGCCATTTTTGAGAGGGGTCAGATTTTCACTTTGTCAGATTCAGTCAAATTTTATATGGATTCTACACTACTCGATGCCACGAATGCAACGGTGCTATCCATTTATTCATCAAAGGTCTACAATTTTTGGGTACTTTCAACTATGGAGGTATAAGGATGTAATTTCTCATTGTATACTTGTGCTTTTATTTTTTTCCACTTAATGAAAGAGGGCCTCCCCACTATTTGAGCAGGGCCAGGAGACATAGTCCCTCTTGGACGAACTCCGATATCAATTTTGTGTCTTCTTTCATGATGTTAATTTCTTCTCTCTTCTTATGTTTATGCCTTTAAAGTTTCTTTTTTGAAGCTACAATTTTCACATATAATTATTTAACACATCTCAAGAAAAATATTTTTGAATCGTACACCCTCACCAATATAAACCCACGTAAAGACACAGTACCATCACGAACATGTGATCAGCAACACTGCCTAGAAGCTCCAATGAATCATTAGATATCCTGGCCGGATAGTCAAACAAGCCCCTCTTGGGCATCATATGGCCCCACATCTGCATCCGTACATGTAACATCGGCCTATGAGGCTGGCAGACAAAAGTAGGCCTCATCTCTAGAAACCTCTAAAAAAATAAAAAATAAATAAATCTAAAGCAAAGGAAAGGTCAACCTCCCACGTGCATGAGAACGACATCTATCTAATACTATACAAAACTACCTCAAAAAAAAGGCAGACCATCTCACAAGTTGTGGCGACTGGAATAAATAATAAGCATAAAATAAAAGAGGGAAACTAATGCACTTCCTATCATTAGTATAGTGTGCAATGGTTGTCAGTAGTAGTGAGAGGCACCTAACCTCCTCTCGACCAAACAAAGGAATGCATAACTGACCACCAGACACCTGAAAATCTGCAGGAGAAAGTATATTGTCCCTAATGTATCTCTTTGAGTACACCAATTGACTCCCAGTTGCATAACTGATGGGGACATCTAGGAACTGGAGCAAATCCTGCCCTCTCCTAGATAGGCCAATAATAAAATAAATTTCCTCCTTAGTGGGCTCGTATCACTGATCAAGACCGACCCAGAAAGCCTATGGGTGGGCGTCCCACCTGTAGATGAATTGTCCTAATTACCCACTGCTCCCCTTTAGGGATATAGCCTCCTCATAGAACCTAAGGAGGCCTACCTCCCTAAGATCAAGAGGGTGGGTGTCATAATAGGGCAAGGGTACAAAAGTATCTCCCTCTCCCATGCCTCCCAATGCTGAATCATGTTATAATGGTCCTCCATATGCTCTTATTGTTTCCTTTCCTCCCTCCTTTGACATCGCTGAATGATTCACATATTAAATACATATTAAATACACAAAACCTATTTTTTATTATTAAAATAAAAATGTATTTACAAATATATATATATCACTATTGTCGAAAAAAAAACATTCGGTACACCCAAAAAAAGAGTCAAGCACTGCTAACGGTGTGTACCTATTTATGACGCACCGCACACAGTGTGCATGATAAAACTTTACGCACCGTGGATACAGTTAATATTTTTTGGGTGGTACGTTGACCAAACTATCTGCTCGGGGGCGGTGGTTATAGTGCAACACACCGCCATACAACAGTACATAGAGTTATTTAAAAAAAAAAAATAGTCAGTGTGGCCGGCAACCAACAAGCACCACACACTTTTAGTGTTAAAGTGGTGTGATTTTTCTCGGCACCACATCGGAACCCGGTGCGGTTTCTGTTAACACCGTTTACAGTGCGGCCTATAAATTTACAGGCAACATTGCGAACGGCTCGAACGCACCGCGCAGAAAATATTTTTTTGTTAAAAAACGGTAAATTTAACTCATTTTGACAAATAAATCATATTGTTAAAGCGGTACACATTTTCTCAGTACTGCACCAGAACTCAGTGCAGTTTCCGTTAACACCATTCCCGGTGTGGCCTCTAAATTTACAGGCATCACCATGAATGGTGCGAGCCGAATGGCTCAAACGCACCACTCAGAAATTTTTTTGTTTGTGAAAAAATGGTAAATTTAACTCATTTTGACAAATAAATCATATTTGTAAAGCGATGTGCTTTTTCTCGGTTTTGCATCGAAGCTCGGTGTGGTTTCCATTAACATCATTTGTGGTGCGGCTTGTAAATTTACAGGAAGCACTATGAACACTGTGAGTCGAACGACTCGAATGCACCGCGCATAATTTTTTTTTTTTAATAGTAAATTTTAAGTCAATTTGAGAATTTAATTCGCTAAAAGGTTCAATCACGTGAGAAACAAGTAGATTACCTGCACATTTGCACATCAAGGAGGCATATTTGCTAAAGAATTCTAAAAACCAAATTAGCCCACTGTTTTGGAAAATTTAAACTCTACATAGTGAGCAATGGACGGTAGCAATGCAGGCAATGGGAGAACCGATGGTAGGGAACCTCAGAGAAGAAAAACTCACACCAGTGCTTGAAAGCTCTACAACACTGTAACAAGTAAAAATGAAGTTTTTTATGGTCGATAATTTTTTTAAATTAACCCTAAATTTCATTGTGCTCAATTATGAGACACACCGGGTGGTTTTACCAATGGTGCACCGCACTTTATTACGGTGCGCTAGATTACTAAGACACACCGGGCCAGTTTGGATGGAGAGCATAGTGCCTCGGTGTGCCATTTGATAGTATGCACTTGTGCGCTTTATATAAAACTCACCGGTGTGTTGTATGTGTGTAGTGTACTGACGTCTTCATAGTACTAGAAAATAAATCTGGAACACTTATTTAGACTCTCCTATGTACCGATGCATCTCTACTATGCATGATCTGATATGGGTGGCTGACTTGTTTTGCTATGCAAGCACCTCCCACTCAATTAAAACAAATTAAGGATCTTGCATATACATGCATGTGTGGAATTGAATTCTTGATTCAGGTGTATGTGTTTTAACTGTTTTAAGGCTTTATGTGTGAGCAATTAAACAATTGTTTAAGTTGATTAAAATAATGTACAACAACCATAAATTGCAGAAAATTAACCAACAACACATAGCAGCAAACATAATAAAGGAGTTCACCCTCAACAATTAGGCTACGTCTCCTTGAGCCTCCGTCAATGGATTTGGCTCTTTGGGATTAAGATGGTCAATTTCTTTTAAAAGCTAATGCTCAACTCCAATGGTTGTTTGGACTGTATCAATGGGTTTAGAATACCAAAATACCCCTGGATTAACTACTCAATCTCTAGAAATGGACCTAGACTCCCTTGAGCTTGACCTCTTCAGTTGGTGTCCTTGAGCTTCCCTGAGCTTCTTTGTGGCACAAAATATCTTATAAGTCCTCTTTTGCTCTTGCAACCTATTCTACTATCTCTGACAGATATCACTCATCAGACATAGGTTGTTCATTCGCTCAGAATGAAATCAGACTCCCCTTTATATGCCTCTAACACTTGGTGGCACCTTGTGGCTCTGGGCTCACTGAAAACTTCCCTGTAGCATATCGGCCTTCAGAAGTCTCCAAATTCTTCTGCAAACCCCATCATTGGATTTAGAAGGTTCAAGATAGTCATAAATTACTATTGGTTTCCTAAGAATGGCCTTTGGCTGCCCTGGCTAGGCCTCATTAAGGGAATTTCGAGGTCTAAAATGGGCCTCCTAAGGAAATTATAAAATAATAGTGGAAATAATAAAAT
Source organism: Pinus albicaulis (assembly GCA_034641835.2). Classification (NCBI taxonomy): domain Eukaryota; kingdom Viridiplantae; phylum Streptophyta; class Pinopsida; order Pinales; family Pinaceae; genus Pinus; species Pinus albicaulis. The sequence goes on from CM076581.1 coordinate 706,147,172, forward strand.
AATATTTGATTACATCATCAAATTTTAGAGGGAAAAAAGAAAAAACTACTTTTTCAACTTATCTCCCAAAGTTTTTACTCAAATTTTGAGTGGGAGTACTCATTGGATGCAAAATTTAATTCCTCATCCAAGGAGTACCCATGTTGCATACTTTCGATGGTTTCTGCTACACGAAAAATGAGAAATACATGAAAAACGTGATTGTAATAACGTTTTTTCATGTATTTCTCAATTTTCATGTAGCGGGGTCCATTAAAAGTATGAAACATGGGTACTCCTTGGATGAGGAATTAAATTTGTCATCCAATGAGTACTCCCACTTGAAATTTGAGTAAAACATTTGGGAGATAAGTTGAAAATATGAGTTGAAAAAGTAGTTTTATTATTTTATTATTTTTTAATATTTGTACCCTTTTACTTAAAAACGGTGAATCATCCCCCATGGTTTACATCATCATCTTTAATCTTATTAGTTCTTATAAAGTTTATTTTGGTTGTACATTTTTCTTAGGAGGTCCATTTTAGACCTCAAAATTCCCCTAATGCATTCTCTTGCTGGCTCCTAGTGGCCCTTGGAACTTGTTTGAAGAAAAATCATGCTCATAAGTCCTTATTTGGATCTGCAAACCTCACCAATGGCTCTAGAAAGCTCAAATCAGTCAATAATGACTCTTCCTTCAGTCAGAATGGTCAAAAATTGAGCCTTCTACACTTTTTCACAATATCTCCTAGGAAAACTCCACTAAATGTGGAGAACTCCAATTAACTGGAATTAGATTAGGGCTAACCGCCAAATTTGGCATGCCCTTATCCACTCTGCCAATAAATTCGTGCATTAAAATTTATGATTAGGGTGGTGGCCACATGCGCACCCCCAACAGTTAAGTGGCTTATACGTTAGCGGAAACAACGAAACACAATATCGGAGTTTCATTAAACATACATATGTTCGCATTTAAACAACACTTACATTTAAAACAGATCACACATATCCTTAAACAGCTTACATACACACAGAACGGGGTTCTCAGGTCCCACAACATGCAACCAATCACAACACACCGCAAATCGCTTTTCCACAAGTTTAAATTAGTACCGATAACGCCGAAACCATAATTTATGAGATGTATGCTCGTGTGCAATGCCAACACGTGGCTCCCCTCATCGCATCACATATTTCAACTTTACCGCATCGCAACCAATTTAACATATCTTGCGAACTCTTAACTTCTAAATATTGCGATTTGTGAAATTTCTTTTCCAGGTGCCGCAATCTCCGTCCTTGGTTTGTTTCTCTACCCGACGATCCACGTTATATCTATGCCTTCTCACTTCACATCGCAGGTTAAACAATTAAACTTGCGAAACTCTTTAATGTTAAACTCTGTTCTGTGTGATGTGCGATGTTTCTCCACTACGATGAGATCTCTCCCAATGATCTCCCACTGCTGCTTCTCTGATCTAATCACCAACGTTCAACCCTCACTAATGACTGGATCACAGTCATGCATTCCACCTGCAACATTTCTGCAGCTATGCAATCCCCGATTCTATATGCAAAGTTCAAGAATCCATGGCAACTATCAATTTGGATCCCAATCTGATCACTCCTTCCCATTGACGGGCTTTTGAACCCATAAAATCTGATTATTATCTGCCTTGAGCTTCAACACTCTATTGCTTTCAAGTTATATCAACTGATGTTTCTTGACAAGTCTCTTTTGCAATCACCCTGACATGCCTTGCACTACAACTGGATATGTCTCTTGACCACTGCTCTCTGGCTATTGCTGACCCACTTCAGCATTGCTGGCTACTGTAAACATATGCATACCCTGTTGTACCACTGTTCTCTCTATGTTCTTGGAAAACTATTAGCCTTCCCACTGAGAATGAAGTCCCTCTTGCAACTATGGCATACAAGCTTTGTCTTGGAAATCCACTTTCCAAATTAAGCTTGCAAGATGACTGAACTCTTGTCGTCAACAAAAACACTAGCTTGTTCTACAATGGTTGCAAAACACCCTGCATCTTGTCCACTTCTTCACTGAATGGACCAAAACTTTCTGCAACATCTTTTCACAAGAACACACGATCAATCTTGAAAAGAAAAGCTTATGCAAGAATCGAAATGAAGACCACCTATTTTTGCTTCTTCAAATCATTGATTTTCACCTTCCTATAAGATCACATACATGGCGATCCTCTTGCACATTGGTGTATCCATTTATCGACTCACAATCGAAAAACACCCTCGACTAAAACATAAGTCATGCAACATGCGACATCAACAACAAGTCGACATGAAATGTGCAATACAATCGACACAAGATGATATGAAAAGTGTGCAACACAATTGACACAAGTCGAAAAACATGTGTGCGACACAATCAACACAAGTCGATACCCAACATAATAGATATTAACAACACTCATGCATGTATCTATTTACAATGAACTTATCACAAGTTCGCCATTTACACATACAAACTCATGCATATATACACTTTCAACTCTTCCTTTCAAGTACCAACAAGTACATAACCCCAAAACATGTGGTTAACTATAAGAGCTGAACTGAATGATATTGTTGCAACATAAATGAGTGACATACCCATCTTTTACACCATCTTGGTGAAATTTTGTAATAAATAAAAATGCCTTCAACTGAAGCACATTCACATGCAATCTTGCATCATACAAGTTGTAATAATTTGTTGGAAATTTTCATACTTTCAACAGAAATTTAGGCATACATAAGGCTGAAATTTTCATGTATGTACAAAGTAAATGTATTCCTTACTTGGTCAAGAAATCAAGCCATTTCTTGCCAACCCACTTCAATGACGGTTTTTCCTAGTGAACATCTTCTTCTTGTGAATCATCTCGACTCACATCGATGATGGAATCACTCGCCACATTCTCGCCAATCTTTTTATCCTCTTGCTTCATGTGCTTGGGATGAGTGTTTGGATGCAGTGTCCAACATTGGGCAGTGAGATGCCCCTTTTTATAGCAATGTGTGCAAATCTTTTACATCTTCTGTGCATGTCACCTTTGCTTCGACTATTTCCTGTATGCTTTCATTCTCTTCCAGCATTTTGAAACTTCATGGTTACACAAACCACAATAGGAACAACAACTCTTTCTCCCATTCATGCATGCAGAATTGTCATGTTTAACATAGTCATAAACAACATGATTATAGGAAGAATTATACCTTTAATGTTTCTTTGATTTTTCATCTTTTTCACCTTCTTGAGATGATGAACTTGAAGAGGTTCCAGCTCTCTTTTGAAGACCAACAACAATTTTCATGTCCTTAGTGCTGTCACAACTCTCTTGTTTGCTATAAGCTGCATGTATAAAAGCATCTTGCTGCAACATGGATTTCAAACAATTGCATTCATCTTGATTGAAAACTTTACATGTTTGAGGTTTTGAACCTGCAGCAAAATTCCTTCTTGGAACTGTTTCAATTGCCTTCATGGCTTTAGAACTTTCTCCAAAAATTTGTCCATAGCCAAGACCCAAATACTTAGGCCTTTCCTCAACCATAATGGGCTCAACTATGTTTTGTGCATGTTTTCCAAATCCTCGACATTCATAGCCCATTTTCATCATCAATTTGGACCCTATTCCTCCAGTGTGTTTTTCAAAAGAAACTACACATTTATCTTGAGAGGAAATCGAAGACAAACTTCAATTATTTACCTCTTCTTCAAGAACATGTTTGCCTAAGGCGTCTTTGGCATCATGGAGCTGAATCTCCATCTTTTGAAGAATTTCTTGCTTCTCTTTCTTCATAGCAACAAATTTCTCTTGAATTTTAGTGCTCTTCCTTACATCTTCATACAACTATTGCACCATATCTTTCATGATGTGAATTCCCCGCTTCATCTCTTTATCAAAGAGTCTTGCAAAGGAGGAGGATTTAGAAACATCACTTGATGAAGTTGTCATCACTATGTAAATGAATTAAAGAACTTCAACAACAATTCACAAAGCTTCAAAAACAATTGACAAAGCTTAAAAAACAATTTGGTTGTAGATTCAAGCTCTTCTCTGCAGCTTGTATCTCTCCTTCAAGTAGCCTCTTTTGCAAAAAATCCCTCTTGTGCTTCAAGGGTTTCCTTGAGGTCCTTTGGGTAAGGAGGATGCTTTCAACCTTCTTCCTTCTTGTCTTCTTCTGTACTTAGCTAACAATATCTCCCCTTCTCCTTTCTGCGATCTCAACCTTGTAAGCAATAGTAAATTTGCACTGTTAAAACCCTTCAAGTAAAAAAAGCAAGCAACCTTGTGCTCTGTCAAGAAAGCAACCTAGTGTTCCGTCAAGAAAGAAACCTAGTGCTCTGATACAAACCTGATCAGATATGGGTGGTTGACTTGTTTTTCTATGCAAACACCTCCCACTCAATTAAAACAAATTAAGGATCTTGCTTACACATGCATGTGCAGAATTGAATTCTTGATTCAGGTGCATGTGTTTTAACTAGTTTAAGGCCTTATGTGTGAGAAATTAAAAATTTGTTTAAGTTGATTAAAAGCATGTACAACAACCATAAATTGCAGCAAATTACCAACAACACATAATGAAAAACATAATAAAGGAGTTCACCCTCAACACTTGGGCTACGTCTCCTTCAGCCTCCGTCAATGGACTTGGATCTTTGGGATTAAGATGGTCAATTTATTTTAGAATATGATGCTCAACTCCAATGGTTGTTTGGATTGTACCAATGGGTTTAGAATACCAAAAAACCCCTAGATTTGCTGCTCAATCTCTAGAAATGTACCTAAACTCCCTTGAGCTTGACCTCTTCGGTCGGTGTCCTTAAGCTTCCTTGAGATTCTCTGTGGCACAAACTCTCCTAGAATTCCTCTTCTACTCCTGAAACCTATTCTAATATCCCCAGAACATATCAATCATCCAAAGTAGGTTGTCCATTCACTCAGAATGAACTCAGGCTCCCCGTTCTAGGCCTCCAGCACCTGGTGGCACCTTGTGGCTCTAGGCTCACTGAAAAATTCCCTGTAGCATCTCAGCCTTCAGAAGTCTCCAAATTATTTTGCAAACCCCATATTTGGATTCAGAAGGTTCAAGATAGTCATAAATGACTATTGGTTTCCTGATAATGGCCTCTGGCGAGCCCTCATTCTCCTGCTGGCTCCTAGTGGCCCTTGGAACTTCTCGGAAGCAAAATCACACTTGGAAGTCCTCATCTAGTTCTGAAAACCTCACCAATGGCTCTAGAATGATCGAATAAGTCAAGAATGACTCTTCCTTCACTGAGAACGGTCGAAAATTGAGCCTTCTACACTTTTTACCAATATCTCCTAGGAAAACTCCACCAAATGTGGAGAACTCCAGTTAACTGGAGTTAGATTAGGGTTGACTACCAAATTTGGTGCGCCCTTATCCGCTCCGCCAATAAAGCCATGAATTAAAATTTATGGATAGGGTAGTGGCCACATGCACACTCCCAACCGTTAAGTGGCTTATATGTTAGCAGAAACAACATAATACAATATCGGAGTTTCATTAAACATACATACGTTTGCGATCAAACAAAACTTACATTTAAAACAAATCGCACATAGCCTTAAACAATTTACATACACACGGAACAAGGTTCTCGGGTCCCACAACACGAACCAATCACAGCGCATCGCAAATATCTTTTCTGCAAGTTTAACTTGGTACCGATAATGTTGAAACCATAATTATGCGATGTGCTCTCGTGCGCAATGCCGACATGTGTCTCCCCTCATCACATTGCATTTTTCAACTTTACCGCATTGCAACCAAATTAACATATCTTGCGAACTCTTAACTTCTAAATATTGTGATTTGTGAAATCACTTTTCTGGGTGCTGCAATCTCTGTCATTGGTTTGTTTCTCGATCCGACGACCCACGTTATATCTTCACCTTCTCACTTCGCATCGCAGGTTAAACAATTGAACTTACGAAACTCTTTAACAGTAAAATCTGTTATGTGCGATGTGCGATGTTTCTCCATTGCGATGAGATCTCTCCCAATGATCTCCCACTGTTGCTTCTCCGATATAATCACCACTGTTCAACCCTCACTATTGACTGCATCACGGTCGTTCGTTCCACCTGCAACATTTCCACGATTGTGCAATCCCCGATTCTATATACAAAGTTCAAAACTCCATGACAGCCATGAATTCGGATCTCAATCTGATCAGTGCACCAGTGCATTACATACATATCAAGCGCACTAGTGTGTGTTATGATGAAAAACACACCGCAAAAAAGACATCTGCAAAAACCTCAACCCGCCAACCTCCTCTAGTGACCTCCACTATAAACGAATATCTAGGATATTTTTATAAGGGCTTCCTCAAAAACATCCACTAGAGGTTCTTTTCCTTGTATTGTCTGTTGTTCACCTGCTATAGCTTTAAAATCTACATCTGATTTCCCATACTCTTTATGGATGTCCTCCTATATATGTATGGACTCAACCATACACGAGTTTACCACATTCTTAGGAGGAATTACCTCCTTCCTTTCCCGTGTATTTTGTCAAGCTAACTGATTATCATCAACTTGTCTTGCAAGTCTCTCTAAAAACATGGCATTGTTGCTCATCATCTGTACCTAACTTCTTGGATCCTTCATAGTTTCTCTTTTGAAAATCGATGAACCCAACTATGGATTAATCCCCATGATCTGAAAAAGTCTCTAACTATTCTTCCCTTGTTGCCTCCTTATCACCTGGACATGAAGGGTTAAGAGCCCAAGGTCCCTTTTAGATAACGCATAGTCCTCTCATTTAATTCTTGTTGTAGATTTTTTTCTTGATTCCTCCATCAATTCTTCTCAACTCCTTCCTAGTCATCACCCTTCTGGGTAGTTGTATGTTTTCCCTGACCAACTTCTTGACTAGATCATAGGCAACTGGTGATCCCTGTGGTTCCTTCCTCAAAATGGTCAACAATTTGGAACTTATTATCTTGCATATATCAACATCTCCTTCTAAGAATAGAGACAAAATATTTTTCATTCTTATTTTGACAAAATCTAGATGAGTTGATGTAATGTTTGTGTAAAATATTTGTAGTAACTGAAATATTAAGTCGTCGCATTCCAAATTTAGCATAAAGGTGCCAAATTTAAACTCTACCATGAGTTTAAAAATTCTACACCACTTCTGATAGGTAGGAAGCATGATGTTATTCAACTCCTGAAGGGATTCTACTATCAACTATAGTATATCTATCATGAGATCATTATTATAGGGAAGTAGTGGCGATGTTAGAGCTATGACCCTGTTGAGAAAAGAAGCAACTATGAGCTTAACCTCTTCACAAGGATGTTCCCAAAGTTTGGGTTGTATTAATGCAAGCATAGATGGCTTGAGAGCCCAAGTGATTTTATTCCATTATGATTGCCCCACCTACGAGAGACATGTGTCTAATTCCTCCAATTTATTAAGGTCTATGATTGACTTTGTTCGCTGCAATTGATATCCAAGTGTGAAGATCTTAGCTTCTCTTCCTTGTCCTCCTTTCAATTTCCATGATTGCTTCTACTGTAGAATTACATGGACCCTTTTTCAGAGTGGTTTGCTACTTTAACCATCATTTTGGTCTACGGAGATATTGCTGCATCAAAGACCATATATTATTACTAGTTCATCGAGAAGTTTTTGGGCGTTCTCACATAGCAAAACAAAGAAATATATAGAAATACATTGTCTCCTCAATTTTTGGCCTTGTTAAAACTTTACTAATATATATATATATATATAAACAAAGGGTAAAAAGAAAAAGAAAAAAAAATGTGACGGTGACACTACTCCACTAATAACTTGTTATGCACTATTTACTCTTTTGACATCGCCTCGTGTTTTCGAATCTGTCATATGTGACATAGGCGCAGAGGACTATCCATTTATGGAGTTGTGGGAGAAACACGAACATGTAAGACTGTATATCCATTTATGGAGTTATTAGAGTGACATGAACATCATAAGTCGCCAACAATAATCAATATCCCTGAGTATGGTGACTGTAAATTTTCCCGGCCAAAATTTGGCATATCTCTGTCTAAGAAATTCCTGCTGGAATACACCAATAAGTATCCGTGTCCCGTGCCCTTATTGAGTAAAGAGTTCCACTTATTCTTAATTTGCTCTTCTCTTGCTTTCTACGAGCGCCTACGAGAAACAATTGCGATATTTTCATAACTGAGAAATTTCCCCGAGCGTCTTGTATCGAGACACCACTACAGCTCACAACCCAAGAATTAAGTTGCACAAGTTGGGGTAGTTTCGACCAAGGGAGGAGAGATTTTTTACGATGGCTCAGAATGATGCTCCTTTCTTCCACCTGCAATTAGAATTGCAAGGCAATATCGCAGACGTTTCCATTGAGGCTGATCAAATAGAAAATGGAAAAGCTTCAGATCACAAGGACTTTGATGACGATATCTGCATCAAACACAAAGGTATTATTATTTACAACTTTTTTCGATTCAGTAACTTTTTTTTTCACCAATTCTATTTGTGACTTGCAAGGTCATAGCAAGTTTTTGCAGTATATTATGTATTTATGATGCAACTTATGATGTGTTTCATTTGTAGGAACAATATGGAAAATAAATGCACATCATTTATCATAGCAGTCAGAGGGTATGGAGTGCTCTCATTGGCATGGGAAACAAATAGGATGGATTGCCGGACCCGCAACCATGCTTGCATTCTCCTTTCACATATTACTTGGTGTGGTACTATGACGCTTCCCATCTTCCGTATGGAAGTTTACCCTCGTCCAACCGATAAGTAAGGAATAAGACGACTAGTCACTTCCTGCCTCGTCGATTAACTGCTAAACCAAGGATGGATTTATGGCGCCACGTCAACTGGTTTCAAAGCACAGCGTTGTGGGTGTTCCCTTCGTCTACTGTCCTTAAATTTCAGTCATAGAACCAACTTCCATAACTACCATTCGCTGCAATGGCGCACTCCGATACAGACACTTTTGGTGTTTCCTTCACACTGGCTCACGTGACAGATAACGGTGAAGATGGAAGGCAACTGCTATCGGCCTTCTCCTGTGCTCAAGTGGGTACGACAGGGATGACTTGTGAGAAACACGAGAAACAGGGGGTCGTGATGCAGTTCTTCGGGAGCGAAGTTGTACCGGCAGGGATCGAAGAACCAACAGATAATTGGTCTACAGACTAAACGCTGCCACAAAAGGTCGGCCTCCTCAGGAACAAAATTCCGCTCGAGAGACTCAATAAATGTTGCCACAAACGATCGCGGAACAAAATGCTGCCCTAGAGACTCTCATTAATGTGCTCCGGAAACCCTGAAAGCCGAAGACTCTCATGCCCAAATTATATATATATTCGATCAATCTTCCACATATATAGATTCATAGATCCGTTCCTGGTTATAGGAAAACTGGAAAAGACGAAACTAACTAGGGTGATATCAAATACCACCAAAGATGGAGGATGTCAGTTAGGCTGAGAAGAACTCCCAGTGAATTTCTCTACATAAAACCCTCATGCTGACAGGATGCACAACTCGATTACCAATGTAATACCCCAAAGCTAAAAAAATTCGACATATCTAGCACACTTTAGTGCTCCAGTTACAAAAAATTGCAATCAAAAGACATAACACAACGGGATATTGAAATGCAATCTTAACTTATATGATTAACTAAAGAAACAAGTACATGCCCATACAAAAATATCCTTAACTTCTATGATTAACTAAAGAAACAAGTACATGCCCATACAAAAATATTTGATCCCTTGCAGTGGCATGCCTGAATTCTTATCAAAATAGAAAACAAAAGACTGAAGCACAATCATGGACCCTTGATAGATCCACCAGACAAAATAACACCCATGGGGTTTTCGTCCCTAGGATCGAATAGGAACTGGACAAACAAATTTCTCAAGAAAAACAAAATAATATAGATAAACCCGAATGGTTCCAAATGCCTAGCTTCTATCCATTTTTATAGGCTTTATGGACTCTCTATAGACCTCATTTTATTAGTTTCCCTCAAAAAGCGAACGAAAACACCATGGGTTGATACCATGGGAAGATACCACGCTAAATACCAGGGACAAATTTCATCCATTTTGACCATATCAAAAAAGGGAATATTACACAAGGACTTATATAAACCCTCAAATTCTAACGGGGTGGCGAAATTCTGCTTGTCTGGTTGATACTGGAGAATGACCTTACCGTCCACCGAAGTTGTCCTTCCAGCCCAAGCGGGGTTGTCTCCGGACTCTTATATCATTTCATGGTCAAGGTTTAGGTATCCACAGTCTTTGTCCTTTATATTCTATCAGTGTTAGCTTCTCTGGTTGTCGAGTTTCTCTTAACATAGTATTCTGGAATTGGGTTCTTCATCAATGTTTTTTTTTTCTTACACATCACAAGGACTGGGTCATCCTTCAAACTTGTGGTGGTCTTATCGCTGACCTCTTTTCAAGCTTATGAACCATCAAGAGTGTTGTTTAACTGTCCAATACTTATATGTGGGGTGTCATATTCTAGTTCTTTTTCTATCTGGTTTTCAACCTAGTTTGACTGATAGGATCATAAATGTTATCTATCTTCCTCATTAGAGTGTTGTGGAATTAAATTTATGCCTTCCTTACTACAGGGTTCTCCCTTCAAGTCGTGTTCCAAATATCTTTATTAGTGTTCAAGTCAGTATAGTCTCATATAGGTACCGCAATTAGGAAGTGTTTTGCTTTGTAGTTTTTGTTGGAAACTATTTGCATTGCAGGTACACCATGGCTCCTAGATGAATATTACTAGTGTGATTGGGTGGCATCTGTTGCATCCTCCTCAAGGCATAAACGAATTTTTGGGTGGGAAACTATGGCCAATTTTTTCGACGCTTCGCCCCTTGAAGTCAGGAAAGAAATTCTTAATCTTTAAGAAAATGAATCTAGAGACTGTAAATACTTCTCTGATTTAGAGATAGTTGGAAGTACCATGAAATGGGTACCAAACCTTGTTAAATTCAGAAGACAAAGTATTCATTTTTTACAGTCCATCACTCATCATCGCCAAATGGAGACATTGCTCAACATAATGATATGAGACAATCAGGTGGGAAATTACAAGCTCTTTGTAGGATAGGAGGAGATAAAATGCATGCTGCAAGACATTAGATACAACCTTGATGATATTGTCATCGTCAGGTTAACCCATGTGGAAGGTTTTATAATTTTTTATTTAGAAACTGACTCTAATGCTCGAAATGATGAGGAGAAATTCATGAATGTTTTTCCTCTCAATGTCGTTCTGGCCAACCCTGGAATGCCTCATAACAACTCTCAAGCAACAAAATCTCCTAGCTCACCAGTCATCATTTTCGACTAGTTTGGTACTCATACTACTATATAATTTGTATTTTCTCTACAAGTCTAGTACCATACTTGTTGTTATGTCTTTAGTTGTAGTTGCTAGTTTTTGTAAACAAGTTTCCCAGTGACAAGTTGTATGTTAAATCTCTAAAACAATTAGTGAACGATGCCCTTAAATAAAATGTTGTTCTCAAAATGGCCACTTTAAGTCTACTATGTTCAATTTTTTGCAACTAGTTTTTTTACTTATATGGACTCAAAATGATGTAATCCTTAAAATCCCATGAATTCTAACGTTTTGGATAAACTCCTATGCTAACCATACATGTATTTCTTTCAACTATCAATTGAATTTTTGTTTTTATTTAAAAAAAATATCATAAATAAGAGACCATTTCTTCGTTTTTCGAGGTAGTTCGCCCATATTTATGTACTAGCAATTGCACCTAATGTTGCAAAGGAAACGCCGTAAGGAAGATGGTAGAAAGAGATCAACTCTAAGCTGAGAGAAAAAGAATCTGATAATATTCTTAAGCCAAACCTGAGAACTTTTTGGAGCTGAGAATAAAAGAATCTTACAATACTCTTATCAAATAATGTAGAATTCAATGTCCTTGATCATATTAGATCAAAGACTATAGATAATCAAGAAAATGGATAAAAGATGTTTGAAGCTGATAGATGTTGTGGTTAACTCAAGGTGTTAACTCAACCGGTTAGTTGCCAGTGTTGTTGGACATTTGGCTGGTTCTATGCCAACAGGGGTTGCTGATTAAAATTAAGAAAGTAGTACGTTCCTTTTAATTTTGAGTTGCCTAGGCTACATTCAAAGATCAAATGTGACTCTGTTTATTAGAGAACCACTTTCTTACCATGGATTAAAAGGTTCAGACCTTATTGATCAACATAAAATTAACCATATCTCGCTTATCATAAGATGTACTTGTTGCCGAACCTCTGCAAGGCTGGAATCTGCTGCTTGCAAATCAACACAAGGAAGAAAACCTAAGAACTTTTTCTGCCATGACTTTTCCAAACAATTATCTCTTACTGTCTAGGTCCTGTGAATACAATTTACCTTACAACTCTTCATGAATTGAGAGTTTTAAGTGTTGGCTATAATCTGCTTCATGGTAGTATTCCTTCCAACATCACAAATCTCATCAAATTGCGAGTGCTGGATTTGTCCAACAATAGAATCAATGGAAAGATACCATCCAATCTAGAGAGACTCCAAGGATTCAAAACCCTTGGGTCTTCCAAACTCAGTAGTAATACATTGTATAAGGACATGGACATTATCATCAAGGGATATGACTATACTCTAACATATGTGTTGGCTACAAACACAATATTGGATTTGTCTAGCAATAATCTTACAGGGGAAATACCTCAAAGCATTGCTCCTGGAATGGCATTTTCTGCAGAAAGGGCACTAAACGAGTGGTTGCCATAATACTTCCTGGATTGGGATTGCAAGGTTCCATTTCACCATCTCTTGGCAGCCTCTCATTCTTAAGCTCACTGAATCTTTCTCAGAATAATTTGACAGGAATAATTCCAACGGAGTTTTGGCAGTTAAATGCCCTGGCAGCACTCGACCTCAGCTATAATTTTCTCAGTGGTTATATTCCAATAACGCTGTGTAATTGTACAAAGCTGCAATCAATCTGAACTGTGACTGTGTATCAAAGAGGAAATAAAATGTAGATAATTTATATAAGAATATATAAGATGTGTCTACATGGACCTCAATAGAATAAAAATGAAAATTGTAAGTTCTACAGAACTTTACTGTAAATTTCCAGACTAAGTAATACAACTAAAAGGAAATATTCTTTACATTATCCAAATTACATTACAGCGTTATAACTGAAGTATGGAACAACAATATGAAACAAAAAGAAATGTCGAACATAAAAACTTGATAATAAGGAAATTTCATAAAACTTGTAAATGGAAAAGATAGAAGTTCGTGGAAGCACAATGAACTCTGTATGTTCCCAAAATTTTAAAACTTATATTTGTCAAATTGTATATTATCAAGTGACTAGAAAATTGAATACAAAATTAATTCAAGGATCATAGCATGCATACAATTATAGAACAGTAAATGATTCCATAACATGTAGATACTCCTTAAAGTTTCATGTAATAAATCTATATGTAAACTCTCAGTTGAGAGGATTAAAGAAACAGAGTATTAAATACATATATAAGTTGTAAATTATTCTCAGAAGCATGAATGATTTGAATTACACCATAAAGTTTTTTCATGAAGTTAAAACCTACAAGAAGGTAAGTAAATATTAATGAGAACCTAGACCCGGAAGTGGAATAAAACCCATAAGTCGGAAGCATGCTTCCGGTCGATAGAATAATGTAGATGGAAACCCTACCTGTAAGGGTTGGAACCCAAATTAAAAACAACATCATTTACGACATGAATAAGAACCAAGAGACTGTAAAAATTGTCAGAATAAATTTTGAAAAAACCTTTTGTCAGAATAAATTTTGAAAAAACCTTACTTACCTATGGCTTAGCAAAACCCAAGTGAAATCGGCGCCATACTAAAAGGAAACCCCTGAATAATCATTAAAAATGCAAAGGGAATGTAATTAAAGACAAAATAAAAATAGTAATATTAAAGCTAACTTGTAGACACAAGGAGGGGTTCTTTTATATACCTTGTGGAAATGCAGGGCATGCAATATCCTTGACTCTTACTGAATGGTATCGTATAGCCCTAGATTTCGAGTTCACAAAGCCTGCAAATTGGAAGAAAAACAGTATATGTTAGCAGAATTCAATCCCATACTTTACATAAACCAGAGTCACAAGAATGAGGAGAAGGGAATTTTTACAAATTACTTATACCAAAATTGAATTATGCATTATTTGAACATCAGAACGTGTTGTCTAAACTAGGGTTTGAACACCCATCACAGAGCTCGACTGGCAGCCCGAAGGGTTGCAAATGGGAGATGCGAGTGCAGTGAAGTGAGGGGATGGTTACCCCAAAATGAACTCTACACATTCTCCGCCATCGGATCATAAACCTAATGATCCAGTGACAGATCTTTCAACGTCTCGTCGGTGCCAGGATAGGCCATGTTTTCATAATAGAACAATCTAGAATGTAACAGTGAAAATAAGTGAAAGGTTCAATAGATAGGTATCTCATTTCACGCCTTTTTCCGGGGTCTGCATCCACGCACGAAGCAGCGATCCTCGCTACTCTCTCTGCGCAATCTACAGGAAAAGAATCCCTTAGCCGAGGATCCATCCACGACCTAAGCCTCCCTGTAAAATTTTCGCCCCCTTCTGAAAAAACGATATGCAGAGTATCTATAAGGCTTATTCTCTTCAGCCTCTGCCCACTCTCTTCCGTCTGCACATACCTCACCGGCTCGTGGCCAGACAGGAGCTCCAGAAGCACGACGCCGAAGGCATAGACGTCCGTTTTTTGCGAAACGATGCCGCTCTCTAAGTATTTCGGGCATAATCGGGCTCCCTCCCCATTCTTCCAGCTGCGCCTTGCTGCCCCTTCTCTGCAGCAAATGCGGCTCTGCAGCGAATGACTCATTGATTAAGGTTTTGGGTTATGTTAGTTTTTTTAACTGTTTTATATCCACGGCTCATCTTCTTTCAATCGTCTAACAACAGATCTCACGATCACCAATTGTACACATAGGCAGAGCAAAGTTCATTTCAAATAAATACGCCTTACGGCGTAATTAAATGTATGGTAACATTATGTAGGGATCTTAAAGAAAGTAAAAATCATTTTTATGAGAACATTAAAATTTTTAAATTGCGTCATCTAAAGTACAGTGAAATTTTAAATATTTTTTATTTTTTATTTTTAATTATTTTTATTTTAGAGAAATAGTATATTATTTTTGCAAATTGTATCAAATTATAGGTTGTGAGAGTTGTTTATACAAAATTTGTTCTAAGGAAGAAAGAAGAATTGCAATTTTTTCTAGCATATTTTATTATGAATATTATAGTATTAAAATGAAGACTTTAGCAATTTTTAAATATTATAGAGAGCACTCAGCAACTGTAAGGATATCAATGTATCTCTTGGGAATGCATTTATTGGCGAGGCCATGGCTAGAATACCTTATCATTCATCACTAATTTTTTTGACTCATATGGTGTAAATTGGTGGAAGAAGATCATTTGGAAATGGTCAATCCCTTTGAAACTTAAGTTATTTACTTGGCTAATATTTGACAAAAGGATTTTGACCTAGGAAAACTTGATTAGCCAAGGATTAAAAGGTCCAAACATTCATATCCTTTGTACGCATGGACTAGAATTTGTGGATCACATTTTATTTTCATGTGTTTTCTCTATAGTGGTAGGAAGCACTGTTCATACTTGATCTTCAAGAATGTGGTCCAATCCATTTTTTGGAACCTTATATTAGTTAGTGGGTTTGTGATATGGGGAATTATAAATATATGTCAGTCTACATCATAAGGGGCATATGGAATGTCTACAGCAAGTGTATATTTGCAGTCCCACATTTTGAAATATTATGGATTCTTCCTCAGATATTGGGCTTTTTATATGAGTATCTTTGACTTGTGAAGTCTAGAAAGGTTCACTATCTCTATTTTTCAATGGCTCCTATGATGGATTATGTTGGTTTCTTTGATGGGATCAAACCATTGGGCATTTCTGGATGTGGTGGTCATATCATCCTTCTTGGAAATATCATTGTGCTCTTCTAGCTAAATTTGGGTAGTTGTTTCGACACAAAAGAAAAGATCGTTGTTTCTTGGGATATTATATATTTCATTCCATCTATGGAGACAGCTTCCTTTCATATTTTTGGTGAATCTAAGTGTGTTTTATATTGGTTGAATGAAAGAGAAAATTGTAGGTACTTCTCCTTCGGTGTTTGTTGGACATAATCTAGGCATTCAGGGAGCACTTTCAACTATTAGCTTTTCTACATATCCGCAGGGAACTGAACAATAATTTAGACACCCTCTTGAAGAAAGTATTATAGGCTAGGGAAAGAAAAAAATCCTTAAAAAATATCAAAATGGCTCACTAGTGGGAAGGGGAAGAATTCAACTCCCTACTAGTCAAGAACCTTAATATCTTCAGTTTTTGACATTATCAAATATCATGGATGCCTCTAGTATTTTGTGTCCATGTTTCTCTATATCTATTGTGATCAATTTTTATTGGGTATTTATTGGATCTATTGGATTTTGATCTTCATTCACAAATGTATATGTATTCCTATTTATCATTATGTTTATGTGGATAAACGTTGTATTTTGGGGAACTACTATAGAAATTTTTGTGGGTCTTTTAAGCTTTTCTTGTGTGTAGGAACTAGTAGATGTATGTACTCCTTTTATATTAATAAAGACGATTTTTTCCTATTCTAGAAAAATATTATTGAGTGTGGATAGAAACTAGTATAGTCATATAAATTAAATGACTAGTAAATGTAAACAGACACGAAAACACTTACCTCATGAGTTATCATACATATTACATTACTAACATTAAAAATTGATAAAACTTAACAAAAATAAAACTTTATTCTAAATTATTATCATTAATAATTATTGAAAACACACACACACACACACACACACACACACACCCATATAATATAGTTAACCATGGAGATTCACTCCCACTTTACCATGGGGATTTTTAACATGCATATAGGCTTTGTCACAATACATGGGCTAATGCCATGATATAATAATACCACATGTCCAAAAAACCATACCTCATGTTCACATTACATTGGTTTTAAATTAATCAATTTAATTAAAAATGAAAAAGGGCATAACTAATTTTAGATAAATCTCAATTTTTGATCCATGATTACTACTAAAAATATTATAGAATATTTTGTGAATGCTTTTTTTTGTAGGCTTGGTAGGACCTTTATTTTCATTATCTTGCAAAAAACAAACAGGTTACATCTAGAAACTAAACGATTTGGTGGCCTCAACCTACCGTGAGGGAAACTAGATCTATTGGCCACCTAACGACATGATAAGCCCTCTAGAAAAAAAAATTATGAGTCCATAAATCCATGATAAAAATTACAGTGTGTTATTAAACTTCATAGATTCTAGATAACTATAAACATAAACATGAATATTTTGAGACTGTTGCATACAGAAAAAGATAAAACAAAACTTGAAACATCAACCTATTTGATCGGAATATGGATCAGGGGCAAAAATTTTCTCAAAATTCAAAGTGCTCGGAATTTCACCAAATGAGAACGATAGTGACTGATCCATCACCATGAATCCAACGCAACTTGTTTCGTCAAAAACTAAGTTCGTATGAAGAAGTTATAGTCTGTTGATCGTTATTCAGAACAAACAAATTTAAAAAAAAAATTGCAGAACAGGTGCATGCTGATGACATGGCAACCCATTCAGCGTTCATGGAATATTCTTTAGCTCTTTTCCAATGTGACTGTGACAAGTGTCATTGTAGGATTCGCTGGTTTGGTTTGAGAAGGTGAAATTTTCCCAATGTCCTTCAAGGTTGAATTTGGGTTCACGATGAAATTATGTGTTGGAATTATTATTTTTTAGTTATTAAACTTGGATACATACATACATACATACATACATACATACATACATACATACATACATACATACATACATACATACATACATACATATATATATATATATATATATATATATATATATCCACATATTTTTTTTTAAACCATAGCTCATAGCATATTTACGCATATATCCAAAGTACATTTCAAAGGATTTCATGGCATATTAAATGGTTGGAAAAGTCAAAATTTCGGTTTGCATGTATTATTATACGTTGCAAAAACATATGTATGGAGGGGCGCATGTCGGGGTTCGACCCTGTGATCTCACCCCAATCACTATTGTCGCTTACTAGTGGGCCACACCCTTAATCCTTGTTAAGATAAGTGCCCTAAACTTATTTAAAGAGTACGAAGACTCCGACGGCAGAATGGAGGCGGCTAGCCCCGCGGGACAACCCTCCTCCCACATGCCTGATCCACATAACCTGATCTTAAGCACCCAACTTAATTGAGCTTAGTGTGTAATTAAGCGCGCTTATCTGTTAAGTATACAACAGTTAAAGATGGCATATTTTTAGTGGATTCCTCCATTTTCGATGGAATGCTAGTTTTGGCGGAGCTAACTGGAGTTTCTCAAGTTTTAGAGGCAGATTACTAGGAAAAATTAAATGAGGCCTATCTTGAGAATTTTTTGACCAATTTTGGCTCAGGAAGAGTCATTCCTAGTAGATTGGCATGCTTTGAATTCATTGGAATAGCTTGCAGAGGCAGAGGAGAAATTATACATAGTTTTTTGTCACCTTGAAGAATTTTTAAGCTAGGGCTACCAGGAGGGAAGGCCATGCCTATATCAGCTGAAGGAAAAATAGAGTGAATGAATAGTAATTTTTAGATGTATTTTATGCTTTGAACATAGTGGTACAATTTAAAGAGGCATTGGAGCACTTATGAAACTATTTTTATCACTTTGGAGATTAAACAAGCCCATGGCCACCGGGATGAGAGGTCAAGCCTAGATCAACTATAAGCCAAATTCAGAGATTGAATAGTCATTTTTGGGGTTTTTATGTCTTATGAAGCCAATGGAGTAGGTTGAAAATGCATTGGAGCACTATATGTGCTTGTAATCAGACATTTGACTCTTAATCCCAAGAGAGCCTAGCAAGTTGAAGCAGGTCCATGGAGATGTAGCCCAGGAGGGATGAACTTCGTTATCATCCATTGTGTTACGGGTATGCTGTGTGTTATACTTCTGCATTTTTTTTTTGGTAAATGAGTTTTTAAAAGTTAATTAACTCATAATTTGATCATCAAAAACACATACAATTTGACACATAAACCCCTTCACAAGTGGTTAACGTAAGACGATCCTAATCACAGATTTTTAATACTGATGAGGGAGATAGCATATAAATAAATAGTTTAACCATATTCAGATCAATTTGGTATCAAAGAAAAAATTTAGCTCATTTTAGCCAAGGTTAGCTAGAAGAATTAGCTATTGGTTTTTGAATTTGTGCAAGGAGAATTTAATTGAGTGCAAGTTTATGTGTGAAGGAGAAGATCAAAATTGAGAACTGAATTCTCAAATCACAACAAAGAATCTTTGTATGGATTGCATGGTGTGATGGTGGCTTCATTAAGCAATGTTTCTAATCCATCTTCCTTAGAAAAAATCTTTGATAAAGAGTTGTTACAGAAACTCTAGATCATGATTGATATGATGCAAGAAAAGTATGAAGATAAGAGGGAGAGAATTATGATTCAAGAGAAGTTGATTTCCATGAAAGAGCAGAAGCAAAAAATTCTTGAAAAGATGGATGAGATGGAGACTCAGCTCCATATTTCAAATGAGAACCTTGAAAAGATGCATGAGATGGAGACTCAACTCCATGATGCCAAGGAAGCCTTAACCAAGCATGTTCTTGAAAAAGAGGTATGCAATTCGAGTTTATCTACAATTTCCTCTCAAAATGAATGTGTAGGTTCTTTTTTTAAGACACACTAGAGGAATAGGGTCCAAATTATTGATGAAGATGGGCTATGAAGGTAAAGGATTGGGAAAACATTTATAAGGCATAGTTGAGCCAATTGTTGTTGAGGAAAGGCTTAAGTATTTGGGTCTTAGTTATGGAAAATATGATGGAGAAATATCTAAACCCAATGAGGCACATGAATGTGTTCCAAGAAGGACTTTCATTTCATTTTCATTACCTCAAGCTTATGAAGATTGTGTTCATGAGAAATGCAAAATTTTAATACCCACTTTCCAAGAAGGTGCTCAGAAGCATGCAACTAATGAGAATGGAGAACAAGAGGATGTTCAAAGCTCTAAACTCTTTGAATTCATTGTTATTATTCTGAATAGAGCCACTACCTCATCAAATTCACCTCCTCAAGAAGGCGAAAAAGGTTAATGTTCAAGGTATAAATATTATTCTAATCAAGTTGCTTTTGATTATGATAAACATGGCAAATTCTCAGATAATATTTGGAGAAAAGTTGCATGTTCCTTTTGTGGTGTGGATAACCATAATGTTTCAAGATGTTGGAAGAAGATAGCCATGCACGAGAAAATTTTAAAGCAAAGGAGGTAGAAAGCCAAAGGTCCATTGGATAATGGAAACTATGTTGAAAAGAAGATGCAATTGTTTTTCACTCATTGCCATAAGCAGGGTCATCTTGTAGACAAGTGTTGGAATTTGTATCCAACAAGTCATACCCGACATTTGAAGAAGGTGGAGAAAGAGAATGGTAAGAATGGAAAAGAATATTCCATAATTGATGTGGGTCAATATGATTCTCATGATGATGATGTGCAGCTGAAAGAAGCGTCATTGAAATGGTTTGTTAAGAAATGGTTAGATTTCTTATCCAATTAAGGCTTTGCATGTCTTTTGATGTTGATGATTTTTTTTGCCAATGGAATTCATGTTGCACGTTTATGCCAAGAAGGTGTTTGAAAGTGGAGTATGTTGACTCACTTTATCGTAGCAAAATTTGTTCATTTTAGCTTTAAGTGCATGTACATATGAATGGGGTTCTTATACTAATGATTGTACTTGTGAGAGAGTTGAAGAATTATATACATGCATGAGATTTTGTGTGTATGAACAGTGGAATTTTGATGGTTTCATTGTGCTTGAACATGCATGAATAATTGACTTGTGTTGGTTGATTTCTTTTTTTAACATGTATGTTGTCAACTTGAGAGTGTTGATCATTTTCACATGCATGAGTGTTGACTTGTGTTGATCAATTTTTTGTTACATGCATGTCATATTGACTTAGAAGAGTTGATTTTGACTCCAAAGATGAAAAGGAGATGTTGACGAAGTGTTTCATGAAGATGAGAAATTCATTTTGTTTTGGGAAAGGAATCATCAAATTATTACACATGCTTATGCTTGACTTGAGAGTCAATCGTTTGAAGAGGCATGTTTTTGTCGACTTGTGTTTGGTCGATGAATTTTGACACCAAGATGTAATATTAGATGGCGATGTTCACATGATGTGAATTTTTTTGCTTTGAAGGAGAAAGAGGATACTCCATCAAGTTATGTTTCTTGCATGATGTGTTTTTAAGATTGATGATTGTGTTTGTGACAAGATGTAAAAGAAATTTTGCATCCATTGTAGACCATTTTATGTGTTGATACAACAAAGAGAAGGAGATGGCGAATTCATTCTTCCAGATGTGGAATTTGGAACCGTGGAGGTAAAATAATGGTCATTTCTTCTTCTTTTTTTACTAAAGTTGGAACTCATTGTTGTAGTTCACTTAGATGGGCTTAATTTGGAAAAGTGGTTTCCAAGGAGAATCTTGCATCGAATGCATGTTTGTGCAAAGGAGGAACATGATTCTCAGTGAGAAGGAAATCATTTATTTTTCCAAGCACTGAGGAATTGATTTGGTACAATAGAGTGTTATATCAGTCAACAAGCAGCCAACAAGTCTTGGATTGGGTCAGCAACAAAAGGAGAATAGTGCTTCAAGAGCCAAGCCATTTGCAAGGCAAGGCATGTCAGTGAACCAAAGTGGTTGTCATGGCGATTTTTCCAAGTAGAATCAAGATGATAGAACTTGCGAAATGGAAGAGTATTCAGCTCTCATGAGATAACTAGCTTTTTTTCATCCAAAAGCATGTTAGTGGGAAGGAGTGTTCAGAATCAGGATCAGGGGAATTTTTTTTCTCAAAATTAAAAGTGCTAAGAATTGCGCCAAACCAGAATGAAAACAACCGGCTCGTTGTCAAGAATCCAACACAACTCTTTTTGTCAAAAACCAAGTTTGGATGAAGAAGTTATAGTCTGCTGATTGTCGTTCATAACATGCAAAATTTTTAAAAAAAATTGTAGAATAGGTACAACCTGATGACATGGAAGCCCAGTCAGCATTCAAGGAATCTTCCTCAGTTCTTGTCAATGGGACTGTGACAAGTGTCACTGCAGGATTCACCAATTTTGTTTTAGAAGGTAAAATTTTCCCAATGTCCTTCAAGGTTGAATTTGGGTTCATGATGAAATTATTTTATTTAATTTTTAAGGTTGGATATATATATATATATATATATATATATATATATATATATATATATATATATATATATATATAATTGTAAAGTTTTATATGGTTTTTATCATATATTATATTAATTTATTATATATATTAATATTTATTATTAATTTCAAACCTTACATATATTATAATTCTACTTTTAAATAATCCAAAGTTAAAACCTTACA
Organism: Pinus albicaulis; assembly: GCA_034641835.2. Lineage (NCBI taxonomy): Eukaryota > Viridiplantae > Streptophyta > Pinopsida > Pinales > Pinaceae > Pinus > Pinus albicaulis. The sequence goes on from CM076581.1 coordinate 706,169,884, forward strand.
GTGGCATTATAACTATGGTTCAAACCTTATATATATATTTCCGCATATTTTTTGTTAAACCATAGTTCAGAACGTATTTATGCATATATACAAAGTCCATTTTCAAAGGATTACATGGTGTATTAAACGGTTGGTAAATTCAAAGGTTCTATTGGCACGCATTAGTATACGTTTCAAAAACATATGTATGGAGGGACGGAGGTCGGGGTTCTACCCCGTGACCTCCCCCCAATCACTATCACCGCTTACCAATGGGCCAAACCCTTAATCCTTGTTAAGCTAAGTGCACAACACTTATTTAAAGAGTACACAGACTCCAACGGCAGAATGGAGGTGGCTAGCCCCACGGGCCAACCCTCCTCCCACATGACCACTCCACATAACCCAGTCTTAAGCATCCAATTTAACTGTGCTTAGTGTGTAATTAAGCGCACCTATCCATTAATTAAACAACAATTAAAGATGGAATATTTTTAACGGATTCTTCCATTTTCGATGGACTTCCATTTTTGGCGGAGCTAACTGGAGCTTCTCCAGTTTTAGAGGCAGATTACTAGGAAAAATTAAATGAGGCATATCTTGAGCAATATTCGACCAATTTTGGCTCAGGAAGAGTCATTCCTAGCATATTTTATTGCTCTGAATTCTTTGGAAAAACTTGCATATGCAGAGGAGAAATTCTACAGAGGTTTTTGTCACCTTGAAGAATTTTGAAGCTAGGGCCACCAGGAGGGAAGGCCATGCCTAGATTCACTGAAGGTCAAATGGGGTGAATGAACAATCATTATTAGATGTATTTTATTCTTTGAACGCATTGGTATAGTTTTTAGAGGCGTTGGAGCACTTATGAAAGTGTTTTTTTTATCACTTTGGAGATTAAACAAGCCCATGGCCATCAGAATGAGAGGTCAAGCCTAGATCAATTCTAAGCCAAATTAATCAGAGATTTAATAGTAATTTTTGGGGTTTTTATGTCTTCTAAAGACAGTGGAGTAGGATAAAAATCCATTGGATCACTACAAGTGCATGTAATTAGACATTTGTCTCTTAATCCCAAGAGGGCCTAGCTAGTTGAAGCACGTCCATGGAGATGAAGTCTAGGAGGGGTGAACTCTGGTATCATCCATTGTGTTATGGGTATGTTGTGTGTTATCTCTATGCATTTTTTTTTATACATGAGTTTTTAAAATTTAATTAACTCATAATTTTATCATAAAATACGCATAAAATTTGACACATAAACCCCTTCACAAGTGGTTAACTTGAGATGATTCTAATCACACATTTTTAATACTGATTAGGGAGATAGCATAGAAATAACTAGTTTTCCCATATTCATATCACTATTCAGCATCAACTGAGTCAAAAGGAGAAAGATCCTTCACACTTGATCCTTGAAGGACAATTTTCAAGATACACGGGATATGCTTTTCAATGCGGTTGAGACGACCATTCTATCTTTGGAGCTGGAAGTGGATTTGCTGAAAATCCTTACTGCAATCTAGGAGCCTATAAGAGGACAAGGACGAACCATAAGGGATATGATCTAGAGCTTTCACTAGAATATTCTTCATCATCCAATACAAATGGATAATTTATTTGTACTGGGAGAATCTTCCCTGAGAATGTCCAGGTTCAGGCACAATAGTCTACCATTCTTCCATATCACTATTTAGAATTCCCATGTGTTGGTTAAGCTTGACTTCCCATGTTTCGATCTGTTGGTTGACCTAGGCAAAGCTTCCCTTGTGGTATGTACAGACACCTTAATTAATAATACGAGAAGCATATTTATGACCACAAGGTTTACCCTCAACGTCGTTAAGGTGACTAGGCATAGGGGAACCTATAGAATATTTACCATGGCCATGGGAGCCCTTGGTGGTTTTCCCCTTCCCTGCAGTGCAACGAGCCATGGATCGACAAAAGCTTAAATAAGTTGAACTTGTATCCTTGGACCCTATTAGCCAACCTGAGGATGGGTTGCACTGGAGCAAGTGACCTACCACAAGAACCATATGTGAGAGCCTCATATTATATAGAACCCAATTCTTCCCTAGGTTGTAGCCTTCCAACTAGAAGCAAGGATAAAAATCGAACCAGAAAGCAAGAGTCCCTCTATGTGTTGGGTGGTTGAGGCCATAAAAATTAGTTGAGCCCCTCCCATGACGAAACCCATAAATAGAAGACCTGACTCTACCAAAATTCAGCAAGAATCTGACTCCACAGTGCCAGGAGCGAGACCAAGAGAAAATCCAGGACCCAAATAGAGGCACTACCCGAAAACCACCCATGCATGACAAGAGAATTCCAAAATATATAAACATAGGAATAGAAAATATGGAAAAAACTTCATACCATTCTGTAAATTCCATACAATATGGTTAGTAAAATACTTTCCAAACCCTCTGGTGAAAAATATTTCCATTCTTCATAGAGACCTCAAAACTAGATAATTATCCATAGTCGGAGAGAGATAAAAATGAGGCCTGAAAACATACCTGTTAATGATGCTCTGAAGAAACTGAGAATAAGATGACAAGTGGTGAGTGATCGCAGAGTACACCTTCCCCAATTCACACAGCTTCTTAGACCAAACCAGATTCAAACAAAGATTTTAAATACACAACTTACAAACCTTACCAACATGAAACTAAAAAAAGTTCCCCACAAGATAGTTATTTCCACCTTCATAAATTGCATTAACTAGAGGCATGCATGAGGACACCGCTCCATCTGGCTCATGCATGTTGAGGGTGGCATAGTACCTTCATAGTTTCATCAAATTGATTGACTAGCAGGGGTGTGGCCTGCTCTGACCAACACACACCTTGATCGGGGATATTGGTCTCTATCATGGTCATGCTATTGGATGACCCGAATATCATACTCTAGAATTACATTTAGGGGATTTAAATTTTCCTCCAGAGTTTGGGGTGGTCAGGTTAACTCTATAGATCAGCCCTCGTGAGAACAACCACAATTTTCTAGGAAATATACATCTTTGTTTCCCTATGTCCTAACAGGGGAAGTGAGAATGTAGTCAAATTTTGAGAGCATCTCACCCACTTCTTGCACTAGTATATCAATACACCATCTGTGGCTTAGTTTTTTCCACTTTTCCCCTTGATTCAATTTCTTAATGATCTCTATCACCAATTTGGAATCACCATCAATCATGATTTTTTTTGTAGCCCGTTCTAGTCGTGGTGATGATTCCATCTTTAAAAACAATGAATTGTGCTTCATTGTTTATTTCGTAACAACAATCAACTGCATAGACGAATATAGTCCTCTTGTGAAAATCTTAGAAGATACCTCCAAAACCAGGAGTCTGTGGATTTCCTTCAGAGGCACCATCAAAAATTAACTTAAAAAAACCATCTAGAGGAGTAGATAAGTGCTAAGGTGATATAACATGGTTTATTAGTATTTTCCAGGAGCATGGGGAAATCCTATTAGGGGAAAAATTCAGTAGGTTTAGTATTATGGCTTCATGGGGGGCCACTTTCCAATCTTTCGGGCGCCATTTTTTTTCCAAGATTGTTTCTCTAATATTCCAAATTATACCTTTCCAAGCTTATTTTTGATATTTATAATGATATTTAAATATCCTTCTATTCATTTCCTTCAAAATGGCCCATAGAAGAAATCTAAAAGCCAATTCCCAGGCGTAATTTAGAACCGAGCTCAAGAATAGGCCTTTACGCCATATAATTATAGGTTCCTTTAGAACAATGTAAAATTTGAAACGGGAAATATAAAATGAAAATGAGAAGTATAGCCAAAAAACCCCCCAAAAAAATGAAAAAACCCGAAAACAATAAGTGCGTATTCCTGAATGAGGTTTTATTTCTTTAGGGTTAATTTTCAACATTTTTAAAAATGGTAGTAAAACCAATTTTTCTTTGCAAAAGAAATGGAAAAAACACTCTAATGTTGTTGCTAGAATACATTTTTATTTTCTGGGTAAATTTTCAACATTTTTTTAGTAATTACGTTAAATATAAAATAATGGGATTTAAAACACATTAAAATTCCAACAATTTTCATCCATTTCGTTAAATATATGAAATATCATGACACTAAAAATCCCTAAAATTCTAATTTTTTTCAACCATAATGTTAAAGATAAAAAAAAATTAACAATTTTTTAACCATAGAATTAAAAAACATTAAGTTTTCAATATATTTCAACCATGACATTGTGAACAAATTATATGAAAAAATTAATCAAAATATAAATACTTGTATATTGAATGAAGCATAAATGATTTCTCTAAGCTATTGTTGCATTGTGAATATTCTAAACAAATGATTTTTTCATAATTGAAACATATAATCTAACAAACATAAAAATGACTCATAAATTCATGTAAGATCATATGGAAGTTAAAATATTTATTTCAAATTGTTAGGGTCCAATAATAATAGGGTTCATAATTTTTGAATTGATTATGATTAGCCTTGTAAATATGTACATACCTTGCTTTCTCCAAGTTTTTTTTTTCCATATTTGAAAATAATAATAAATTAAAAGAGGGTAAAAGTCCTAAAAGAAAGATTAAAGGACTTGAAAAGAAAAAGATCAAAAAGAATAAAAATGGACCCCAAAGAACACAAAAAGAGATAAAAATAAAACATGAAAGCGATGCAAGTCAAAATGCCACTACTATTTACTTTTACTGCAAAAATAATGATTATGTGCAACTTGTTCAAAATGCCATAACCCATGATGAGTTAAATAGTTTAATCTTAATTTTTCATGCTTTAAATTTCATGTTTATAGATAGAGAATAAATATCTATCAAACAGTTTAAACTTGACAAATCAGTTGATAGTTAGAGAATAAATGAGGAGCTCAACAGTTTAATCTGAGCCCTCAGATGAAATAAGGTTAGAATTAGATAGTTTCCTTTTTTAAAAGAAAAATGGATTTAGGGTTGCCAGCTTAAATGCACCCATGAAAATAATGAAAAAATGGTAGAATAAATGATGGGTAGGTAGAAAGCAGTTGCAGAAGGCATGTAATAAAACATCATTTAACAAGTTACTAATTTCCCTTCCCTCAAAATATTCCAGTATTCAAAACCTTCAGTTATAAAGTCTCAGAGAATTTCTCTGACTTTTGTTGGGACCAGACCCAAGGCTTAATGACTAATTGGTATTAAGTATTGGATTCGCTTCATAAAATCCCTTTTCCTAAGTTAAAACATCTTTTTTGCCTAGGGAAAGTAAAAATCCACTTAACTAATTTCATGTCATACAAAAATACTTAAAAAACCCACAAAAATATGTATTATCCTAAGTATTAAGTGTAAACAGTTAAGTATGGCACCACCATTATGAAAAATATGCCAGAACACTTAAAACACACTTTTTACTTAGTGCATTTATATGTATTTCTGCTCATCACATTCATTTTCATATTAACTTTAACTTAATTTATTAACTCCTTATAAATACCCCACCCCGTAGTTATATTAATTCACCTTATAAAATATCCCTAACCCACATTATAAGTTTAACCTATGGTTTTAATAATCCACGTGACATATTCCGGTTTTTCCCATAGGTTAAAACATATATATTTTATTAAAACCCACCCTACGGTTGCATTACACATGTAAATCATTAATTTACCGTGTAAATCACATATCCGCCTATCCCTTTAATACATTATATTTTATGTTTAAACTATGTTTAAACTTATTATCTTAACCTTGCCACATAAAAAGCTCCTGGGCCCCACGCCCATCTGCTGAGCAGATCCACCGATAGATCTCGATTGTTCGCAATCCTTCTGCCAGATCTGATGAACCTCAAGCAATATCGTATTTTCAATAACAAGACCATTAATCCATTTCAGATTTGTGATATGGCCAGTGTTGCCCTCCCCTCTCTCCTCCACGCGTCCTTTTCTCACTGGATCGCATTCAATTACGAAATACCATTTACTACCTTCATCTCATGCGATAACCGCCTGGCAGTATTCGACCCCCCGACGCCAAAACACCTCCCCATTCGACTTGACCCGCATTAACTACAAACACTGTTTAAACCCATATTTTCTATAAAACTTTCAATCTATGCTTTAAACCCTTTTTTGGCATTTTTATCTTGTTTAAACTGTTTCTGACTGAAGAAGAGACGAGGTTGATCCCTGCTCATACAAAGAACCAAAATTTGGCCAAATTCATTGCTGTAAATTGCTCATAGCCTCCTGTTTTCATCCAAAAAGACTTCAAACAGCTTCCGAAAGCTCCCCGACGTCTAAGAAACCATTTCTCCGAGTCAAATACCTACAAAAATAGGTATTTTTCAAGAAAATACCTATCTTACAACTGCAAAAAGAAAATCTTGTGAATTTAAGCCTTTTGTAAGTCTGTTTTCTAAAAGAAATACCCTAATTTCCTTCAAAAGACATATTTTCTTTAAAAACCCTAATAAATTCACAGTTTTCTGAAGACTATAACTCGTTTTAAGCAAATTGAAGAAAATTAATCACTTGTAGATCTGTAGAAACCATTTGAATGGCTAAAAGCCCTTTTATGAATGTTCAGAACCCCTTTTGTGCATAAATTAGAAGGCTTTAGGCTTGTTTTATCCAAAAAGGAGCAGTAAATCCTTGATTAAACCTTTCCTGAGTCTAAAAAAGGTTTAAAGATTATTTTTGAGCAAAATTAAAGATTTGAAATAGAATAAAGCCTAATTTTTCCTATTTATATTCAAAAAGACCTATGTCAAACTAAAAAATACCTTTTGTAAATAGTCTAAGCTTACAAAAGATTATAAAAAACTTAAAAATAGAGTTTCCAAGTTCCAGAGGTCAAAATTGTGAAGAACAGACCTAGAAATGGCTTCTAAAAGCACCATTGTCGTGAATTCACTACAACCTCCCGTTGTAGATGTTGAGCATACCCCTTTAGCTGATGTTGATTATAAAATAACTGATCCAGTAATTGAATTCAATCTTCTTGATCTTCACTACTGGACTTTAGAAAAATCTTTGGATCAGGCAGATGAAGTTCAAATTTGGGAATCCAACTTACCCAAATATGTAGTTCCTCATACCCATCAGTGTCCAGAAGTTATTATATTGTGTCAAGCCCACTATTCCCCTAACCAAAGAGTTATTGTTAATACTGAGAAACAAGTATTATTCACTATCACGGCAGAAGCCATAAATCAAATGCTACAGTTACAACCAGAGCCAAATGCAGTCCCATTGTCCATAGAAGCCCTTACAAAGCTTTATCTGGATTTAGAATTCCCTAAAATATTTCAAATATTTCAAGTATTCATGCCCACATATGTTGAAATCCCAAAGATCAACCCTCCATATTCATCCTCCAAATTCCCTGAAGGATCAAGATATGTCATTTCAATGTTGTCTTTTATCCTAGGTTACTTTACTGATGAGCACACTGAGGAGTCTATACTTGGTTTTCTATCCACTTTTGTGCTTGGTCAACCTTCTTCTGTCATTTATAACTATGTTGAGTATATAGCTGATAATATCCATGATCAGCTTGTGAAACTTCCTACTTAAGGAGTATTTAGGTATACCTCCTTCCTCTTTCATATGTTCCTATACTTCCAGTCAGATAAATTCCAAATAACCCTTCAAAAGCTGGATGTAGAGGGTAATCCATTGTCATTCATTTTTTGGACTTCTCTTATTAGAAAATAATCAACAGAGTTCCATTATGCAGATTTCACAGATTTATTTATTTATCCATTGATAAATATGCTTACAAACAATGTAAAACCAAGGATAAGTATTGAGATTAAGAAATTTTTACAGTTGTCAGAGCAAAGAAGAGCTGGTGATTGGTACCTATACCAAAACCATACAAAGATTATAGTCTATGAATCAAACCTCTTGCCCTACAAACTACCAAAATATGTGTCAATGAGAGTGTTTGCATTAGAATATATAAGACAAATTCTAAACTCAGATTCTATGAACTTTTTGGCTGCCAAAAAGAAGACTCAATTCAAGTTGAAAAACTAGGTAGGACCTTTCATATGCAATCACAGGGAAGCAGGTACAAAGGCAACATAACAGTTGCTGGAATATAAGTTTGGCGAAAGTTTCTTATGGAACTATGATCCACATGGAATAATCAGTAAGATGAGGGTGAAATTCAAATTAACCACTTACATTCATGATAAGAAACCTGAAATTGAAGAGTTTTCAAATCAAGTAGAATGGTTGGAAAATACATTAATAGAAACAATCAAACAAGGTGATACTAGTCACACTTTGAATACTGTAAATCAAGAAGACAGAACCACAAAAAGAATCAGAGAAGAAAGTTCATATACAGCTGAAACAACCACAAGCACTAGATTCAAGCTTAGATACAATAAGAAACCTAAGGTTAATCCAGTGGAAAAAGAGAACGAAACAATTGAGATTTTAGACGAAGAAGATGCAGAGAAGAACATGGATAATACAACAGTTATTGAAAATGAATAGCCACTTGATACTTCTAACACACAGGTGATTTAGAAACAAAAAAGCATGGATGCTTATTCATCACAACAATAAGAGGATACATACCTTGATATCAAAGAAAAATATAAACAGATCAAGGCCGAGAATGAAGAGATAAAGAATGAAATTTATTCACAGTATTTGAAGCAGAATCTAGGAAATCAAAATAGGCTGCTCCCAACCTTTGATTATGCAAAGACAAAATTGATAATGTAAATACTTCAACCTAAAGTTAAAACACCAAAAACAACAACAGATTATAAGAAGGTTGACTTTGAAGTACCAGTAGAAAGCATTCATCCCTTAGATCAAATTTAGTTCCATAAACAAAGCTTAGAAATGCTTTATTCTACTATGACTACAAAGGAAATGAGTGCCCAGAAGCTCCAGAACACTGTGACAAATTTGAGAGATCGGATTAGGATTGAAAAAGATTCTTCATATGCTAAAGACACTAGAATCAAGTCTTTAGAAGAATTGGTGATTGAAGTAGGGTATGACCCTGCTAATGTAAAAGTTGCAGAGGAATTGGTGAAGAAGAAAAATGATGACATTGTAGCACTTAGAAAAAAAATAAAGCTTCCTCCAACATAACATCCTCAAGCTAAGGAGATTGTGCAAGAGGAAAATAAAAAATATGAGATGATGAGTCTCATACTACAAATGACAGAACAGATCAAGGAAATGGAAATTGAGATGGACAAGCTTGTCCAAGAAAAAGAAGCTGCAAAGACTCAAACTGTTCCTCCTACAATCATTCCCATGGTAACAACAACAGTTCCTTCAACTCTAGCAGAAGAGTTAGAACCAAAAGTCCCATTGGCCACAGCTGTGCCAATCACTTCTTCCACTACTTCTGCTACTAAATCTTCCACTTCAACAGTGAAACAGACAGATGAGGCTAGAAAACTCATTAAAGCCATGGAAGAGATGTCAATACAGAATAATGAGATCAATAGATTAAAAGTGAAAATCAAGAACTTGGAGGATGCCAAGAAATTAGCACAAATAAATGTTAAAATAGAGGAACAAAAAGCCAAAAGGGTAAGTGGACAATTAAATAAGGTTGAAGAAAAGTTAACTTTGAAAGAGCCAATGGCTTACATCAAAAATAAAATATGTTTCAAAATCATTGAGTCAATCAATGACACTTGGCCTTCCATTCAAGTGATCTATGAACAAAAGGACTTAATCAAAGCAGCCAAAGAAGAAATTGTGAAGACAAAAGAAGAGCTAGGTGCTAAACCTGAAGAAGCCTTAGAAATAATCAAGTTTCTCAATACTAAGAACAAACAAGAGTTGGATGAGATAGGGATAAATGATAGAACTTAAACAATTCTTGAGGTAAGAAAGGTAATTTCAAAGAAAAACTTGATGAAGCAGCTAGAAGAGAAGTGTCAAAACATGGACATAGCCATAACTAGATTCATGGTTAAGTTTGAAACATTGAGGCAAAAAGGTTTGCCAAACATTCTTGTTCTTAATGATAAACTAATGATGCAAGAAGATTACAGCATGTTCAAGATCAGAGATTTTTCCAAAGAACAAGTGAACAAGGCAGATTGGCAATGAGTTCCTACATGCCAAGTGTTGCACAAAAGTGTTGAAGATTTTTTTTATTTACAACATGAGATAAAAAATCTCTTTGTGGTCAAGACAACCTTTTTTAGATACATAAAGGCTAATGAGAATTTCAGGAAACTTTCAAAGATTAAATTTCCTGATGAAGATTTTTGGAAAAAGCTTACTAATTTACTGTAAAAAACAATTTACAGTGGAAGAAGATAAAAAATAGATTGTTGTTTTTACACAGTAAAATTTTTTTTTTTACATCAGTAAAGCAGTCAAAACAACATGGTTAAAAGAGTATCAGTGGTTAAACTGTATCAGTTAAAGAGTATCGGATGAGATAAGGCTTCAAAAGAGATTGAAGATCTTTTTGGCAGCGTTAAAGACAACACAACAGTGAGCTGCACCCAAATCCAAACAACATTTCTATTTAATTTGAATAAGTAGGACAACTTGCAGTTTGTTAAGCAGCTGTCACTATCTTTTTGTAATAAGATCTTTTATTTCCAAAAAACATTCCTTGGACTATTCTAGGATATTTTGTATTACTTTTTGTATAAATACTTCATCCTTTGAATTATTAGTGTGGAATAAATTGCTAAAGATTTATATAGTCAATTTTTCTGTACTTGAAGGGTTTTGTATCAAGTTTCAAGTCAGCAGGCTGAATCAAAGCAATAAAGCATCATATTTCAGGATTCATGTGTTGGGCCACTTAAGTGAAGTACTTTATTTTTTTATTTGTTAAATCTTCTTATGTTTTCCATTCATACATAAATGTGTTCTAAATTTTAATGTGAAATCAGGAAGTGATATATCAAAATTTGTGAAAAGCACTCTATTTTTTACTGGTTTACATTTTAATGTTTTCTACTGATTTCCAAAGTAGGGAAATCTTAATTTCTCCCTCTTTCGAATGACCTCTGTCTTCTCATCCTTATCCGAATTAAAGAATCCTTGATTTCTCTTTATTCCGATTAAACCATTTCACCAATCAACCTCGAATATCTTGAGTGACTCTTCTATTTTGCCCTGAAAATATTTGACTTTAGACCTTGATCCTGATCTATTTTCTTGACACATTGACTCCATTTTCCCAATGGAAAATCAGATCTATTACTCTCCATCTCATTAAGTGATTTTTCCCACCAAACCAAACCAAATATCAAAACAGATTTTCCCTATATAACTAGCCTAAAATCAAACATAAAAAAAGTTAAATCTTATAGAGAGAGCCTTCTCTAAGCCTTAGGAAGGCTAGATCCTAAAGCTTGAAATTAGGTCTGTGGTTATCTCTAATATTCTTAAAACTATAAAATAAAAAATCTCACAACTTTGGGAATTATTAGAGTGCTAACACAAGTTACCATGCAAAACATCATTTATATAAATTGTCTTAGACAATTATTCAAAATCACTCATATGTTATTGCACACCATCATAATTAACATCCTCTGAAGAATGACTTGATGCAGATGAATATGTTCCATATTCTTCTCTTTCATCAACTAGTTCCCCATATGAGTAAAGATGCATTCCCACCATTTCAGGTTTCAAAAGTATTCTATATCTACGATTGGGTTGAGCAGACTCCCATCTCAACATTATTTCTTTTGGTAGTAACCTCTTCAGAATCTCTATCGTCCTGGAGCAAAGAGTTAATCTCTTTGTTAAATTGAAGTCATAAACAACTATGTCAACTTCCTCCAATTGTAATAGCTATGTGCGGCAATAATTTATATTTGTACCCTTTATTTTTCTCTTTTCGCCAATTTTTTAATCAACAACCATCTCTGGCTTGTGCACACCATTGAATTGGTGTGTCTTTGTCACATACCAATGTACTTCAACACTTGAAACATCTTCATTTTCTGTAATTACCTTGATAGCATTGGTAACCCAGAATGGATAGCCATGTGCATCCCCATATGCTAACACTTCGATCAAGCAACCCTCCATTATATCTTGTAATAAACCCCTATAAAGGTCTTCTCTGGCTTCACGTTTTCCACGAGATCTCGTGGAACCAATATACATTTCTCTTTCCTCCACTTGTGAAGAATTAATAATTTGTTGCTATTCAACAATGTTTATTTCCTCATGTTCATTTGACACATTTTGTGGCCAAATAAATGGAATATTCAAAATTATACCTTAATTTTTTAATCTTGAAATGATATCACTCTAATCATTGAAAAAGGACTCCCACCAAACGGAATCAACAACATCAAAGTACTCATATGTATATCTAATAGATTTTTTAATTTCTCCTAGGCATTTAGAATAATATATATCTCACTTCAGCCTTCGTGCATTATGAACTTCAACAAATTATTGTAATAACAATATATTTTATGCAAATATTGGATGATCTGGAATGAACTTAAAAAATTCCCAAACGTGATGATGATGGCCATTCTAGAGTAGTTGCATACTTCTTGCCCCATATAAGTGTTTTCCCATCAATTTTTTTGATAATAAATTAATGTTGGAAGCTAATTTTATTAATGTGTTCAATGCATTTCTCCTCACCATGCAATCCCATAATACACCTTCACATGTCAACAATTTCTTCTAACACATGAAAAATAGGCTTTGGCATGTATGATTTATTAAAAAATTCAATTAATTATGGAGATATTGCAACATCCTTCCTCAATGTTATTGAAAATTTATTGAACCTATGATCAATATGGTCGTGAGTCTACCCAACAAAAAGGAAACCAACCTTTACCTTTTGAAAAAATCTCAATTCAACAAGTATGTTTAGATATCCAAAAAGAATCTGTTTTTTATTTTCACGACAAGCATTGTCCAATTGTAGATACAAAACTTTAGGAATATTACCACACCAATGAGAAATCACATCATGAATGATGGTTATTTTCATATTTGCATCATTATGAATATTTGGAGTTTTGAATTAAACCCTTGGCGACATTTTCCCATCATAGAACATGCAACCGACCAAGTGAAATTGGATAAAAATTTTCCTCATGTAAATTTTTGGGTGTGCAAACAAAATGTGGTAGAAGTGTTTTCTTTTGGTCCATACCATCAATTATCAATCCCAAATATCTATTTTGATTAACAAAACACTTATTTTGATGCTTGTACAAATTTTTCCTTTCACTTGTTTGTTGTTCGTGATGCTCTTGAAGTGATTTGACAATGGAATCTACACATAAAATAAAAGAAACCCATTAGTAAATACATTTTAATAGCTGATCACAATACAATTTAAAAGAATAATGTTTTGAATTCTTAACTCTTTCTTCTTCTTGACATTTATCCCTTTTTTATTTAAGAGAAGCACATTTTCTGCAAATCCCCATCCTTGTATTCTTAGGAATACAAACAATGTTGAATTCTCTCCTCCATATCTACACTAAATATTGGTATGTAATTAAATGACCATTTCCTTCAACACCTTTTGCATATTCTTTGTATAAGTTGTAGATTTCGCGTCTTGAGAAACTATCTATAATATGTATTCTATATCTATTTGGAAAGAACTCTCCATTTTTTGAAAAGAAGTCTTGCATACATGATATTGGAGTATTTTCTAATGGCCCAAACTCTCATTTATAACATACTTATGAATAATATGTGGGGTATTTTTTCCAAATTTTATTGTAATCTTGAAAGCCGAAAATTACCAATTGAATGAAAAATTTTGAAATCCTTTCTACAGAGCAATAAAGACCCGATATGATAATAATAAACTGTCAATGTAGATTGCATGCACCCCACTAAATATGAATTATAGATGCTTTTATTCATTGACAAATATCTCTTCCTTTTCTCCGAAGCAAACTTGAAATCCATATGTTTCAAGAAATCCTTTTTACAACAATCACTTGAAATGATATCATTGATAGAAATTCTTCTCATGAGATATTATGCTCTACCCCTTGTATAACTAGAACATCTTCGATTGATACCAAAAGGTCTTGTCCTACTCCTAGATACAATATTTTCTCAAAACACCTCCATCATCTCATCGTTCTCTGTATAAACATTTTAATCATCATTAGGATGAATAATATCCTTATTATGATCATTTTCAACATAGTTAGGAAATTAATCACCATCATTGTTTGAAAAATATTCATTACCATCTTCAGCGGCAAGAAAATTTTCACTACCATCATTTTTTCTTTTGAAATACTGACTTGGAGGATATTCTTCAGCATCTTCATCCTTCCCTTCATCTCTATTTCTCTCATAGTGCTTAGGATTAGGACTAAGTGGGAATTGTGACTCTTGATTTATTGGAAATTATTCATCCTGGCCTTCGTCGTTGTTGCTATCATAGTCCATAGGATTAGGACTAAGTGGAAAATGTGACTCTTTATTTACTGAAAAGTATTTATCATGGCCTTCATTACTACTGCTCTCATAGTCCATATAATTAGGAATAACTAGAAAATGTGACTATTTATTTATTGAAAAAAATTTTATCCTTCTCTTCGCCATTGTCACTCTCATAGTCCTTAGGATTAGGACTAAGAGGAAAATGTTACTCTCTATTTAATGGAAATTTTTCATTCTTACCTTCATCATTATTTCTCTCATATTCCTTAGGATTAGGATTAAGTGGAAATTGTTACTCTTGATTTACTGGAAATTTTTCATCCCTGCCTTCGTCACTGCTACTCTCATAATCCATAGGATTAGGAATAAGTGGAAAATTTGACTCTCTATTTATTTGAAATTATTCATCCTTCCCTTCATCACTGTTTCTTTCATAGTCTTTGGTATTAGGGCTAAGTGGAAAATTTGACTCTCTATTCATAGTGAAATAATTTTTGTTATATTCATCAATATGAATAGAGTTTTTACGCGATGAACATGTTGATGCTTCATAAAGTGAAACTTCAGTATTAGAAGAATCCATGAGATTCAAAAAGAATATGTTGAATGATACAAATTCAGTCTCTCCCAATGATAATATATAGATGAAAGAATCAAAATTTCCCTTCAAAGTTCCGCCCTAAATTTTTTCAGCGAAAAATTCCCCTCCAAAAAATTCGTTTGAAGTATGTCCCTTCAAAATTTTATTCTACGATTTATTTCAAAAAATTGTGTTGAGATTCAACAAGAAGATCCTAGTGAAAATTAAGCACCTACACTAGAATGGAGCCTCAGGCTATTTTTAGGTGGATGTCTTTTTATAGATGCATGAGAAAAATCTATTTATAGATGCACATCTATTTATAAATGTATGTGCAAGTTCTATTTATAGATTGCATGTCAACTATTATTATCCCTTAATATTAGTTGGACAATAAAAAATAATCTATTCTCAATGAGCACTTGGAAATAGTTAATTGAAGTGGCGAATCAGTTAGCTAAATGAATTTCGAGTTAAGAGGTTGGTTGGTGAGAAATGCAAGTGGACTTAGTTGTAACTGAGTGACTCGAAGTTGTAACAGAGTTGGAAGTGTAGTTATGAAAGTTGTAAAGTAGTTAAACTCAGTTAAGTGAGTTAAAATCGGTTGTGCTAGTTGTAACTGAAGATACACTAGTGAGAGATCAAGTGAATTAATTATTAATTAGTTCACAATCAGTGGTCTCACATGCAACTGAATATTTACTACTCTTAACTGCATGCATGTAAAATCTAGTGGAGACCCAGTTGAGTTCTAGGTGAATGGGAAGATAATTATCAGTTGTGACATTATCCAGTTGCACACATGCAACCACACACATATTGGATGTGTCCATGAGGATTTCACATTCAAGGTAGGCATGATTGCATCCATTTACGTATTTCTATTAGCAGGGATTATGCAATGGAGGAAGGCTATCTGGAGACAGTAAATTGGCTAAGGAACTTACCAATTTTTGTATGACAGTGTGAGACAGTTAGCTAATGTACTGAAAGCTCTTGGATTAGAGGTTTGTATGTAATTTTTTCATGATCCATGATATAATACATAATAGAATATAGTGGGGTTTTTATCTATATGCTTCCCCAGGTAAATTATTTGTGTTATGTGTGATTGATCTTTCTTCATGATATTGTGATTGGCGATTGTGTTTCATATTCCGCAAATATTTGTAGAAGCAATTCAGTATTTAACAGTGGCATATTATTGTTAGATCAAGAGAATCCACGACATACATGTATTTTGTATTAAATTTCTACATGGTATAAGAGCATAGGAAATTGCAATTTTGAAGTAGGAGCTAAGTTTGTTGGTGAAAAGAATTCGAATTTGCTAAAAGAATTTCTTGGCGCTACACCTGATTCAAGATCGAAATGGATTTCAATGGCTTGAGGTTAGAGTATGCACTCAAGGGAATCTCGAACAACATTGCTTGGAATGATAGGATGGAGGCAATACTCGAAGACAATGGCTTGAAGGAATTCATTGAAAAAGTTGTACCTAAGCTAGATGTTGCAGATGCTGCTAATCTTGATGCATGGCGAAAGAAAAAGGTAAAGGTGAGGAGGATTCTTTTGGAGGGAGTACGAGACCACATTTTCTCAAGCCTCTATGGGAAAGCCACACCATATGTTATGTGGAAGGCTTTGACGGATCTATTCCAAAGTATCAACGACCATAGGAAATTGGTGCTCAAAGATAAACTCAGAAAGATCAGGATGGAAAAGGGTGACACCATTACAAAGTATCTCACAAATTTTGTCCAATGTCGCGATGAACTAGGGAGTGAGGGAATAACTATCGCTAATGATGATTTGGTGAGCCTAGCTCTCTTGGGACTTCCTAAGAGTAGGCACATTTATGAAGACTCCGTCAACGGACGGGAAAAATTTCTGGATTGGGAACGACTGTCGTAAGATGTGGTGCAGGAGGAGTTCAGGCAGAACACCAGAGATGGATCTTCATCAAAGCATGATGATGAAGAGGATTGTGCTTTGGCTGCCAATGCGAAGAAGGGGAAGGGGAAGAAATTCCATTCTAAATCTGAGTCTAAAGGTAAGAAGCTGGATATGTCCAAGGTGAAGTGTTTTCACTATCACAAACATGGGCATCTTGCTACTAACTATATGCAAAAGAAGAAGAAAAAGATGGATGATGGAGCTGCAGCTAGTGAGGCCCTTGCCTCACAATTTGAGCTTGAATTCTATTTGATCGCATGCATGGAGTCAGGTGCATTGGGATCGGTGTGGTATTTGGATAATGGCGCTTCCTTTCACATGACGGGAGATAAGGAACTTTTCAGTGACTTGGAGGAGAAAGATCTCCATATGCATATAGAGATGGGAAACGACAGATGGTACAATGCAAATGGAATTGGTACTATTACTATCATGAAGCCATGAAAGTCATGCAGCAAATATATACTAGACTTCCAATGGGAACACTTGCTCAGTTAGATCAATGGAAGGGTTGCAACATGGTGAAGTATGTAAATTCCACCTTTCATGAGAAGGAGAACCATTCTTCGGGGATCCTTCAGAGAGTTCACACAGATGTGTGTGGACCGTTCTCGGTTTCTTAAACAACAAAACATAAGTACTATTTTATTTTTGTTGATGAAATTTCTTGTAAATGTTGGATCTTCTTCATGTAGAAGAAGGATCAAACATTCTCAAAGTTCTGTGAGTTTAAGGGATTGGTGAAGAAATAGTTGGGGAAGAAAGTGAAGGCTCTAAGGAGCGATAATGGTGGAGAATACATCTCTAACGAATTCAAGAACTTCTGCAGCAAAGAATGAATTCTAAGAGAACTCATAATGCCTCATAACACATAGCAAAATGGGGTCACGGAGAGGAAGAACAGAATGATCGTGGGTGTAGCACGAATGATGTTTCATGATCATGGCCTACCAATGCATTTGTGGGTGAAAGCGTGCAACAATGCGGTTTATGTGAAAAACCGTTATCCTCATAGAGTACTTGGCATGAGTACACCTGAAGAAGCTTTCATTGGTAATAAATCAAATATTTCACACTTTAAGATTTTTGGCTCATCCGTTTATGTGCATGTGACCAAGGATGCCAGGAAGAAGCTAGAGCCAACTTCTGAAGTTGGGATTTTTGTGGGGTGCACAAAAATACCCGATAATTATTGTGTGTATTTTCCAAAGAGTCGAATGACTTCGGTGCGACAGGATATAAAATTCGATGAGGGGAAAGCCATGCAGTTGTCGCTTGAGAGGGAGCTAGACTTGCATGCGAAGGAGGAACTACTGGTTCCCAAAGATGAGTCTCTAGATGTGGATCAGCCACTGGAGGAGGTTCATGGAGTGGATGAGTCCACTCATGTAGATCCAATCATCAGAACTGGTAGAAGACGCACCATAGAAGATGATAGGCTGAGACTTGATGCTGCACAAAATTTAGGAGTCCCTACTTCACAACGCAGACAAAGATAGTCTCTTGAATTATTTACTGGATACATGGCTCTCATGAGCAAATGTATTGTGACTGAACCATATTACTTTCAAGAAGAAGTGCAGGAGCCCACATGGGTAGATGCAATGGTGTAGGAGTATGACTCCATTGTCAAAAAAAATTCTTGGGAAATTGTTCCAAGGCCGATTGATAAATCAATGGTAGGTTCGAGATGCATCTACAAGGTAAAGCAAGATGCTGATGGGAGTGTTGAGAAATACAAGGCCAGATTTTTTTCCTGGGGCTTCTCAGATTGAGGGGATAGATTATGAAGAGACCTTTTCACCTGTCGCAAGGTATTCTTCCATAAGGACCATCCTTTCTCTCTTATCGCATATGGGGTGGCTCATTCATCAGATGGATGTGAAGACTATGTTTTTCAATGGGATCATTTAGGAAGAGGTGTACATAGAGAAGCCTAAAGGTTTCTAGATATTCAATATCAATTTGCATGTGTGCAGACTCAAAAGAGCATTTTATGGGCTGAAGCAAGCACCCCATGCTTGGTACACTGAGATAGACAGCTATTTCACCAAACTGGGCTTCACCAAAAGTGAAGCAGATGCAAACCTATACCAAATTGTGGTGGAGGGTAAGATTTTAATCATTTTTCTTTATGTTGATGATTTAATATTGACTGGTGATGAGCAGTTGATACACTCATGCAAGGAGGATCTTGCAAGGAAGTTCAAAATGAAGGATATGGGCCTCCTTAATTATTTCCTTGGATTGGAAATATGGTAGTGAGATGGTGAACGTTTTGTGTCTCAAGGAAAGTATGCAAGGGAGATACTGGGTAAGTTTCACGTGGAGGGTTGCAAACCCATGGATAATCCTCTTCCAGGAAACTGGAGGAAAGAGGATGCTACTTCTAGAGAGGTAGTCGATGCTACTGTCTATCGATAGTTAGTGGGTTCGCTAATATATCTAGTGAACATGAGACCAGACATTTTCTATGTCGTTAACCAGTGAAGTCAAGATATGGTTAAGCCTACCAAGCTCTTTTGGAAGGCGGGTAAGCATGTCATGAGATACTTGAGGGGCACATCAGAGTATGGCTTATGGTACAAACAGACGGATGAGGTGAAGTTGCATGGCTTCACAGATGCAGATTGAGCAGGTAGCCCAACGGACAGAAAGAGCACATCAGGGAGGATCTTTAGCATTGGATCTATAGATGTTTCTTGGTATAGCAGGAAGCAAAGATCCATGGTACTCAATTCAGCGAAAGTGGAATACATGGTAGTGAGTCAAGCTACATGTGAGGCTATCTGGATGAGAAAGATCTTGGTTGGTTTGTTTGGTTCTCATTTAGATCCGATAGTGATTCATTGCGATAATCAGAGTTGCATTAAACTCTCGATTAATCCTGTAGTTCAAGATAGATCTAAGCATATAGATATCTGGTACCATCATCTCAGATATTGTGTGCAGAGGAGGATCATGTTGCTTCAGTACATTCCTATGGAAGATCAGGATGTAGATATTCGGATGAAGGCGCTCACCAAGAGAAAATTTGAATACCATAGAGACCGGATCGGGGTGAAGTATAATCCCTTTCTTGTTGAGAGGGAGTGTTGAGATTCAACAAGAAGATCCTAGTGAAAATTAAGCACTAACTCTACGATGGATCCTTAGGCTATTTTTAGGTGGATGTCTATTTATAGATGCATGTCTATTTATAGATGTATGTGCAAGTTCTATTTATAGATGCATGTCGACTATTATTATACCTTAATATTAGTTGGACAATAAACAATAATATATTCTCAAAGCGCACTTGGAAATAGTCAAATGAAGTGGAAAATCAGTTAGCTAAAGGAATTTTGAGTTAAGAGGCTGGTTGGTGGGACATGCAAGTGGGCTTAGTTGTAACTGAGTGATTCGAAGTTGTAATAGAGTTGGAAGAGCAGTTATGAAAGTTGTAAAGTAGTTTAACTTAGTTTAGTGAGTTAAACTTAGTTGCACTAGTTGTAACTGAGGATACACTAGTGAGAGATCAAGTGAATTAATTATTGATTAATTCACAACTAGTGGTCTCACATGTAGTTGAATATTTGCTACTATTAATTGCATGCATGTCAGATCCAGTGGAGACCCAGTTGAGTTCTAGGTGAAAGGGAAGATAACTATTAGTTGTGACATTATTCGGTTGCACACATGCAACCACACACACATTCGATGTGCCCATGAGGATTTTTCAATAAAGGCAGGCATGATTGCATTCATTCAGGGATTTCTGTCAGCAAATATTGCGCAGTGGAGACAGGCTGTCTGGAGATAGTAAATTGGCTAAGGAACTCGCCAATTTTTGTATGACAGTGTGAGAAAATTAGCTCATGTACTGAGAGCTCTCGGATTAGATCTTTGTATTTAATTGTTTCATGATCCATGATATAATACATAATAGAAGATAGTGGGGTTTTTAGCTATATACTTTCCTCGGCTAAATTATCTCTGTTATGTGTGATTGATCTTTCTTTATGATATTGTGATTGGAGATTCTGTTTCAAATTCCACAAATATTTGTAGAAATGATTTTGCATTTAACAGTAGCATATTATTGTTAGATCAAGAGAATCTAGGACATACATGTATTTTGTATTAAATTTCTACAAATTATACTAAAATGTTCTCTCGACAATTTTGACCCTAATTTCTGTTCAAAATTTACACACTGTTTTCTTTTAATACATTCTTTCAAAATTAAACTAAATATTTTACTTAAATTATATAACCTTTATTGGATTATTGATTTTTTTTTTTAGTTTTTATCCCACATGTAACATAAATTATTGTATCTTCATAATATTAACTATATATTGATTTTTTTATAATTTTGTTTTTAATACCACATTCACCTCACAACAAATCAGTTCCATAATTTATGCTATATAAAAAATTTCATTGTCACTATTCCTCAGATCACATCAAGATTTCTCGAGGTTTCCTTAAAAATCTTGGAGTGATTTTGTGGAAAAGCTATGTTTTCATAGAAAACACTAATGAGGAATTTCAAGAAAATAAGTAATTACATGCCAACAATTCATTTTTTTAAAAAAAAATTTTCTTTGTCTTGGGTAATAGCTTAATTTATTATTTTGAAAATTAGGAATTAGGTTCATCCAAAATATGAGACAAAAAACCAATTCAATTAATTTTATTTTCTAAAAAATTGAAAAAAAAAATCACAAGGGCTAGGAGGCGTTGTGTCGCTGGTGGGCATGCTCACCTGAGGCACAATGGTCCCATGGCAAGCAAGGGGGCGATTCAAAAAATTTCCCCCTACCTGCCAAGGGGTCATTGTGTGTCATGTACCTTGGGAGGGCGGGTTTGTCCAGGGGCGTAGCTGCCCTCAACACAGTCGTCGTGTCTAGGGAGAGATTATGAGAATCAACCCCACTTCCTGCCAGGGGGGCAGTGGGCATGCTTTCTCGGGCACAACAGCCAGGGGGTTGATTCTCAGAATCAGCCCCTGGCCACTATTCTTGGGTGGACGCACCCACTAGCACTCTGATAGTCATGGGGGTGGGGGGGGGGGGGTGTGTCTATTCTGAGAATCAGTCCCCCTACTTGATAGGGGGATGGTGGATGTGCTTTCTTGGGCACAACGGCCCTTGGACGTTATGCTAAGGCAGGCGCACACACCCTCCCTCTAGTAGGTAGGTGGGTCAGTGGGAGTGCCTCCGTAGGCATGGAGGATAGAGGACCGATTTTGAGAATTGACCCTTTGGCCTCTGTGCCTGGATAGACATGCCCACCGCCCTCCCTAGTAGCAAGGGGGGTCAATTATCAGAATCGGCCCCCTTAACTGTTAGGGGGTCGCTATGGGATGGTGTACCCACCCGCGACACAATGAAGGTGCCATGAACAACGTGCATGCCACGTACACCCACTGTTCTGCATGTGGGAATGCCCATGGTCAGGTGCGCCCAACCAAGGCACACGTCACTGTGTCATGTGCCTTGGGTGGGCAGGCTGGACCATGGACGTGCCCTCCTACAACATAACCAGGCGTGCCCGCCCAAGGAACACATGCATGTGCCATGTTTTGGGCATGCCCACACACAACACAACGAAAATTTTTCATGCTCGCAGTGCTACATTCGGGTATGCCCACAACTATGTGCGCCTGCCCACATCGGCCCCCTGGTAGGTGGGTGCACCCATCCGGGAACAACGGTGAGAATTGGCTTCAAACCGCTATGCCGAGGAGGGGGTGTCCACCACCCCCCTAATAAGAAAGGGGGTAGATTATGAGAATCAAATCCTATTAATGTTGGGGGGTCTATGGGTACGCCCGCCCGGGCATAGCGATGAAAGGGCCAATTCTAAGAATCCACCCCCTACTTGCCCACTAGCCCCTTGGTAGGAAGAGAGGCTGATTTTGAGAAGTGTGTTGTGTGCCTTGGGCATGCGTGGCCATAGAATAGCGAGCATGCTAGGCATGAACACTGTGCCACGGGCGAGCACGCACATGGTCGGTTGCGCCCACCCACATAAGCCCCCTTGGAGGAAGGGGGTTGATTCTGAGAATCGACCCCTTCGTGCTAGGGGGTCGATGGGAGAAGGAGGTAGGCCCTCAAAAAATACTCTTGAATGAACCAAACCTGAGTTAATTAATACAAATGTAGGAGATGACTCCTCAAAGGAAAAGAAGTTGATTTCATAATGGAAGAAATTACAAGAAGTGAAGCATAGAAAATATTCATGGTATGTGAAATATAGAGAAGGCGATGAAGAGCTGCAAGAATATCTATATGCTGGTAGGATTTATGATGGTGGAAGTTATGAGGTGATGGGAAAATTACTATACCTATATTTGAAGCCGAATACTAAATATGTTTTTGTACTTACAAACCGCCCAAGTGAGATGATAAGATTAGATATTATTTTGTATTGGCGATGTATTACATGACAGAAGATTCTACACGTATATGTAAGGAAATCGTAAATCAAATTGCACAAAAGATCAGAAGAATTTTTATTTTTATTTATGTGTTTTGCATTATTCTAACAATATCATTATATTTTTTATAAATTATTTATTATTGACGTATTATATTTTTTTTGAGATTTTTTTACTGAGGGTCTTTCAATTATGTTGGGGGGAATCTATTTTATAGAGCGAGATATTATGAATTTTTTCGACATTTTCCATGCATAAACAGAAGAATATATGGGAAAGAAGAAAAAAAATACTTCATGATGCTACAAGACTACATAAAATGGATCGACAAATAATTCCAATAATGAATCAATCTAGTAAAGCTACACATGTTAATTTTAAAGATGAGAAATTTGAATTTGAAGTTGAAGATGAGGAATATGTTGCCATTACCGAGGATCAGAATAGAACTGATGTTAGAAAGGAGAAGAGCCATAAAATAGAAAAAAAAAAATCCCAAGGATGTCTCCCTTCTAGTTGATGATGAGGTTATTTCTTATGTTGAAGAAAATATGATAACCGATAGGAGGAAGAAATTAAAAGTTTCTCATTTTGAAAACATCATGGACAACATTGAAGATCCTAGTGAAAATTTAAAATGAAGCAGGGAAATCATTACACCAGAAGATGATTTAGAGGATGGAACTATTAAAACAAAACAAAATTCCATTCAACATCACTTGATGAAGGAAAATTTAATTAAGGGTGTTCCATCATTTCAACTTAATGTTAGTCAAATATATAAGCCAGATGAAGGATAATTTAAATATCAAGTTATAAAGCCACACCGCTTGCATGTTCACAACTTGAAAAAATTGATGAGGTATAATCCATATGCACATGTGGTTGATTATGTGTGTCTTGTTGATCCAATTTAGGTTCCCATCAAAGAAACATTTGACAAGTCAAAATGTTTTGAATACAAATATTATGTACTGAGGGGAACCATTCTGCAGAAGCTCAAAGGAAATTGATGGATGAATATCCCAATAACCCGCATTTTGAAACAATGAAATGTATCATTTATGTTGTTTTAACATATTCAAAAGAAAATTTATTGGCATGGGATCATAGTAAAGATAATGAGTGTATGAAGTCTTTGACTTTGATCCAAAGGGTTAGATTTATTCATAATGAATTTGAATAAAAATGTGGTGGGGATAAGACAAAAGTTGATTTAGCCTTTTAGAAGGAATGTCGTATGGAAATAGGTTATCAAATTGAGGAAAAAATCAATTCAAATGGTGGAAAAGTAAATTCCAAAATATTTAGAGGTATGGATAACATTTTCCAGTTGGAATTTAGAGCTAGAGAGATATGGGAATTGATTGATGAGATTTTTGAGATGTGGGAGAACATTGTCATAAAACACCAGAAGGTCAAAAAGTATAAACCATTGATGTGTACCAGCAATATATCAGGTCCTTAAATGAAGCTTCTTCTAGAAGATATGACTATCACACCTTGGAGAGAAATGCAAGGAGTGAAGTATGAAAAACTTATCAAAACAATATTACCTCGTGTCAAATCAGTAGGATTATCATTGGATGAAATGTATGAGGAATTTATAAAGTAAGTTTGTTATTTTCACTTATTTCTGGATTGTAAGTTTCTATTAAATATAATATATTTTTGGTGGTATTATTTTCTATACATATCACTATATTAAATTTTTTTTCTTTGTTTATTTAGCCACATGGTTTATATGTGAATACATGAACAAATGGTTAAATTGTTGAATGAAGATAGTTTGGATGATGTTGTACACAACTACCCAGTTTCAAGTTTTACAATCCATATGCACATGTGGTTGATTATGCGCTTCTTGTTTATCCAATTCACGATCCCAACAAATAAAAATTTGACAAGTCAAAAGGTTTTGAATACAAATATTATGTACTTGGAGGGAACCATTCTCGAGAAGCTCAAAGGAAATTGATGGAGGAATATCCTAATAACCCGCATTTTGAAACAATGAAATGTATCGTTTATCTTGGTTTAACCGATACAAAAGAAAACTTATTGGCATGGGATCATAATATATATAATGAGTATAAGATGTCTATTAATTTCATCCAAAGGGTTAGGTTTATTCATAATGAATTTGAAGACAGATGTGGTGGGGATAAGACAAAGGAGATCTAGCCTTTCAGAAGGAATGTTGCATGGAAATAGGTTATCAAAGTGAGGAACATTAGGGGATTTTTGAGGTCTAAAATGGGCCTCCTAAGAAAAATGTACAACCAAAATAAACTTTATAAGAACAAATAGGATTCAAGATGATGATGTCAACCATGGTGAAATATTCACCACTTTTGGAGTAAAAAAGTAAAAATATTAAAAAATAATAAAATAATAAAGCTACATTTTCATGGTCCTCATTGTGATGTCCACATAAAAAAAAAGAATGAAGGACCATGAAATCCATGCTTCTAAAGCTAAATTCCAAGTGATAATACACCATTTACATGCCATCCATAAGAAGTACACTATTTTCGGCCATACTCTTCTTGTCCATATCTTTTTCCATATGGGGATGTGATGGTTGAAAATATTCATCTTGTAGTCGGTATGCCTCCTTAATGTTGAATATACCTCGAGTAGAGTATCCCATCGAAGAATGTCAGATCCCTCTTTTTTTGAAATTTTCTGGGAATTAAGTTCTTTGTCCCATTGTTGCCACTGATTCGAGTTGGACCGGTTGGGACAATCTTGATACTCCTTCCATTTTCTCCATCTAGAATTTGGTTGAAGGGGCCTCAAAAAAAATTCCACTCTGCAATAGTTCTAGCTATTTGTAAGCAAGAATATCTCCCCTAAATCATTCCTACAAAGCAGTTTCTCTCTCTGCTACCATGAGTTGTGGTAGAAGAGTTTTTTTTTTTTTTTTTTAAATTCTGTCATGGATCTCCAAAAATAATTTTGAGTGATTATATGTATTTTACTTGCTGCTAAGTTCCATATTAAAGAACCCTTGGGAGGATCCTGGTACCTAAGGATATCCTTTGTCTACAGTGGCATACCATATTTTATGGTCAATATTTTTTTCCATAGATCTTGGACACCTTTTAACCATATCCACCAAAGTTTAGCTCCCATGACTTGATTTAGAGTGAATTGATCCCTGAGACTTAGATCTCCAGCCTTCTTGGAGTTTATGAGGTTGGGCCCAGAGAAGAAATCCCATTTCTTCATTTGATGAGCCCCACCCCATAAGAACTTTTTGAAAATGTCAACCATAGTTGAACATGAGGATTTTGGAGCTATCATCCCTGAGAGCTAGTAGATAGGAATCGATTGTAAGACTTCTTCGAGAAGAAAAAAATTTCCTGCCAAGTTGAGGGATTGGAAATCCCAGCTGTTAAGTTTCTTTTAAATTTTTTGAAGGAGTTATTTCCAGCGAGGGGTCTTTAAAGAACAAAGGAATACCCAAATATTTAATAGGAAGTGAGCATATTCCGATGCCCAACACCTTGGTGAGGAAGGATTGGGTATACATAGGGGTATTCAAAAAGAAGATGCTAGATTTCTCATTATTGATTAGGGTGCTAGACGTGGTCATAAAATCATGCAAGATATATTTTATATTTATCACTTCTTGAAGGGAGACTTGAAAAAATAGCATGATGTCATCCACAAATTGTTGGTGATTAATGGGTAAATCATCACCCCAAGGTCAAAGACCTTTTATCTAGGAGGATTGAACCATCGATCTCAGATATATTCCCAATCCTTCAGCTGCCAAGATGAATATAAACAAGGAGATAGGGTTTTATTTTCTTAAACCATGGGAGGGATTTTTTTTTTTCATTGGGGAGCCACTGAGAAAGATTGAGAAAACAGGAGATGAGATGAGAGAAAAATCTAGTTTAGCCAGCACTGGTCAAACCAAAATATTTAATAATACTAATAATTTAAGACCAACTTAGATGGTCATAGGCTCTTTAGAGGTCCATATTGATCCTCATGCTAGAGGTTTTAAGCTGCTTCATAGAATGGACTATTTATTGGGAAGTGATAATACTGTCAAGGTTTTTTCGGCCCTCTACAAAACCAGTTTTCTCAAGCGAGATAAGAGAGGGAAGGAGGGGTTTCAGACACTTGACAATAACAATGGATATCATCTTATAAATGATGTTACATAAAGCAATAGGTTTGAAAACCTGAGGATCCTCAGAATTTGTAGTTTTAGGGATTAAAGTAATGAAGGTGGAATTGAGACCAGGACTTCTCTATTAGTTTCATCAGGATTCATCCACCACTTCCATATGTCATGCCCAATGAAGTCCCAATCTGTTGGCAATATGATGTAATGTGTTGTCCTTGATGACAACCTACTTGATGAAGTTTTCCTTGATGAGTTGTCTTTGGATAGCATCCTATTTGTTAATGATGTAAATCTGATGTATCTACAGAGCAGTTCAGAAGTAATGAGGAAAGAAATTCCAGTAAGTGGCAGAGTAATGATGAATAAGATATGTCACAATGTATACACAAGTTTGTAAAGGCCAAGTCGCGTATGCCCTTTTGCACTCCAAATTTATAATACCAAGGGGCATTACCATGGTTTTGGCACATAGTATTGAGCACTGTATGGTTTATTTGATTCCGTCCAAGAATACCATCGAAAGTTGTGTGGTTTTGGCTCATGGTATTGATAAAGGCTAAAACTATATAAGGAGAAGAGGATCATAGTGCAGTGTGTGCATGAGGAAGGGTTGTTGATGAATAAATATCTCTAAGGAATATTTGCATGGATGAACTCTGTTCTTATGTGATAGATCTGAATCTATGATGCACCCATGGATTTGAGGATTGTTTAAGATCTCTAGATCTGATGATGTTGAATCTCTAAGATGATCTGCAGAAGAAGAAATGGTGAAGATCTAGCACAAAGTCTGCTGAAGATAATGAACAAATCTGGGTAAGTTTATAGATCTAATCTGTTTTGCAAAGTTTTCCATTTATAGATCTATACGCTAGTTTGTCTGGGCAAAAGCGCGTGTATACGCGGGTTCTCTTAATTAAAAGCGCGTATAGGGTTTTCTGAAGAATAAAATACACAGAATTATACGTGGGTTGGTGTGCAGGAAAGTGCGTATATACGCGGCTTTAGTAAAGAAAAGTAGCGTATGCTATTTGAATTAATGAAAGATCAGGGTTGAGTTTCGATCTGCATATCCATTCTAAAGTCTGGGTTATTTCTGATATTCTGGTTACAGTGGTCTCACTGTTCTGTTTGAAGTATTAGGAAAAGTATGTTTGTTGATGTT
This sequence comes from Pinus albicaulis, assembly GCA_034641835.2. NCBI lineage: Eukaryota > Viridiplantae > Streptophyta > Pinopsida > Pinales > Pinaceae > Pinus > Pinus albicaulis. The sequence goes on from CM076581.1 coordinate 706,198,548, forward strand.
ATGTAAAGGGTTGTGTTGAAGTTGTTTGATCCAGTATGAAAATTGATGAAACGTGGTCTGCAGTGGGTCTGAAGGTTGAAGCCTTCAGTATGGAAGTAGAAGCTTTCAGCCAGTAGAAGCTGGTGTTGAATTCAGGGGGTCAAAGCTTCCTTCCAGGAGAGGCTGGTAAACGAGTTCAGGGGGTTGGAGCTCCCTTCCAGTTGTAGCTAGAGAACAAGAGAAGGGTGCACCCTTCTGCAGGTGGGTGCCTGCGTGCTGGTATGAGTCTGCGCCAGTACAAAATTGTAAGAAGTTTTCTTTATAATAAATATTGAAGACAGAGACGACAGCAGCAGTGGTTTTCTCCCAAATTGGGTTTCCACCTTAAATACTGGTGTTCATGTGTCTGGCTTATGTGTGATGGTCTATTCTATTATTGCTGCACATGCTTACTGCTTACTAAACATCTGGTGAATAAATGATGCAATGATTCAAGTAAGGAATTAAAATACATAATAAGAGCTATGAGCATACGCAAGTTTTCTTAAGGATATCCGCGTGTATATGCAAGTTTTATTCAAAAAAGTAGCGTATGGGTTTTTGAGAAAGAAAAAGAAAAATTTTACGCCGCCTCTAAATACCGATTCACCCCCCCCCCCCCCTCTCAGTATTTTTCCAACAATTGGTATCGGAGCAGGTCCTTCTAAAAAAGCTTAGCCACTAGAAGGAAGATCAAGCAAGATGAGCAATCAAGATGGAATAGCATCTATCAAGCCTCCGCTCTTTAACGAAAACAATTTAATATTTTGGAAAATAAGGATGAGATCCTATCTTCGGTCTCTGGGAGCAGAGGTATGGGCAATTTTTGAACAAGGATATCAATATCCAGCTGCAGTACCAACAGATCCGACGGAAAGAAAGAATTATGAAACGAATGCAAAGGCGCATCGGCGGCTCTAGTCAAAGTTCAACGAATCATAATTTGCCAAATTCATGCAATGAATATAGCAAAGGAAATATGGGACAAAATCATTCTAAGTTATGAAGGTGATGCAAAGGTAAAAGGTGCAAAACTCCAAACTCTCAGAATTGAATATGAAAATTTAAAGATGCATAGTAATGAGAGTATTGCCAGTTTATTTTTACGTCTTGATGATGTTGTAAATTGTATGAGAAATCTGGGAGAAACGATTTCCGAATCTACTTTGGTTGAGAAAATTTTAAGATCACTAACGACAAAATTTGAGTCAAAATTTTCTGCTCTTGAAGAAAAACAAGATCTTCAAAATCTTACTGTGGTGCAACTTCATGGCATATTGACTGCTTATGAAATGAGAAGAGGAGGACCATCTGAAGTCAAAGAAGCCATATTTAGAGCTTCTACAAAAGGAAAATAAGTACAAGAAGCAGAAGGATCAGGATATATCTCAGAAGAAGATGAGGTTAATTTTGTAAAGAAACTTCAACTTGGCACAGATCGGCTCGTAGGTAAGCTTCCTTTCAAATGTTTTGATTGTGGAAGAGTTGGTCATTATGCTGCTAAGTGTCTCCTCATAAAGAAACACATGAAAAAGGAAGCAGAAAAGGAAGGAATAAGAACCGGTCTAGCACTAGAAAAAGTTACTATACTCATGAAGACAGTGATGGGTTATCTGATAGTGAGGAAGAATGTGAACAAGATCTTAGACTTCTCATGGCATTTGAAAAGGAATCTAGAGAAGAAAAATATACTTTTATGGATGCTCTAGAGGACAATGATTTTCTTGATGAAAACAATCAACTCAAAATATGCTTAGAAGAAAGTAAAATAATCATAGAGACTTCGAAAAATCAGATTGAAGAAGAGAAGAAACACAATGAGAAATTAGAATGTGATGTGGTAAGTCTAAGAAAAGAACTTGAGAAAGTAAAGACTTTGAATCTTAGATTTTCTAAAGGATCTGAAACCTTAGATGAGATTATCAATGTACAACGTTCTCCTCTTATAAAGATTATAAGTCTTGATATACCTGAGAATCTTCTCAGGCTTAAGCACCAAATTATCTAAAAGCAACTACAACTAGTATACAACACTCTGCCACTTAGCAAGGGAATAAAGAATATTTACAGGTAAAGCATGATCATCTCAATTCAAAGAACACTAACAGGAATATATTTCAAAGAAACACCAATAAACAGGTAAATTCAAGTAGAATATTTCATGATCGCAGAAATTTCTTCTTAAATGGACAATGTTTCTCATGTCACAATTTTGGTCATAAAGTTATTCAATGTGCTGCATATAAAACCATCAAGACAAGAGAAGCAAGAAAGAAAAGAATTGATATTGGAACAAAGAAGAATACCTATAACAAATTTTCTCCTCTTCAAAATGAAGTTGAATGTGCTTATTGCAATAACTTTGGCCATGAAGAATCTGAATGCAGGAGCAAATTTCAGCCAAAAGAGCATTTTCCTTCAAGCTCCAAAGTGTGGAAAAAAAAGGAATTACAGGTTGAAAATTGTGGCATAGATTTATTTGCAGAAGGTGAAGAAAATCAATGGTACATTGATAGTGGATGCTCTAATCACATGACAGGTGACAAAAACAAACTTCTTCCATATAGTGCTCTAGAAAAGGAAAAGAATGTTACATTTGGAAATGATACTCCTGCTGTCATTAATGGAAAAGGGTTTGTTTTTCTAAAAGAAAAAGTGAAAGCCAATAATGTCATGTATGTGGATGGATTAAAGCATAACCTGTTAAGTGTAAGTCAAATGTGTGATCAAGGAATTGAAGTTGTCTTTAGTTCAAAAGAATGTGTGGTGCGTGATCTTGATACAGGTAAAACAATTATAAAAGGAAACAGAACTCCAAGCAACCTGTATGTATTGAAGAACTGCAAAGAACAATGTCACTTGAGTAAATCTTCAGAAAACTAGCTATGGCATAGAAGGTTGGGGCATCTTAGCTTCTCTCAAATCAACAAATCAAGAAGACTCAAAGCAGTTCGTGATGTTCCCAATATTTCTCTACCTGAAAGTATCATATGCAAATCTTGCCAATTCGGTAAGAAAACCAGAGTGCAATTTAATGCCAAGGAAGGATCATCAATTAAGCCTCTTGAACTCATTCATATTGACATATGTGGACCTATGAGGAAAAAGTCACCACGGGGTGAAGAATAATATATCTTATTTATTGATGATTTCTCTAGAATGTGTTGGATTGGGTTGATCAAACACAAAGATGAAGCATTTGAAAATTTTCAGATCTTCAAAGCACTGGTGGAAAATGAATTATATCTAAAAATCAAGTGTCTTAGATCTGATCAAGGAGGAGAATATACATCAAATGAATTCTTTGAATTTTGTGAACAACATGGCATAAAAAGACAGTTTTCTGTAGCAGGCACTCCACAACAAAATGGTGTAGCAAAAAGAATGAATAGAGTGATTCAACAAATGGATAGAGCTATGCTTAATGATTTCGGAACACCTGACACTTTTTGGGGAGAAGCAGCACATATAGCGGTAACTATTCTTAACAAGGCACATGTTCGTGTAAATAGTGATAAAACGCCATATGAACTCTGGTATGGTAATCCTCCCACTATGAAGCATTTTAGAGTTTTTGGAAGAAAATGCTTTATCAAAAATAATGATGAAAAACTTGGAAAATTTGAACCTAGAGCACATGAAGGAATACTTCTTGGTTACTCCTCTAGGAGTAGAGAATATAAATGTTACAATAAAAGACTTCGGAATATTGTTGAATGTATTGATGTCATTATTGATGAGTCTGCTGCAACTCCAAAAGAAGAAAAACAAACAACAGATGAAGACGATGATGACGTATATCCTTCTACATCAAATAGAAATGATATAGATAGTGGACCCAATGAAGAACCCGAAGATGATTTATCTGAAAAAGTTCCATCCAGATATGTTCAAAAGAATCATCCAGAATCTCAAATTTTGGGAGACAAGGGATCAGGTGTACAAACAAGAAGGACTCTTGTGGGATCTTCTAGCTATCTGGAATTTTTATCCACTATTGAACCACACAATGGCAATCAACCTAGAAAAGATGAATGTTGGATTAAAGCCATGAATGAAGAGCTTGATCAAATTCAAAATAATCACACTTGGGAATTAGTACCAAGACCTCATGATAAAAATGTCATTGGAACTAAATGGATATTCAAAACAAGTTAAATGAGAATGGGGATGTTATAAAAAATAAAGCTAGACTAAGCCCAGGAATGGTATGCTCAACAAGAAGGTATAGACTTTGAAGAAACTTTTTCTCCGTAGCTAGGCTTGAAGCTATAAGAATACGCTGCTTTTTCAAGTTTTCAACAAATCAAAGTTTACCAAATGTATGTTAAATCTGCATTTCTCAATGGTGATCTAGAAGAAGAAGTTTATATAGAACAACCAGAAGGATTCATTTTGGGAAATGATGAAAATCTTGTTTGTAGACTTAAAAAGGCTCTATATGGTCTCAAACAAGCTCTAAGGGCATGGTATTATCGTCTTGACAAATACCTTCATCAACAAGGATTTTCAAAGGGGTCTGTTGATAGCAACTTATACACAAAAACTGAAAATGATAAACTATTGATTGTGGTAGTAAATGTTGATGATATCATTTTTGGAAGTAATGAAGAGTCTATGAGTCAGAAATTTTCTTCTGTTATGCAACAAGAATTTGAAATGTCTTTACTTGGGGAACTAACATTCTTTCTTGGCTTGCAAGTGCAACAAGAAAAAGATGGCATATTCTTATCACAAGCAAAATATCTTAAGAAAATTCTGAAGAAGTATGGCATGGAAGATTGCAAACCTGTAAGTACACCAATGGTAACCAGATGTAATCTCGGTGCTAATGATGACTCCCCTGCGGTGAATCAACCAGAATAAAAATCTATGATAGGAAGTCTACTTTATCTCACTGGGACTAGACCAGACATTATGCATGCAGTTGGGATTGTTAGATGATTCCAAGCTAATCAAAAAGAGTCTCACCTTCAGGCTGTCAAAATAATATTCAAATATCTACAAGGAACTCAAGACTTTGGACTCTGGTATCCAAAGAATGCTGATCTTACTCTTCATGCTTACACTAATGCAGATTGGGCTGGAAATGTTGATGATCGAAAAAGCACTAGTGGTGGTGCATTCTATATGGGGCCCAGGTTGGTATCTTGGTTCAACAAGAAGCAAAGCTCTATTGCCTTATCTACAGCAGAAGTAGAATATGTGGCTGCCGCATCATGTTGCACTCAACTCCTTTAGATGATGCAAACCTTACAAGACATTCAAATCAAATGTTCACCTCCTATCTCTATTATGTGTGATAATACAAGTGCCATTAGTATCTCAAAGAATCCTATTATGCATTCCAAGACCAAGCACATTCCCATCAAGTATCACTTCTTACGTGAAAAAGTGCTTGACCAAAAAATGAAGTTGGAGTATGTTCCCTCCAAAGAACAAGTTGCTGATATATTTACCAAACCTTTACCTAGGGAAGCATTTGAATACCTCAGACAGAAGCTTGGAGTAGTCTCTACCATGCAGAGGATCAGATCTGATTAAATTCAGAAGATTAAATTGGATACACAGATTTCATAAAGGACAGTCGCGTATATACGCGAGTTTATACACAGAAAACCACGTATGGGTAATTGCTGACAAAATTATGGTTCAGCATTATTCAGCACAGCTGCAGTACTATTTGGTATCTCTGGTGATGTTCCAGTTCTCATAATTCTGTTTCATTCTCTGATGTTTCTTGATAAAGATGCCTTGATGATTTGCTGTTGAAAGTGTTCAGAATGCACAGGCTAAGGGGGAGCATTGGTCTTGTGGAAAGGATGCATTGTTGGCATTCTCATTATTTACTGTGATCTGATCTCATGTTTGAGATTCTTTTGCCTTCATTGTATAAGTCATTTTTTTAATTTGATGAAAAGGTCATGTTAAGACCTATGATGTAAATTGTAATATTCAGTCATGTAAGGACTTCTTCATTTTATCTAAATCCACTTGGTTGGATCATTGATGTAAGTTCTTGGTGATAGGATGAGTTATAGAGTCATGTACTTCATTAAAAAATATGTTTTGAAATTTCAGCATAAACTCAGGGGGAGCATGGTAACTTCAGTGCACATCAGATCTGCAAAGCTCTTCTTTCTACAAGAGAAGAAAAACCTTGTTTTGGTTTTGATCCGCCCTTTGCCCTTGATTTCAAAGGGGGAGAGTATCATGGTGTTTGAATAATGATTATAATCAATGTATCTATCTATTGTGGTGATCAAACACCATCATGGTTGCCATCAAGTCCAAAGGGGGAGATTGTTGGCAATATGATGTAATGTGTTGTCCTTGATGGCAACCTACTTGATGAAGTTGTCCTTGATGAGTTGTCTTTGGATAGCATCCTATTTGTTAATGATGTAAATCTGATGTATCTACAGAGCAGTTCAGAAGTAATGAGGAAATAAATTCCAGTAAGTGCCAGAGTAATGATGAATAAGATATGTCACAATGTATACGCGAGTTTGTAAAGGCCAAGTCGCGTATGCACGGGGATAAGTATGTTCCAAGTCGCGTATGCCCTTTTGCACTCCAAATTTATAATACCAAGGGGCATTACCATGGTTTTGGCACATAGTATTGAGCGTTGTATGGTTTATTTGATTCCATCCAAGAATACCATCGAAAGTTGTGTGGTTTTGGCTCATGGTATTGATAAAGGCTAAAACTATATAAGGAGAAGAGGATCATAGTGCAGTGTGTGCATGAGGAAGGGTTGTTGATGAATAAATATCTCTAAGGAATATCTGCATGGATGAACTCTGTTCTTATGTGATATATCTGAATCTATGATGCACCCATGGATCTGAGGATGGTTCAAGATCTCTAGATCTGATGATGTTGAATCTCTAAGATGATCTGCAGAAGAAGAAATGGTGAAGATTTGGGGCAAAGTCTGCTGAAGATAATGAAGAAATCTGGGTAAGTTTATAGATCTGATCTGTTTTTCAAAGTTTTCCATTTACAGATCTATACGCTAGTTTGCCTGGGCAAAAGCGCGTGTATACGCGGGTTCTCTTAATTAAAAGTGCGTATAGGGTTTTCTGAAGAATAAAATACACAAAAGTATACGCGGGTTGGTGTGCAGGAAAGCGCGTATATACGCGGCTTCAGTAAAGCAAAGTAGCGTATGCTATTTGAATTAATGAAAGATCAGGGTTGAGTTTGGATCTGCATATCTATTATGAAGTCTGGGTTATTTCTGATATTCTGGTTACAGTGGTCTCACTGTTCTGTTTGATGTATTAGGCAAAGTATGTTTGTTGATGTTATGTAAAGGGTTGTGTTGAAGCTGTTTGATCCAGTATGAAAATTGATGAAACGTGGTCTGCAGTGGGTTTGAAGGTTAAAGCCTTCAGTATGGAAGTAGAAGCTTTCAGCTAGTAGAAGCTGGTGTTGAATTCAGGGGGTCGAAGCTCCCTTCCAGGAGAGGCTGGTAAACGAGTTCAGGGGGTTGGAGCTCCCTTCCAGTTGTAGCTGGAGAACGAGAGAAGGGTGCAACCTTCTGCAGGTGGGTGCCTACGTGCTGGTATGAGTCTGCTCCAGTACAAAATTTTAAGAAGTTTTCTTTATAATAAATATTGAAGACAGAGACGACAGCAGCGGTGGTTTTCTCCCGAATTGGGTTTCCACCTTAAATACTAGTGTTCATGTGTGTGGCTTATGTGTGATGGTCTATTCTGTTATTACTGCACATGCTTACTGCTTACTAAAAATCTGGTGAATAAATGATGCAATGATTTAAGTAAGGAAATAAAATACATAATAACAGCTCTGAGCATACGCGAGTTTTCTTAAGGATATCCGCGTGTATACGTGAGTTTTGTTCAGTAAAGTAGCATATTGGTTTTTGAGAAAGAAAAAGAAAATTTTTATCAGTCAGCTCTAAATAATGATTCACCCCCCCCCCCCCCTCTCAGTATTTTTCCCAACAATTGGTATCAGAGCAGGTCCTTCTGAAAAAGCTTAGCCGCTAGAAGGAAGATCAAGCAAGATGACCAATCAAGATGAAACAACATCTATCAGGCCTTCGCTCTTTAACGGAAACAATTTAATCTTCTGGAAAACAAGGATGAGATCTTATCTTCAGTCTCTAGGAGCAGATGTATGGGCTATTGTTGAAGGAGGATATCAATATCCAGCCGCAGTACCAACATATCCGATGGGAAGAAAGAATTATGAAACAAATGAAAATGCGGTCAATGCTCTATTGGGAAGTCTAACTGAATCAGAATTTGTCAAAGTCATGCAGCTGAATACAACAAAGGTCTGATCCTATACGGGGGAGGATGGAGGATTCTATAAAAATATCTCTAATAATCACTTTCTTAGATACGAGTAATCTGTCAAGGCGAGATGCTACCTGATGAGGGACCCCTTGACTATTGTTCCAAGTGTACACACCATTATTCATAGGTAGATCGACCAGATGCAAATCCAAAATTGTGTCACAGAATGCTTCCATGTATTCATCCATACGACGAATAACTCCCTTTTTTTTTCATCTAGTGACGAGATTATATTGAAGTCACCACCAAGAATCCATAACTCTTCTGAGTAAAACCTTCCTAGTTTTCCTAAATTTCGGAGGAAAACCACTTTTTCTCTTCGAATTTTAGGCCCATATACCCTTGTTAGTAGAGCCTAGTCATGGGTACCAATTTGTCGGAATTTTCCTGAGAGATTATGAGGGATGTTGATCCAACATTAAAATATGATATCAACAGGGTTCCAAAGGATCACGAGTCTTCTTGTGGTTCCTTTGGAATCTTGGGCTATCACCTCATACTCGGGTTTGAGACCCTTGATAATTTCCTTTAATCTCTTCTCCGATATTTTAGTTTCTTGAATAATCATAATACTCGATTTGTATTTTTTGAGTTTATATTTCAGGTAGCTTTGCTTGTCTCTACTGTACATGCCTCTCACAATCCAAGAGGTTAAAATCATTGAGAAGGTTTATTGATTTGGTGGAAAACCGTTGATAGTGGCACCAACCTCCTCAAGTTTACCAGGATATCCCCCGCCAATGTATGGATTCTTACAAGTTCTTACGACCCATTTTATTGCCTCCCTTTCGTCCGACATTCGAATCTGGTCCTACACTTTGCTAAGAGTCGAAATGATTTATTTGATCCAAAGATGTTGACCCTTGCTTTTCTTGGTACTGTTGAAAAATATATCTGTATAGTTGTTTATTGTCTTTAGGGATGAATCTTTCATCCAAATGTTGCCATTCGTTCAATATTTTTTTAATGATATATTTTTTTGTGCTGAGATCCTCCTTCAAGCCATCTATCTCCATATTTTCTTACTCCTTATTTTGTTTTCGTATTTATTTTTCCCGTGGTTCATCTTCCACTTTCCTCTTAGTTTTTATCCCTCCTTTCGCTGGAGATCTAGGGTTTTCTTTCTGAGCTATATCTTTGGGAACACGGGGGTTTTCCTCTTATGTTGTCTAGATTTTATAGCAATCGGAAATACTTGGGGTTTTTCTTGGTTGCGTTTGAGCAGTAGCTGGGGGGGATTTCACATTGCCATTTTTCTTTTGAACCTCCTGGAAACCCACTGAATCCTCTCATGGATTGGTTGTTTCTTTGGTTTTCCATGACTCCATTGATTCTAGTTGATTCAGAGGGCTTTCCTTGTACATGTGGTTAAATTCATGGCATATTCTACAACGAAATGGGCTCATACTCTAGAGGTTTTTGCCATATCTCATCATGATATTCTAGCTCAATAAAATCTAGGAGTGGCTCAGTAATATTCATATAAACCGAAATACTAGAAAATTAAGTATATCAAACTCGCTTTGTTGAGTCTGCTACGTTAACAAAGCTCCCAATAGAATCGGACCTAAAACAGGGCAACCTTGAATTTCTTCTAGTCTGGATTGTAGCATTATTCTCGGTGATGCATGAAGAGTCCAACATTATAGAAGAAATATGACCCATTTTTTAAAACCTTGTCCTTATCCTTTAGACTAGTGAAAATAACTATGAAGAAACCACGAGCCCAAACTTCAGGTATATGTGTCCCTTTTTTTTCCTTTTTAATGGGATCCATTTTAACATATATCTTTCAGAGGGTTAGATGCCTATAAACTTACAGATCAAGGCATGATATTTCATAAATTTTCTATAATTCTCTAGTTTTTTTCTGGGAATCACAAATTTGGGCTTTCTCACTACTCTTGGGAGGCATTGGGCTCGTATTTTGGTTTACCATTGTGCACAAAGGACTAGGGTTCCTTTGGACCCTCCTTCACATCCGTTAGACATCGTGGCTCTTGTTGCCCCTCCTTGTATGCTTGAATCACTTGCTACAATGCTAAGATAGGAGGGGATCTCTCCCCTCCTAGTTTGTGTGCTCATGTCCTTCGTTGGATTCCCACAGAGGTTAATCGTTGGCAAAGTTTTGAGAAAAATACACTTGTGAAAAATTTTCAGAAGTTGCAAGGTGAAACCCTAGCAAAGCGCTTCGTCAATCCTTATAAATATTTTTTTGTGAATATTAAATCTATGCCATACACTTAATAATTATAAATAATTATATTAAAAATTTAAAAGCCTTATTTCAAACTAAACATATCTACAAATCTAATTTTTTTATCAAATTTACATATTATTACTTGTAATATAAATAAATATATACAATAAACAAAAAAAATTATGAAAAAAATATTTTTCTTTACTTTCTATAAAATATAGATAATAAATCCACATAAGAAATCCACATACTCTTCAAACAAGTTGCAATCCAGCCACCCAAACTTAAATAAAGCAAATTGATAAGAATTCGAACTCCATAAAGAAATTTAAGTCTTAAAAATAAACAAAGTTGATTATGGTTCAAAATTCTATCACTAAGATCCAAAGTGTTGTGAATGTGCAAGGACTTGGGGAAATATAAAATAAAACAAATAACATTAGAAAATATTTTAGCGCTTTTTATGTATGGTCTAGTTGCCATATATATCTATATCTATATATATAAGTGAGTCTGTAGGAATTTTGCAATTATAAATGTAATGTAATTATAAAAAGAATGAATATAGTGTTCTTTTGAATATATTTATTCATAATTGATAAGAAAAAAAAATTTCTTCAACTTTAACTAAATGAAGCATAAAGGGATTCGTTCACCAGTAATGGATGTGGATAAGGCAGAGGAAAAGGAAAATCATATGGTAATGAAAGAGGGAGGAGATACGAAGATTGCATAAATATCTTGTGTAGGATTAGTAATCTCATAATCACTTTGAGTTTGAATTATAAATTTGTATTTAAAGATGGTTGCTACAAAAGGTTCACTTGATATTAAAACAAAGAAAAACGAAATAAAACTGCAACATAATTTTTTATGTCTATGGGCGTGGTTCACTAATATATTACAAAGTTGTATTTGAAGATGGTTGCTAAAAACTTTCAATGAATATTACCATCATTATCTTTTGGAAATTGTGCTAGTATTATGTAACGTGGAAAATATTCCAATGTTGAGTAACATGGTGTCTCATGTAAAAGAGAACAAAGGATCGTATGCATGTTTTTAAAGAATGATTGAAGGCCATTCACATGTAATACAAACATTTTAATTTAAAAAAAAAGTGAAGGTGATTGAAATCAATAACGGAGAAAAATCACTCTTGTATGCAATTTCAAAGCAATAATGAGATACTTTGTAGTCAACAAGTTATAAGGGGTAAAATTTCCTTTAAGAATACCTTTTGACATTTATGTCTTTGTGTTGAAGTAAATATTGGGTAAGAATATTTTTTTTTATATTTATTAACATGGATAAGAAGTTTTGAAATATTTATCAACATCTAAAAGTCATTGCTGAAAAATAAAGTGGGTTTTATATTAAGATTCTTGGAATAGATAAAAGGGAGAGAATTAAATATATTTTTAATTTTTTCAAATCTTATAGTATAAAATGACAATTGGATACTTCATACATCTTTACCAATGTATTAGAAAAGAATAATAGTATCATTATGAAAATGTTTCAGACCATGTGGAAGGCAATACTTTTTTTGAATAGTTATTGTGTAAAAGTAGCGTAATACAATTAATATTTGAATCATTTTCTTACTCACGAGGGTTTCATCGGGGGAGCAATACCATACCACATGTGTTCATATTGGAGGATATATATTGAGGAAAAAATGACATAATATATTGGGGGAAATATAGGGGTAAATGGTTTTTATATTGGTAGGTATAAAAATGGAGTTCAAAGTTAATGAAAAAATATAAAGGGGTATAAAAAATGTTAGTGAAGAAATGGATACCTACAATATCTAGTGAAAGTATGGGTTTTTTTAACTTGGGAAGGTTTATTGGGTTCATATTGGAAGGTGGTTAAATAATGTGCTTTTTACAGGTATTTTCAATTATGTAGTCAAATTAAGGGTATTGTTTGTATGCCACGAATGCATGTGATATGTCATAGGTTCATTGACTGAAGCCCTCCTGATCCCACTAAGTAGGTTAAAAATATTACCTCAAAAGAAGCTTGAAGTGGACATAAGAATTATGTTCATCACTTCAATTTTTTGACTATGTGGCATATGTGCACATTATATAATAAAGGTGACATAAAATGGATGAAATATCGGGCCAACATTTTATCTTTGTGGGATATTATGAAGAAAGAAGAGGTTATCGATTATTGGGCCCATTAATTGTGTATATTTCAAAATTTCAAAAGTATTATTAATTATATATATTTCAAAATTCCAAATGCATTATTAAATAAAATTGGTGTATGGAAATGGAATGAAATAGAACAATGATAGGAACTAGTTATTGTATTCATGAATGATGACAAAATATCTATTTCTTGTCCCACAAACTCTATTTAAAACTGAAGTTCATATAATAGCACAATCTCTAGAGGAATTATAAATTAAAGCTCTATTTCAAGTATAACATCAATCTCAAGTCCTCTAATAAAGGTAAGAATTTGGACTGATATATATCAAAGAACTTCCTATTGATTTGATAATAATTCAATTTAGTAGAATTTCACTTAAACCCGCTATATTTGAAGGAAAAAAAAGAGAGCTTGATCTATGAATGAAGAGATGAAAATGATTAAAAAAACAAGTTCTACATAGTAGAAATATCCCTATTTATAAAAGCATAAGAGGAGTGGATGTCAGTGTGAAATTTTTTAGAATGCATGGTGTTCGTATTAGAGAAGAATGTGTTGAAAAAATGTAACTAAGTTCGGTCTTCACAATTATCATTATGTATTTTATGTAGAAATAAAAAAGAAGAAAAACATTTATTATTATTATTTCATAGTTAGACATGTTCTCTGTGCTTCTAGGATTTGTTGTATTAAAGAGTCAAATTCCTATTTGGTTTTCTTGTGAAGAAAAAGGAAAAAGTAGTTTTGAAAATGTAAATTGAGTAAGTTCACCTCAATAATCCAATTCGGCCTTTCTAGATGTCAACTTGGCTCACTGAACGGATGTGTCTTTTTGCATATGAGAAAAAATATATATTGGCATGCATCCTCCTCCAAATGAAAATAAATTTGGGCTTTTTGTGATGTGTTTTAAGGCATAAATATCCAAAGTTATGAAGCTACATTCTGAAGAGAAGTGTGAGATTCATAGGCCTCAAAATATTTGCAAGTTTCCTATGGTATATGAGTTTATGTGGCTAAGATTGTTGTGATCTCCTATGACTAAAATTGACAGATTCTATCATGATGAAGTAGATTTTGGAGGGCTTGATTTGGCTTTATGGATGTTGGATTTGGGTTTTGGATTTCTCACTTTAATCTAATTTTATAAGAAGTGGAGATTTTGTTTTGGGTTTTCCCTCTTTTGAGATTTTTTCCCTACATCCAAACCTATATATTGTGTCTCTTATTCTTTGTGATCTTCATATTTTTACATTATAATAATTGCTTGATGAAAATAAAAAAAATACTAATAATAATAAATAAACTAAAAAATTCACAAAAAATTATCATGGTAGAGAAATGAACCCTAACCTATAATCCTATTGATTTCTTAACATGGTTTCAAAAGTAAGGTTTGAAGAAGGAGACACGAAGATCACATTTGGTTTGTATTCAAAGTTTGATATTTTATTGGACGATTTTTTGTGACTTTTGGTTGTGGTAAATTTTGCCTCGATGGACTCAATGAAATTCTAGATACATAAAATCAGGAAGTAAATGTTGGGCATATTCTTGTAACTCATTCTATGCTCCAGAGGCTATAGTGCCTCACACATCTTACCATTGTTCATTTTTCCATGGCTCATTCTTGGTATGGCTCGTTGATCTTTGTATCATAACCCCTATGATATGGTCACGCATTTCTATGAGGATCACTTCTATATGGATTCACTCTATCTCTGTATCATGTATTCATTTTAGCATGTTTTCGCTCTATCATCGGGACAAGATCACACTATGATTTATATATTTTGAAGGGTCTCGAACATACTCTGTAATTTCTCTTGCTTCTATACTATGTGCTCCCATATTTTCTGTGGCTACCCGCATATGTGGAAACATGTTAAGTTTATATGGATCTTATTCTATGGAATCTCAAGTGTGGCATCATATCTCTGTGTATAATGGAACTATCATCACATCATCTGAGGCTCGGTTTTTTGGTCGACATCACACATAGTGAAATCACTGTGATTGTCTCTATACATATCTCGCATATGGTATTCAAATGTCTCATAGTGTTATCGCTCTAGGAATCATTACACAGTGGCATCATTATTATACACTGACATTCTTATACTCCATAGAATCATATTACTATGGCTCACAAATTTTTGGTGGCATGCATCTTTATCTGTTGCATGATACTCTATGGCTGGTATAACTCAGGATAATAACATTGCTTAATTATAATATTTTTAGGGTATAATATTGTTAATAGGGCTTATAATATTAATTTGAGGTTTTAATATAAATTCATTAGATTTATAATCTATTGGGTTTATAAGATAAATTTCTTGAGTTTATTAATCTCTTGAGTTTATAATATTAATAATCCCTTTGATTAGTAATATCAATATTTATTATGTTATTGATAATATCAATAATATTGTGATATTATTATAATATAATAATAATTATTGTATTATTGTTTTATATATATATATATATATATATATATATATATATATATATATATATATATATATATAAGCTTGGCAAGACTACATTTCCATCATGTCCATTATATCACCTCGATCGAGGCGAGAAATTGAACTAGTGACTTCAAATTAGGGAGTGCCTTAATAGAGTATCCAATGACCATCTATCCAAGACCCCATGGAATACTGTTGTATTTATATATTTATTAATATTAATATTAAATATATACCTTTTTAGACTTATTTGTGTATATCAACCACATTTAATAATGTAGTTGTGCATGTGATTAATATATACTTATCCACCTATGTCAACTACATTTTATTGTGCTAATAGACATGTTAATTTACTAAAAAATGTTCCTATATACTTATTTATTTGACCATAATACCTTCGATTTACTTTGGCCCAATAATTACCTTGAAATAATGGTCTAAGAGTTTGAATTCTGAAAAACATAAATTTATGTCTACATAAATTTTAAAAAAGTTTTGATAGTTTCTTTCTCAATTCATATTGGCACACAATAGTTGTTTATCTCTATGTTTTCAAATTTCTTATGAGAATTATTCCCATGCTCTACAATATATCATCTCTCTTAATTTATATATATCTCATAAAGCTTTAATTTTTTTTATTATCATTTTTTAAGTTATTTTTAATGAAATTTTAATTTATAAAAATAGTAGTGCACATATCGTTCACATTAATACATTTCATGTATATTTAGGTAGAAAGTGTTTTTTTTTTTTTTTAAATTGGTCGGCTAGACATTGTCTACCTTTTTCACCTCCATTTCACATCTGCCCATCCACTATTTTACACATTAAGTAACATTGGTTTGTTGCTAAATTAAATAACGACCTCCGTTCAGGGAAAATTTTAGGGGCTAATATTCGCGGGTGGGCTAATTTTCCATGCTTTTTCAAAAACAAAGATTAGCCAATTTCCATTTTTTTTGTAAAATAATTCACCCAAATTATATAGTACACCATTATTTTACCTTAAAAATAGCCAAAATATTATATTGACTAATATAAAATCATTGGAAATATAAATATTTCTACAAAAATGTCACCAAAATTTTTACAATTTGCATATTAGGGACTCGTAAGATTTGCCAAGGTTTCTAAACTTTAAGATAAAATTCCATCCTTAAAGTTTTCCCTGCCTCCATTACTTAAAGCACATATTTGTATATCAACGTTGGAAATGACATTACAACAAGTCGAAAACTAAATGCTTTATTTATTTATGACATTACACCAAGTCAAACGCTAAACGTAAAAATGTAAATGCCTTTTCCAAGAGTTTTTGTGTCATTCCCTTCGGTTGCCCATGATTTTTCTGTCTACATAGCTACAAGAGCCTGCAATGAACCTCCACCTACTACCAGATTTGTTCTCGCACTCTCCTTAAATTCTCTCCCCTCTTCTTCTATCACTTATCTCGTGGCTTTCTCCACTTCTTCTTTCCTTGCAATCCCATCTGCCTGTTGCTCTGTTCCCACTGCCATACGTATAAAGTTTCCCTGAACTCGTCCTGCTCTGCCAAATTGCACAGTTCATTTTCGGTTTCCCAAACACACATACACACACACACACACACACACATAGATATATATATGAAAACCAAACCAAAGTATATATATGCAACGTTATATCCAAGAAATTAATGAATTCTTGTTGTTTAATCACAAATACAGAAAATTCACTCCCTTTCCCTTTTATGTCATCACTCTTCATAGTCAGACTTGAAATCTCTTCACACTTATTCATACAAAATTGGACTTAAACCACAATTAAAATGAAAAAGACTTAAACAACATTGGTTTGTTAAATATATGTTCTATCAACATAAACAAAATACATCAAGAGAGAGGACACACCGATTATCTTATCTTCATCTACTACAAACACTTCCATTAAGCCTTCTCATATCGTTAGTGCTTGTTTTCATAGTTGGCCATCCTTGCAGTTAAGTTCCCTAAATAAATAATAGAAGAAAAGAGATAAGAAATTGGTTATTACCTCTCTTTTCTATTTAATAATGAAACAAGAGCTAAAGTCTTCACTGTGGAATTTCCATTTACCTAGTCTACGAAAAGGTTAGAATTTCCTATTACTTGTATAAATATATGGTATATTATTTTCTTATATTATGGATTTCAATTTCATTTATTTATAAACCACCTTACATAGGTGATATTCCTCACGCATCCTAGGCTATAAAATGCACTTGGATTCTCTCTGTGCACCCAGAAACAAGTTCAGCTTCAAATGTCTTTAATGGCAACATGTCATACATCCTTGATCTAGGGATTGTTATATTACTTGATATCAATCTCAATTCCTAACTCACATGCTTATTCCATCTTTGCTGGATGAAAATCACAATTGCAAGCACCACAATAGTCACTGGAATAACAATATCTCCAAACTTAGAATAGAAATATGAGCCAATATTGCAAAGGAAGATTTGAAAACTTGACTTTCATATTCATATCCATATGCAAAGTAAGGATTGAAAACTTGAGGTCTCAAGTAATAAAATATTTGAGGAAGGAGTCGCATAAAAGTGATGACAATGTAATATAGTTTTCTAACTGGTTTTCGTTCAAAATGACAGAGAGTATTACTGACAATTTGAGGAAGCAGGAACAAATATTGTACTAGACCCACATAATACCAAATCTTAGTCTTCCATTTATATTGGTTGTGCTTGTAGAGGAAATAGCAAGAACTCATTGAATCTCCATGGCTCTAAAGGACTCCTTATCAGCAAGCAAATACGAAATTTCCAAACCTTTTGAAATTGTCTCACATTCAATAGATAGGAAATCAACAGTAGATGTTTAACAATGTACTCAATCTTGCCAGACCCTCAATTATGCATTGAATGGATAATAACATTACACTTGGGTTCAGATTTTGTACTTTCGAACAAGGCATTTGTACCTGTTATGATATGAATACAATATCCAATGGCCTGAAGTTCCAACATGACAAGACAGATGTATGGAGCGACTTCTATCTTGTTTTGAATTTGATTGTGCAATAATTGTCTCAAAATGCAACCAATCATCAACGATGTTGTCAATATACGCAACACGCCTTCGAAAATTTTGCGTGAGATAATCTATTATGTCTGGCTCCAATATAGAATGGAAAGAGTCTCTATTTTGATCTTCTTGAAAAAAAGTGGGTTGTCAACAACTTGTTGGCTTTTCATGGAAACATTCACTGTCGGATTTCTGAACCACCTGGAATTTGTAGGTGGATATTCCACTTCCACTTCAATGAGGAAATCAAAACCATCCTGTAAATCCCTTTTTTCATGAAAAAATCTCCACCAAGGAGATCAAAAATCGTTTTGAATATCCCTGCATCCCATAAGTTGCATTATACCCACTCTTGGATCATATATACCCTCAAGAAAAAGATATGAAATATTGCCTTCCATTTTTAGTTGTGCAACAACTTTCAAGGACTTCTCCTCCTCTCGTCCTTTTGAATGAGGTGATTCCAAAAGCTCCTTAGATATGAAAGAAAAGTTTGAGATCCAATGTTAATTTTAGATAAAAATGGTATGTTTTGTTCTTAGAGAAATTTATGTCAATATTTTCTTATAAGCCAAATTTCAATTCCATATTAGAAATCATGTTAATATTGACAGTAAATGTTGATTGAACATAAACAAATAACCAAAAGACAAGCCAATACAAGAGAGCACAATATTTTGGTGGATGCTAGGGAAAAAACCCAATGTGGGGAAAACCCTTTGATAAAATCTTCTTATTATTACTCAAAAGTTCAGCACAGAGAGAGAGTTCAATATACAAAATTCACTTGCCCAAAACTTCACTCAAACAGTAGTCAATAAAATTCCCTAACTAGAAATTCAACGTTGGTCAAATCAGAAAGTTGACTTCACCAAAATGTGCTCATTCAACCTTAGTCAATGCAGCCTCGAATGGTGAACCAAATTAGCCCAAAATAGATCAAAAATCACAGTCAAACATAGTCAAACCAGAAGTCAATGTTGTGGTCAAATTCTTCGATCAACGTTGCAGTCAAACTGCCCAGATTTCCTTAGAATTCAAGTCAAAAGCTGTGACCTTCAAAGATTGGAATTTTGCTCAAAGATCGAAGTCAAAAGATGAAATTTGACCCTTGGTCAATGCTGGTCAATGCTCTGCTGTAGCCCTAAAACAATCTGAAACTTTCCAACTTAGAAAATTGCCCTTCCTTTCACACATGTGAGGAGAGAGAGAGAATCCAAGGCTATATGAACAAATGAGAGAGATGATGTGAGATGAGATAATGTCCAAATGAGAAATGAGTCTCTCTAATTTATATCCATTAATGAGCAGTGAAGACACATATTTTGGGGCTTATGAGCCTACATTGCATTTTTGGCTTATCTTGAAAAATCTACATGTGTGAGGGAATAATTTAAAATCCAACTTCTGCTCATCCAAACAAGATGATATTTAGATCAATCTTGCACCTCTCAGAAAGTGGAATCCAACAAAAATATCGTCTTCGTCATATGAGTTTTCAAAAGTGGATTTTGGCCCTAGTTTCCAATTTTAACACCCAACCAACTCCCACATATTCATTAATAGTTATAACATCCAAGCCTATGAAGCTCCTCATAAAATTTCCTCTGGAAAAAAAGTCAAAAATTCCTTATGAATGCACTTAGAGATCCTTTCCTAGATCAGAGAACTTATGTCTTGTTCTGTCTAGTTTTTTCAGGGGACACTTAAGAATGATTTTCCAAAACCTCCACTCACATCTCTCTCCATTTTGGGCAATTTGTTGTTGTTTTATTCGTATAAATTATTTTTTAACACATCTCGAGGAAAATATTAGTGGTGTATTAGCTCAAATGAGGGGTTCATAGTTTTTTGAGTGCTTAAAATTCTACCAACAATTACACTTCTTTATTTTAATGAAAGTGAAAGGGGCTGTAAATACAAATTCAAGAATTACAAGTGCTATGATTCTTGATGGATCCAAGGCATCCCACGACCTGCAACTGACCAGAAAATGAGTTCCATTTTCCCTCTGCACACAAAGCTTTATGTTATCAAAACTGCCCTTAGGTTCATGCAATTTATTATTGATCCAGGTGGATATTGGTGGCCACCCGCCTATTCCACTTGGGCCCCCACCATTGTCTCTTTCAGTTTTTCCGTTTTGGCATAACTTACTATTTTTAGCGGTTTTTTCGGGTCCTGAACTTCCGGAGCCGTTTTGAGGCCCTAAACGACGTTTTTTGGGTACGAAAGCGGCAGCGAATTTTCTGATAAAATTCGTCCCGACAGCTGTAGTCCTCGGATAGAGCTTTCTAATGATGTATCATATGCGTCAAACGGAGATAGTATGCCAAAGTTACGTCCCTGGGAAGTTGAAACACCAATTTACCCAAACTGGGCCCATAGTTTTGGCGCTTCATCTCCTAGGGTTAGGTTTTTGGGATGTTTAGGGTTCTCCATTGTTTCTCAATAATAAATAGGCCCTCGCGCCTCATTGTAAAGCAGTTCAGAGGTCTGTAGCCACCACATCTCTTCTCAGAGATAGCTACTAGTACCCTAGCTAGTTCTATTTCCATTGTCTGTAAGCAAATTTCAGTTCTTTGATATTAATGAAATGAAGTGTTATTTCCGCTGCATCTCTGTATTTATGGTTATGTGTTTATTCTGTTGCGTTCCTGCATAAATCCGGATCAATTATCCATAATGATGTTGGAAATATGTTGCAATATGTTGCCTTGATGGCAACCTACTTGATGAAGTTGTTCTTGATGGAAACCTACTTGATGAGTTCCCTTTTGATAAGAAACCTATGTGTTAAAGATGTAAAAATGATGTTTCTACAGGTCTGTTTAGATGTGACAAAGAAAGGAATTCCACTAAGTGCCACAGAAATGAAACAGGAAATATTTCTCAATGTATATGCTAATTTTGTGAAGGAAACCCGCGTATGGATGCAATGTATACGCCACTTTTGTGAAGGCAACCCACGTAGAAATTCAGGATTAGTATATACGTAGTTTTTATGAAGAGAAGTTGTGTATACACGTAGATACGAACGATCCAAGTCGCATATGCCTTTTTCACTCTAAAATTATGATACCAAGGGGCATTACCATGGTATTAGCCCACAATATTGAGCAATGTATTGTCTATTTGATTCCGTCCAAGAAAACCATCAGCAGTAGTGTGGTTTTGACTCATGGTATTGGTAAAGGCTAAATCTATATAAGGAGAAGAAGATCATAGTGCAAAGGGTGCATGAGTAAGGGTTGTGATTGAATAATTTTCTCTAAGGGATATATGCATGGGATGAACTCTGTTTTAATTGATAGATCTAAATCTATGATGCACCCATGGATACAATGATGGTTCAAGATCTCTAGATTTGAAATGACTATGCTCTTGTGTGATCCATTGAAGAGATGATTAGATCTATGACCTGGCGTAATTTTGCTGAAATTAAGTGAAGAAATCTGAGTAAGTTTTATGGATCTGGTTCATTCTATAAAGTTTATATATACAAATATATACGCTAGTTCATCTCAGTAAAAGCATGTATATACGCGGGTTTGCTTTAGAAAATGCACGTATGGTAGTTAGGGTTTTCTAAAGGTTATTATAGAGGTTTTTTTGTTATTCCTGCTATTTTTCTGTTGTCTATCAATGAAGTCTTCTTGTAGATCTAGGTTGTCTGAATACTGTATATGTTGCTAAGTTGATTATGTACAAATTTGGTCAATAAGAGAATAAACATGGTTGATGGTGACTAACTGATGAAGGGTTCTACATTTCTAAAGATATCTGACTGAAAACCTCAGATCTAGATCTAACACTGATCCCTTTCTGAAAAACAATATTCATAGAGCTATACACAGGTTGGTGTGAAGGAAAGCGTGTATACACGTGGGTTCAGTGAAGCAAAGTAGCATATTAATTTTAAGCTGATGAATTTTCAGGGTTGAATTTGTATCTGCATATTTATTCTGAAGTTTGGGTTATTTCTGAGTTCTAGTTACAACGGTCTCACTGTTCTAATTGAAGTATTGGGTAAAGTTTATGGTTGTTGATGTTTATGAATATTTGTGTTGATGTTGTTTGATCCAGTATGAAAATTGATGAAACGTGGTCTGCAGTAGTTCTGAGGGTTGAAGCCTTTAGTATGGAAGTAGAAGCTTCTTGCCAGTAAAAGCTGTTGTTATGATCAGGGGGTTGAAGCTCCCTTCCAGTAGTGGCTGGTAAATGAGATTAGGGGGTTGTAGCTCCCTTCCAGTAGTAGCTAGAAAACAAGAGAAGGTTGTAGCCTTCTGCAAGTAGATGTCTGCATATTGATATGATTATGCATCAGTACAATATTGTAAACAATTTTCCATATAATAAATATTGAATACAACGATGAAAGTAGCGGTGGTTTTCTCCCAAATTAGGTTTCCACCTTAAATATTGGTGTTCATGTGTGTTTCTCTAGTGTGATGATTTATATTGTTGTTACTACACATAATTACTGATTATCTAAAAGATGCTTGACTGGTAAACTGACTTAAAGATTGTTCCTAAAAAGTTTTTAATCTACAAAATTATATCAGTATACGCTATTTTATTTTATTATATGCACGGGTATACGTGATTTGGGTTCATCAAAGTCGCGTATGGAATTCTATAAATAAAAAGTTAAAATATTTTCAGTAAGCTCTAAATACTGATTCACCCCCCCTCTCAGTATTTTTCCAACAAATGAAAGGGCCCAACTTGTGACAATAAGCATCTATGCCACTACATTGCCAAGAGGGAAACTCATCCAAAATCTGACCATCCATCAGTTTCTTTACAGCTAAAAAAAATTGTTTCCCTCAGTATACTTCAATACCTTTTGACTAGAATTTATCTGGATATTGGTGAGGAGCACAAGCTTTTACCACCAGGTTATTAGAATCAAATTCATAATTTGAATCAGTAGCCAACTATGAAGGGATGTCAATTTCATCAAAATAGATTGAACTAGAGTGTCGATTGAGGCTTCTTAGTGTTCCTCGAATCTCTCTGGTAGCCAAAGAAAGCTTACTCAGATAGCGCAATTATAGCAAAATTCTATATTCTGACAAAGTAGGAGACTCTGACACTGATTTATTTAACCAATCCGAAGGATCTGCAACACTCTTCCCATGGCTGGGTAATGGGTAATACCTAGCATATGCAAAAACATTCTTCTTTTGAGCTTTTCAATTCTTCCAAGTAGACTCCTTGTAGTTGAATCATAAGAGAAGTGAAACTAGGATGAATCCTAAAGTCTTTTTACCCGCGTCTGCATCTGGTGCCTTAACTTGTGGATATGTCCAACTGTAAAATCCCACTCACATTCACCATTTTTCCAGACACTTTTTTAGATTCACATATGTAATCCATAATGAAACCAGATTGATAAGAGAATAGTTTGGGAGGACGATGTAATTGGAGATTATTCTGCTAGATGGCATCGTGTAATTGGAGTTTTTCTCCTAAATGATATCGTCAGATTAGACTCACTTTGATTTAAACAAGCCATTTTGGGCATGGCCTTTTATATATAGTTAATGTAAATCTTAATACACTATATCTTTAAAGTATATAATTTAACGTAAATCTTATGATATTTGTATATTATCAATTATATGTTTAATTTTTTTCAACTAATTTATAACTAAATCATAACCTAACCACTTTTTTTATACAACAATTTTTTTTTAAATTTTTGGTCAAGTTTTTGCCGAAATTCAGGCTTCGGGGATTCTTAAGATAACTCCCACACAAAATTTCTTTAACTAATTATGGTAAAGTCCCACCTTAAATCGTGTTCAACCTAAGACATTATTGGGTTGTTTTTTTTTGTTTAGGAATGACCATCCTTGACATAAAGACTTCGTAAGTACCGTTAAATTACATGGTCACTCGTTATTGTGGGAGCCCCACGAGCTATGCAAATACAACCATAAGTATTGAGTGGGCCTAATGGTTAAGAACATGTGTTTCCTCCTAAGAGGTCACAAGTTCAGAAACTAGAGGGGGCTTGATTATGTATGAGAAAGAAAGAAAGAAATTATTTTAATGTCCACAAGGGTAAAGATAGCCTATGAGACATATTGCTTCTCCATCTGGTTTTTGTAGTCGACCCTTTTCTTGTGAACGCTCCCATCTTCTTGTATTCCAGCTACCTGCCAGAATAGCTACATAGCTTCTTTTATTCCAGCTAGCTGCCATAATAACTACATAACTTTCCCTGTTGTATTTGAAGTCCTAGCATTCTAAAATGTTGTCTTTGAAGGTGTAGCATTCTAAAATGAAATGCTTCTTTTGTTCCAGTTAGTTTCTAGAATATCTACATAACTTTCCCTATTGTCTTTGAAGGCCTAACATTCTAAAATGAAATACTTCTTTTATTCTAGGTAACTTCCAGAATATCTACATAATTTTCCTTGTTGTATTTGAAGGCCTAGCATTCTAAAATGTTGTCTTTTAAGGCCTAACATTCTAAAATGTTGTCTTCGAAGGCCTAGCATTCTAAAATGAAATGTTTCCTGTTTCCATTTTTTTGGAAGAGAAAAAAAAGACATACTCTTTCCTCCCATAGTTTTTTGGCCTTTTCAAGCGCCATGTTTCATAAAGAAGTTGATGAAAATTGGAGTTGACGAAAATTAGTCCTTAGGTGAGAAATAAAATTTTTGGTTCTCCAAGAAATATTCACCCCTATGTAACATTTCTTTTCCATCACCTTGTTTCACAACAGAGTTGATGAAAATTAGTCCTTAGATGAGCAATAAGAATTTTGGCTCTCCAAGAAATATTTTCCCCTATGGACTCTTCCCTTTTTGTTGATTATTACAAGTAGGATTAAACTCTTCAATATAGTATTTTTTCTTTCTCCCTAGCTCCTTATCCCAAGTACACTTGTGAAACTTATCCATAAATTGTGATTTTATGTTGTTTTAAATATATTTTTAATTATAAATCAATTTAATTTAAAAATATGTTTAATTATTTAGTCAAATTGTAATTTAATGTTTTTTAAAATGTTTTTTTTTTAATGTATAAAAGTGATTGGAAAAAATTATTTAGCCAGGAACGGTGGTTTGAGCAACATATGTCAGACATGCATCCACCCAAGGTGTGAGAGGTTGTTAATTTTGCAACGTATGTCAGAGATGCATCCACCCAAGGTGTGAGAGGTTGTTAATTTTTCTTCGTTCTATTCCTTCTGTGTATCTTTGCAACTTTTAAAGTAAATTGTTGTTTATCATTCAACACACACATATGGTTTCAACAATATTTTTATAGTGAAATAGATTCAGTACCATTAAAACTACTAAAGCATCTAAAATGTCGAATTTTGATAATTGTAATCTAAATATTCTGTACATTTTATCAAAATCTTTACCAAAAATAGATATATATGTTAAAAACATTTCTGTTATTTTTAGCACCTCGATTGAAATTATTTAAATCTTGATGACTGTAAAGCATGTGAAACTCAGTTTTCCACCTCTACTCCCTAGTTTGAATCATATTTTTCCGCTTCTTATTGCGATATCTTGTGGGTCCCCCATTTGTCCATTTGTACCGTTTATAAACAATGAAAAGCCACCGGAAAGATCTTAGAAAATCCATCCATTCTTTCATTGATTGTATTTTCCGCTCGCAAGATTTCAGAGGCCCTATCGAATTTTTCATTCTTCTTCATTTCGGATCCTCCCGCATTGAATTGTGCAAACAATGGAGTAGACAAAGAGGGAGTTGGTGGAATCCAGAGTTATCCCACGCATTGTCGACGATTTCAATCCTCGTCTGGAGATCATTGTTTCCTACGGCGATACACGAATAAACATAGGCGAGGAAGTAACCGTTACAAAAGTACAATGCCATCCTACTCATCTTGGACAGTGTAGCGATGATTTTGATGTAGATTTAGGGGAAACCTTTAGAAACTGGAAATTAGTAGTATTGGTAAGTTTATTTCCTAACTTAATCAACATGTTCTTCAATAATAATTTATTTATCTGTGTTTAGTCAAATTGAAATTGATTTCATAAAACCGTAAACAGGTTATGACGGATCCTGGCGCCCCTATAGGTGAGTATTTGCACTGGAATGTTGGGTAGAAAAATAATTAAGAGAGCAATTACACATAATACAAAATCAGTTAGAACAATCTAAAACACATGAAAGAATGATTTCCAATATTGTTATAATCCGCTTAAAATCACAACAAATTTTTTATAGAACAGTACGCAGAATCCGTTAACGAATCTCATAATAACAGTGTTAATCGCTCCATCGTGCAGGTTAACCATGCCTTTCCTTTCCATAAAAAATGATACATGTATCATGGTTGTGTTTATTTCTTTGACCTTAAAGTTTATCGATAGACCGAATGTGTGTCGTAATGTTAATCATCAGAAATATAATTTGTTTCTTTGTTGTGCAATATTAGATTTTCTGTTGGTAGAGCTTGTTGCCTATGAACCTCCAAGATCAGGTGCCCGCATGCTAGTTTTCACATTGTTCAAGGCTCATGAATTTTGGCCCATCATTCTGCCCAACTCTCGGATAAACTTCAATACCAGAATTTTAGCTACCTATAATGCTCTTGGATCACAATTGGGTGCTTCTTTTTTCACCATAAAATATGAAAGTGAGGACCGAAAACAATTGGGTGCTTCTTTTTTCACCATAAAATATGAAAGTGAGGACCGAAAACAAGAGACATCATAGTGCAGTGGGTTGTCGAACCAATGCTTAGCCATGAAAAATGTTTCTAAAGTTTTCCATTCCCATGGACATCAACTTGACCCATTTGTGAATGAGTTAGCTAGGGGTCCATTATTGTAGAAATTTCCTAACTTCTCAAGACCCTAAGTGTTTAGATACATTCTCCTTAAGGATAGAATGATCCTTTATAATCTCACCAAGAGGAAAGATGGGGAGAGGAGGTATCCAAAATATAGCGCGAGAGCTCTATTGTATTGGGAGAGGAGACCATCCTATAAGTTGAATGAGAGGATATTATTTGTTGAATGTATATTAATGTACTTTCATTGATATGGTTAATAAAAATCTATGTTCCATCCCCTTATATCAATTTTGCAATAATTTATATGTGTGATTTATAAATGTTTTAAGTCGGCGATCCTATGTAGAAGATCACTTGTCATCTCTGTTTGGTTGTGTTTGTGTGTAAGTTGTTAGTGTCAGTATTTGCATACTTCCACCAGGAATCAAAACACATTTTGCATGTGCATCTTAGGTGTCCCATTCTAAAGAATTTTTCAATCATTCCATTAGGTCATGATATAAAATTGTTCCACTGGTGGTTTTCCTTGTGAAGTGTCTCATTTTCCTTCACAAGTATATGCCTGCTGACCCTCTTCCATGTCTTCATCATACTGGAAATAAATCTGCTCTCATTTCACTTTTAGTCAAAATCACTCATTGAGACAATTGTTTTTATTTTCCATTAGGTCACTAGGATTTCATTAGGTCAGCTCATTGCATTGTCTCATTTGAAATAAAGGGCAGCAGAAGGTGTGAAGTTGATCCAGAATAAACCCATGATTTTCTTCAGTCAGGTTTTCCATGTAAAGTTACGTTTCATTTTTGTAATTTTTCATCTCAAAAATGATATTTTTGAGATAAAAATAAAGATATTTTTGTGTTCTAATTTTATGTAATTTTAAAGTCACTATATGTAATAAACTCTAAAGAAAAGATGCCTATTCCTAGTTAAAGATATTTCATGAAAAAATATAAAGAACATGTCAGTCATCTAAAGCATCAAAAAAGCATCAAAAGGCATTGTAAAGGTTAATGAGGAAAAATAAGTATGGGTCCCAATCATTCAAAATTCAAAACCATTCAAGGTATAAAAGCCCATTTTCCCAAAGAAAACCTCGTGTCTTCATTTCCAAGAGGAAAAAATGCGATTTGGAGGAAGAAGTTCGAGTAAGGAGAAAAAATTGGAGAAATTTCCTAGTGCCGCACATAGGCCAAAGACATTGCGCATAGGACAATTCAGGTAGTGTTAATTTGTTCAGCGTTTCGCATAGAAGAAGGGCGATGCACTCTTGGGTTAGGCGCTACGCATAGGCCAGTAACCTCCCAAACTCTTCCAAATTATCCCTTCTTCTCTAAATCAAGTAAGCAAGTCCTTTTTTACCCTTCTTTCTACATTTTATGCTTGTGGATAAAGTTTTATATGGGCAAAAAATCACAAGAAAACCCTAGTTTTCCTAAAATCCCCATCCCCATGGAAAAATTTCCCAAAACCCCCTTGTCCCAAAAGTATTATCCCTAGACCATAATTTTTCATCCCATATTCCCAAAAAACACTAAAACTACCCATCCCTAAGTCCCTTTATTCTTTTCAATTAAAACCCCAATTTCTAGGATTTTCACTATTTTGCCTAGTTTTCCCCATACCCTTGACGTGTATTTAAATTTTCATTTTCATCCCTCTTCATATTTTCACTTCCCATCACCTCACAAAGTTTCTTAACCCTTTTCCCCATCTCCCTTTATTTTTGTAACTCTATCCCTATCCCCTAAAGCCCTCATTTCATCATTTATTTCCCTACTCCCATTCCCTTCACTCCCTCGCTCACTCTCCCTTTTATTTCCTTTTCCCGAGGGTTTAAAAAGTGCCAAAGAAACAAGCATGGAGAGAGAAGACATAGATTACATGGAGGAGGAACATAGTGATGATGAGTTTGAGGAATATGAGGTTGTACAACAGAGAAGGCCACAAAAGGGAGGCAAAATCATCAGAATAGAACCAACAAACATTAGAGAGCTAGAGGCTTCACCTTTAGGTGTGTCTTGTTTCAGATATGTCGGGTGCTATGAGTTTTGTGAAAAGAGTTTAACATCACCCCGAGTTGACTAGGCTCTTCATACTGAACCTCCATGATAACAGGGTAACTCTTGCAGGTGTAACTTTTTTCATTTCCACTTCCATCATTGATGTTGCTATAGGAATTCCAAATGTAGGGGAGAGATGGTACTGTTGGGTGTGGAGCCTGATTATTTTGTTTATTTTGTATCACAACGTTGGACCCCTGTACCTTAATGGGATGGAAATGCCACCCATAATTAAACACTGCCTGAGGGGTCCAAGGGGGGGCTGCTGTGACTTTATGGAGCCCCCCCTGGCGGGGGGTTTTGGGGACAATGCCCCCAAAGCTAAAAACAGATGTAAAATTTCCTTGTAAAAGTATAGTAATTTATAGTCAATCTAGGCCGTTCATTAGGCGGATGATCTGACGGTAGAAGCTCTGTTTAGTTTAGGGTTTTTTTCCCTAGAAAGCAACCCCTAACTTGTATGAGGGCATTGTATTGCGGCTGTGTATTGTATGTGTATTCTCAGAGCGAGAAACAAAGAGGGAGACTGTGAGAGAGAACAGAGGATATTACAGCGAATCTGTTGTAGGTTGTGTCTCTTCATTTTGCTGGATAATAGAAAGGAAGGACTGGTTGTTCAAGGTGGGCATAGCCCAAACTAGGTGAACCACGTATATCTATGTCTCTCTAGTTTTATGGGATAGTGTGCTTGTGTTTTCCACATATTTTATGTGTTGCATTTCTCTGTAATATATAATTTTATAACAAGTGGTATTAGAGTCAAAGGTCTATTTGGCTAATAAAATCGTAGGAAATAAGTTTCCTAGGTTCGAGTGGGAGCAATGGCGGAAGATGGTAAGTTTAGGGTCGCGAAATTTAACGGCCAAAACTTCCCACTGTGGAAGATGCAGATGGAAGATTATCAATATCAGAAAGATTTGTACCTACCATTGAGCAGAAAAACAAAGAAGCCGATGGCTATGACAGACGCAGAATGGGAGATTCTCGATAGAATGGCAGTCAGAATAGTACGGTTGTGCCTCACGATGTCGGTAGCCTTCAATATTTCAAAGGAAACAACAACAGAGGGTTTGATTAAGGCATTAGTGAAACTATATGAAAAACCCGTGGCCTCAAACAAGGTATTTCTTATGAAACGTTTATTTAATATGAAGATGTCGGAAGGTGGATCTGTTGCAGACTATTTAAATGATTTTAATACAGTTACCAATCAGTTAAGTTATGTAGGGGTAAACTTTGATGATGAAGTTAGGGCTCTTTTATTTCTGTGCTCATTGCTAGAAAGCTGGAATGGTTTAGTTATGGCCATTAGTAACTCTATCTCTGGATCTAGTACTTTAAATTTTGATGATGTTGTCGGTGCTATCCTTAGCGAGGAAATGCGACGGAAAAGCTCCGATGAGACATCGGGTAATTTTTTGAGTGCAGAGTCTAGGGGAAGAAAAATGGAAAGAGGAAAAACCTCAGAATATTGCAGTAAATCAAGGAAAGGCAGATCCAAGTCTAGATCAGGGATAGTGTGCTAGAAATGCAGAAAGAAAGGACACCTGAAGAAATACTATAGATCTCAGAAGGGAAAAGAAGGAGACACGCAACAAAAAAACAATCATGAAGAAAATGTGACAGGTGATGTGTTACCAGATGCTTTGATTCTTTCTTTCGAAAATGTTACTGATTCCCGGGTGGTAGATTCAGGGGCCTCATTCCATGCCACACTTGATAAGAAATATTTTCATGACTATGTTTAAGGAGATTTTGGACAAGTTCGTTTAGGTGATGATAAACCTTGTAAAATTGTTGGAATGGGTAAAGTTCTTGTAAAACAATAGAATGGAAACCAATGGCTATTAAAGGAGGTAAAGCATGTTCCAGATCTGAAGAAAAGCCTGATTTCAACAGGGCAGTTAGGTGGTGAAGGTTGTGTGAAAACTTTCATAGATAAAACTTGGAAGGTCACCAAAGGAGCCCTGGTAATAGCAAAAGGAGAAAAGGTTGGTACATTGTAATTATGAAATGGTATTTCTAAATCTGTTAATGCTTTAACTTCCAAAGGATAAAATGCAACATTATGGCATCATAGGCTCGGACACATGAGTGAGAAGGGGATGAAGATTCTTCACTCAAGAAATTTGTTGCCGAATTTGAAGAATGTTGATTTGGATTTCTGTGAGAATTGCATTTATGGAAAATAGAAGAGAATTAGATTTCTCCAAGTTGGGAAAGAAAAGAAGAGCAAAAAATTAGAGCTTGTACATACAGATGTATGGGGACCTGCTCAGGTATCATCTCTCAGTGGCTCTCACTATTATGTTACTTTTATTGATGAAGCAACTAAAAAAGCTTGGATTTATTGTATTCATAATAAAACTGATGTATTTGATACTTTCAAGAAATGGAAAGCTTTGGTTGAGATTGAGACAAGAAAGAAGTTGAAGTGTCTCAGATTAGACAATGGAGGTGAATATTGTCGCAAAGAGCTTGATAGCTACTGTCCATAGCATGGAATTCGTAGAGAGAAGATAGTTCCAAGAACACCACAATAAAATGGTGTGTCAGAAAGGATGAACAGAACAATCATGGAGTGTGCAAGGTGCATGAGATTGCATGTAGGATTGCCTTTACAATTTTGGGCAAATGCTGTAGATATTGTTGTTTATCTAATAAACAGAGGGCCTTCAAGTTCCTTGGATGGTGGTATTCCAGAGGAGGCATGGATAGGTAAAAAAGTAAACTACTCCTTTTTAAAGCCTTTTGGTTGTGAGGCCTTTTTCCATATTAATAAAGAAAACAGAACAAAGCTTGAGGCAAAATCAAAGAAATGTACCTTTATTGGATATGGTCTTAATGATTTTGGTTATCACTTATATGATTATGAAAATCACAAAATCATTAGGAGCAGAGATGTAATATTAAATGAAAAGGTCTTGTATAAGAATCAGTTGCAGGAAAATAAATGGGAAAAATAAAACAAAGAATACACAGTTCTTGATGAGATCACAGAAAATGTAAAGGTGCCTGGAAATAACAATAATCAACAGCCACAACAACAACAACCACCACAACAGCAACAGACACCTCAAACACCTGAAAGTGGTGTCAGAAGATCTACCAGGATAAGTAGACCCCCTGAACAATACTCTCCTTCATTATATTATTTATTGTTGACTGATTCTGGTGAACCTGAATGTTATGAAGAAGCAATGCAGGTTGAAACTAGGAAGAAGTGGGAGCTATCCATGGAAGAAGAGATGGACTCCTTAATGCATAACTAGACTTGGGACTTAGTCAGGTTGCCTGCAGGTAAAAGTACATTGCAGAATAAATGGGTTTACAGGCTGAAGGAAGAAGATGGAGGAAAACAGAGGTACAAAGCTAGACTTGTGGTGAAGGGGTTTGCACAAAAGAAAGGTATTGATTTTGATGAAATATTTTATCTTGTTGTTAAGATGACTTCAATCAGAACTATTTTAAGTCTTGTAGTAGCGGAAGATTTACATCTTGAACAGTTAGATGTAAAGACAACATTTCTCCATGGATATTTGGAGGAAGAGATCTATATGGAGCAACCAGAAGGATATTAGGTCAAATGGAAAGAAAAATTAGTGTGCAAGTTAAAGAAGAGCTTGTATGGCTTAAAACAGGCTCCAAGGCAGTGGTATCTAAAATTTGACAAGTTTATGTCTTAAGAAGGTTATACTAGATTTCACTCTAATTATTGTGTTTATCTAAAAAAGAAAAATGATGGCAGCTATATTATATTGTTATTGTATGTAGATGACATGCTTGTTGCAGGGTCTAACATGCAGGAAATAAATGTGCTAAAAATAAAATTGGAAAATTCCTTTGCAATGAAGGATTTGGGAGCTGCAAAACAAATCCTTGGTATGAGAATAACTAGAGACAGGAAAAATCGCAAATTAACACCATCTCAGAATGAGTACATACAAAAGGTGTTGAAAATATTTAATATGCAGAATGAAAAACCAATTAGTACACCTTTTGCTGGCCATTTCAAACTTAGTAAGGAGATGTGCCCCAAGACCCAAGAAGAAATGGACTATATGTCTAAAGTTCCATATGCATCAGCAGTTGGAAACTTAATGTATGCAATGGTTTGCACAAGGCCTGATATTGCACATGCAGTTGGAGTTCTAAGCAGGTACATGAACAATCTAGGAAAAGAACATTTGATGGCAGTGAAATGGATTCTCAGATATTTGAGAGGTACAAAAAATCAAGCATTATGCTTTGGTGGTTCAAACATTTCTCTACAGGGATACGTTGATGTAGATATGGTAGGTGACAAAGATAACAGAAGGAACACTACAGGATATGTATTTACTATAGGTGGAACAATTGTCAGTTGGGTTTCAAAAATCCAAAGTGTTGTTGCACTTTCAACAACAGAAGGAGAGTATGTTGCTGCTACAGAGGCTAGTAAAGAAATGATTTGGTTACAAAGGTTCATGGATGAATTGGGTAAGAAGCATGATATGGGCATATTATACAGTGATAGCCAAACTGCCATTCATCTTGCAAAGAAATCAACATTTCATTCTAGGACTAAACACATACAACTCAAGTCCATTTCATACGGTCAGTATTGGAAGATGGACAGTTGAAGTTGGAAAAGATACACACTAGCCAGAGTCCTGCAGATACGCTAAAAAAATTTGTAACCAGGGAGAAACTAAGATTATTCTCTGTTTCAATTAGTCTTCAAGGATGACGATGAATATGAGAAATAGCCAGGTCCAAAGAGGAGTCATTTTCCAGCAAATGAAGCAGTGGTGAGTTGCTACAAATCAGTCTCCAAGTGGGAGATTATTGGGCGTGGAGCCTGATTATCTTGTTTATTTTGAATCACAGTGTTGGACCCCTATACCTTAATGGGGTGGCAACGCCACCCATAATTAAATGCTTCCTGGGGGGTCCAAGGGGGGGGGGGGGGGGGGTGGCGGCTGCCACTTTATGGAGCCCCCCCCCTGGCGGGGGGTTTTGGGGGCAACGCCCCCAAAGCTAAAAACATATGTAAATTGCCTTGTAGAAGTATAGTAATTTCTAGTCAATTTGGGTCGTTCATTAGGCGAATGATCTGATGGTAGAAGTTATGTTTATTTTAGAGTTTTTTTCCCTAGAAGGCAACCCCTCACTTGTATGAGGGAATTGTATTGCGGCTGTGTATTGTATGTGTATTCTCAGAGAGAGAAACAGAGAGGGAAACTGTGAGAGAGAACAGAGGATATTACAACGGATCTGATGTAGGTTGTGTCTCATTTTTCTGGATAATAGAAAGGAAGGACTGGCTGTTCGGGGTGGACGTAGCCCAAATTGGGTGAACCACGTATATCTATGTCTCTCTAGTTTTATGTGTTTTGTGTGCTTGTGTTTTCCGCATATTTTATGTGTTGCATTTCTTTGTAATATATAATTTTCTAACAGATAAAAAGCACAAGACCTGGATGATCATTTTTTTGAGCCATATCTCAAGACCGGATACAAAAATGAAAGAAGAAAGTTTTTCCCCTTCAGTTTCCTCCTCAGCAAGTATGCACCTGTAATGAAGATTATCATGAGATATTTTACTTGTGAGGGAAGATTTTCCAGATTGTACACATACCATATCAGGCTACTCATGCAGTTTACTAGGGTGAGGATGTTGAAAATTCCATATTTCTTGTTCCAGAACATTCAAAATATGGCATACTTGGTGTCAAAGAAAGAATATCATCAGCAAATGAACAACCTCCATCATCACTCCCTCATTAAACTCATTGTATTTCATCATATAAATATACTTAGTGTCTCTTGGGATACTTTCATTTCTATTGAAATATTCACAAATCCCCAAATTCCTCCACCAAAGCCACAAGAGAGAAGAGAGACATCTACTAGCCCTGCATTTGCAAAAACAAGGAAACAGAAAGTTAAATCACCCAAGCCAGTCAAAGAATGTAGTGTAACATACCAAAGAGGGCTCAGAAAATTGTTTGCGGCAGAGAGGCAAGTGCTTGCTCCACATGGTGTGGAAGGGGCCTTGCCTTCTTCATCAGCACACAGGCAAATGTTTGCTCCATATGGTGTGGAAGGGGATTTTCCTTCTTCATCAACAAAGCAAGTACACCAGGCACAGAAGGGAAAGGAGAAGGTCATAGAGGTCAGTCATGAAGATTCCCATGAAAAAGAGGTTGATTTTGAGCTAGTATACCTTGAAGAGTTTGATGACACTACCACATCAAACATTGGCATCAAAGAAAAAGAGGCACATATCATAGAATTGAAAAACAATCTTGAGAGGGAAAAATTCATCATCTCTTCCCTAGAGAAAGAGAACAAACAGTTAACAGACAAACAAAATCTTTTGGATATGAAGTTGCTACAGGAGAGGAGGAAAAACATGATTAACCAAGCTACCATATAAGATCTTGAGGAGGCTGAAAACATCCAGAAAAGGCTAAAGACAAGAGGCCTCAAAAGCGCCTTAGAGCAAGAAGAGCAAGAAACTCAACATTTGACTATTGAATAGCAGTTGGAAAAAGAAATTGAAGACAACAGAGAAGTGTGGCTTGAGAGAGTCATAATTCACTTGGAGAAGCTGCAAGTGAAAACCAACAAAGACAATCAGATGCTCAGGCACATGGCCCATCATTATCAGGCCTGGAACAAAATTTGCAATATCAAGGTCAAACAGATGAAAGATAAATTGAGGAAGATCTGGAAGGGCAAGAAAGGAGATGATAAAATAAAGATGCTTTCTGATGCCTCATTATCTCAAACATGACAAGTGGTTGTGGCCCCATCCCACAAATTTTGAGAAATTTTGAAAATTTTGAAAATTTTTGAGTTTTTTTGGCAATTTTGGAAAAACATAGGAAATTCTAGCTTTTTTGGGGCATCCAATGAGCAAACGGAAGACATCATTGGGTTCATAATGATGATTACATGCCCCGTATACGTTTTCTAAGCATTTGGAGAAAAAATGGTCAGGAAAACGGGCCTAAAACACCCAAACAATTATGTTTCTGCCTCTTTTTTAGCATGGCGCTGCGCATAGAATCAGTCTTGGGAGAATGCATTTTTATGGGGTCAAATCAACTCCAAATCAGAAACCAAAAGAATATTTGGAAAGTATACAAGACAGGATTTTCAATGAGCTATCATGAGCTCAATTTGGACATCAGTTAGTTAGTGAAACGTGACTAGCAAGAAGACCAATGTTTTCCTCCTTGGCGCAGCACATAGGACAATTTTTTTCTGTTTTCTCAGTTTTATTAGTTTTCAGGAATTAAAATTTTACTCATGTAAATTTGAATTTTTACTGATGTAATAAGTGGTTGGTGATGTAATTATGGTTTACCTAAGGTAGATACATTAGGTAAATGGCCTCAATGACATGTAATGAATCAGTTTGCTCAAATTTGGGATGAGTCACTTTGACCACCCTATTCTCTAGTTGTCAGTTCAGTCTTTCTTGGAAAAACTCTTCTTCTCATGGATTCGACCCCCTAAAGCTAGGATGAGTTGGTTTGAGGTCTATATGATTTATTTTCTCAGTCATTGTAAGGGTTGGACTCAGTTGGATGCTTGGATTTTGAAGATACATACTTTGTATCAGTTCTGAGCAGGAATATTAATCAAATTTGAAGCTATTTTTATGGGATCCCTATTGTATGATGTTTAGTTTAGTTTCTCCTTTTTTTTTAATGCATTGAAATGTATTGATGATTTTATTCATCATTTCATAACTTCTAAGTGAATGTATGCAAGTTAAATAAGTAGAATCCATTCTCATATGCTTTGTTTTGGGTAGACATTCACAATCTGTAATTTTCTTCAGTTTAGAAAGAAATCACGATTTCCACCATTCTCTTTCTAGCTCCTAACTTGTCTTGATCATCCCAACCATTTAAATCCTCAAGTGCTAAATCACTATTCCTACCTTTCCCCATAAAACACCCCGCAAATTTTGACCTAATTTTCGTTGCCCTGACCGTTTGACTCCTTCTGATCCATCACAACCATATAAAATAAAATCAAAACCCTGAGCTACTACACCTACCCTAATATATTCATTATCAAGCCATACTGGTTGTGATCCTTACGGAGAGAGCCCTCTCCTTGCCTAGTAGGGCTAGCTAGTTGGCTAAGCGTGGTTTGTGGTTACCTCGGAATTTCCTTCTTCAGCCTGAGGTTCAATCCGAGTGATAACATTTTGGCAACTCTGTTGGGGAAAGAAAAGAGTAAGATCAGATCTACCCCAATAAGCTTTCATTGAAATTCCTAAACTTATGGATGATAAGTTTAGAGTTTATTCAAAGGCTGAAGTGAAAGTTGTAAAGTGAAAGTTGGTTTTCAAAATTAGACATACTGACTTCCCGAAGATACACTAGATCCAGTCTAGATTCAAATCCTCCCACCATTTTTAGTGATCCTAAGAACATAGGAAGAAAATCCAAAACTGTTGTGGAGAGATCCAGTTTAGCCGGAAATCAATCAGAGAAAAGTTCCATTCCCAAAGCTAATTCATTCCCCAGAAAGTTAGAAACCTTGCAAGATATTGAGTTTGATATAAATTTTTAACAAAGCTTATTTCGGAGAAAATATTTGAGTTGGGTTGAAGAAGCAGTTGTTGATTCCTCCATTTCCTTTCACAATCTCGTTTAATATTTGTTTTCATATACTGAATTAAAGTCACAATGAGGATCAAAATCAGGGTCACAACTTTTACATGTTCTTGACGATCTGCAGAAATTTTCTTCAAAAATAAATTCTTGGGTAAAAATAAGACCTCAGATCTCAGCGTCTTCTACCATCACTTCAACTATTGTTATACCCAAAATATTCCTCATCCCCCACCTTATTCTTCATATACTGTTCACACTACTCAATCAGCGACCAATCCTTCCCTGATTACATCTAGCATCCAAATCCCTGTTATAAATTCTCCACCTCCAATCATCATGGCTACAAGATATGCCCCCCTTGCTCTCCCTCAGAATCTGGGTGATATGACCCAAGACTACTAAACCAAAATCCCTTTGTTTGACAAGACTCAGCCTATGACAGCCCAAAAGGACGTAGACAAGATGAATGCCTTCTTTTATCTTAATGAAATTGATATTAAGGATGTGAAGATGAGGCTTTTTGCACAAAGTCTGGGAGGGGAAGTAAGGAAATGGTTCAGAGCTCTACAACCAGCCACTATTGACACTTTAGAAGCCTTGCATCGACATTTCGTAGTAATATGGGAAGAAAATAAAAATCCCCTTCAAATTCTGTCTGAATATGAGAAAATCAAAAGAAATGTTGGCGAGACTGTGCAAGATTATTGTGCAAGATTTAATGCAGTATACAATGCTCTTCACACACATATCAAACCACCTGAAGGTTTGGCTTTAGTCGAATTTCTGGATGGGTTTGATACTGATATGGCATATCATTTGCGTGAACATGATCCTACAATTTTAGTAGATATGCAAAAGAATGTTGTAAGTGTGGAAGTGAATTTACTAGCTAAAAGAGAAAGGATGAGATCTGAAAAAAGAGTGACTATCAAGGAGGAGACATCTACTTCTAATGCTAATATGGATTCATTGCTTCAAACCATGGAGAGAATGGTTGATCGGTTTTCTATTTCAGATAGGCCTGAACCACGGATCCGAAACCCAAATTTCAGAGGGCAGCAACAGCCTCAGTTCAGAATCAAGCGAAGAGAAGAGGAAGCATCAGACCAACCAGTACAACAACAACATATTCATTCCTCGTTGTAGCAGAATTATGTTCAAGGAGTGGAAGAGGAAGAAAATGAAGATCTGGTTATCGAAACAAATCATTTCTTTACAGCAGATGGTCTACCCATGTTTCTGAAGATGAAGAGTATATTGAAAGTTTAGATATCCCAAAAGATGAGGACTATATCTTGGAAAATGATGATGATTTGGAGACTAAATCAGATGATTATCAGCGTGGGTATATGAATGCTTTGAGTGCACAAAAAAAAAAATATTCTTTAAGGAGCTGAGATGTACTTGTCAGTCCTATTCAGAAAATAAAAGAGGTCCAGCCAAAAAATGATCTTCCAAACAATCAGAGAAAGGGTAAAGAGCATGAGGATCAGAATAATAGCAACATCAACCAACCATCAAAAAGCTCAGCTACTAAATAAAAAGACACTCAGAAAAATGAGAATGTGAGAAAGGATCAAAATGATAGAAGAGATACTGTCATCAAGGAGGTGGATAAAGTCACAACTTTTAATTTAGAAAATGAACTAGCTAAATTGAAAGTGTCCATTCCTTTGACAGAATTAGTGAAGAATAGTCACTATCAACATCAGATATCTAAAATGTTGCTAGTTGATCCTTTGTCCAATATGGTTAATGTTGAAGATGACCACCCCGAGCATATTTTTGGTCCAGCTATAAATGGTCAGATAGAAGAGAGTGAAGTTCCCCCCTTTTATTTAAGCCTTAGACTACATGAGTACATACTCCATAATGTCATGCTTGATTCCGAGGCTTCTCACAATTTAATGTCAAAGGCTATTATGGAAAATGTGGGCATGGAAATCACCCGACCATACCATGATTTGTACTCTTTTGATTCTGGTAGAGTTCGCTGCATTGGTCTCATCAAAGATTTAGTGGTTTCCTTAGACCAAATCCCAGCCAAGAATGTCTTAATGGATGTGGTGGTGGCTGATATACTGCCTCGATTCGGCTTGCTTCTGTCTAGATCATGGGGAGCTAAAGTCAAAGGTACTTTACAACTTGACTTCTCTTATGCTACTATTCCCATTTTCGGGCAATTGAGGAAATTGTACAGGGAAAAGAAGATGAAATACATGATAACTAGTAAGGAGAAGCCCATAAATCATCCAATATACATTGTACATACAAATCTAGAGTCTTTTATTTGTATAATGATGGTAGTTTGAATGATGTAAGTAATCAGCTAGTAGAGGTAGAAGATGTATCAGAAATTTCATAGAGTTTTAGAACAATTCTTGATAAAGAAAAAGAAGTGGTGACTTCTTCCAAACAACCTTTAGAAGAATAGAAAATCAGTGTAGAACAGAAAAATGAGGAGACCGACAAAGGTAAAACAGAACCAATAGTTAAGTTTCAGCATTTAGAAGATGAATACCATGATTTGTACTCTTTTGATTCTGGTAGAGTTCACTGCATTGGTCTCATCAAAGATTTAGTGGTTTCCTTAGACCAAATCCCAGCCAAGAATGTGTTAATGGATGTGGTGGTGGCTGATATATCGCCTCGATTCGGCATGCTGCTGTCTAGATCATGGGGAGCTAAAGTCAAAGGTACTTTACAACTTGACTTCTCTTATGCTACTATTCCCGTTTTTGGGCAATTGAGGAAATTTTACCGAGAAAAGAAGATGAAATACATGATAAATAGTAAGGAGAAGCCCATAAATCATCGAATATAGGCTATACATACAAATCTAGAGTCTTTTATTTGTATAATGATGGTAGTTTGAATGATGTAAGTAATCAACTAGTAGAGGTAGAAGATGTACTAGAAATTTCAGAGAGTTTTAGAACAGTTCTTGATAGAGAAAAAGAAGTGGTGAATTCTTCCGAACAACCTTTAGAAGAATAGAAAATCAGTGTAGAAAAGAAAAATGACGAGACCGACAAAGGTAAAACAGAACCAATAGTTAAGTTTCAGCATTTAGAAGATGAATATGGCCTTTGGAGCATGGATTTCGATGGTGCCTTGGGCAAGGAAGGTGTAGGTATTGGAATTTGGATCCGAAGTCCAGTTTGTAGGCCAAATAAAGTTCCAAGTAATGTTAGAGAATGCTCTTATAAATTGGCTTTTGATTGTTCTAACAACGAAGCGGGGTATGAAGCATTGATCACAGGTCTGAAGAAACTTGGCGCAAAATGAATTTCTATCTATGGTGATTCTAAGCTTGTCATAAAGCAGGTGAAAGGAGAATATCAAGCAAAGCATCCTCAAATGAGAGATTATAGGACTACAGTCTTGGATATCTTGAAAATGTTTCCTAAATATACATTAATAGTGGTACTAAGGAGTCAAAATATCATTGCAGGTTCACTTGCTACAGTAGCAAGTAATCTAAAAATTCTGATGAACTCAAGTAATAAATTTGAAATTCATGTCAAACAAGACCTAGTGTTCCCGATAAATTAAGGTATTGGCAAGTTTTTTGGGATTACAAATAAATTAATAGCTTCTTTCAGAATTAAGGGAAGTTAAAAGATGCTTTTATTAACGATTTTTGTGATTTTTATGATCAAAACATAGAGGGAAATCAGCTTAATGTTTTTCAACTTAAAGATAATATTATTCCTAGAGGTCTCATGCCTTTAGAAGAACTATTTGATCAGGATGATGTGGCCAGGAAACCAAAATTGGTTCCTACTGAAAAGGGTGTAGAAGACGTAAACATCGGAACAACAGATAAGCCCAAGATGGTTTATTTGTCTAAGACATTATCTCCCAAAGAAAAAAATAAGTACATCAAATTGTTATATGATTTTTCTAATATTTTCGCATGGGATTATGCAGATTTGAAGGTATATGAAAAAAATATTACTAAGCACACTATTCCTATCAAGTCGGATCAAAAACCTTTCAGACAAAAGCTAAGAAGGATAAATCCAAGATTGTTTCCATCCATCGAGAAAGAGGTAAATCGATTGTATAAATCTGGTATCATTGTTCCAGTTAGGTTTTCTGATTGGGTGTCAAATTTGGTTCTAGTAAGGAAAAATATCGGAGAGATAAGGTTGTGCATTGATTTCCGAAATTTGAATAAAGTGTCTTTAAAGGATAACTACCCGCTTCCTAAGATGGACCATATTATGCAAAGGGTAGTTGGAGCATCACGGATGTTGCTGCTTGATGGTTATTCAGGATATAATAATATTTTGGTACATGAAGAAGACCAAGGTAAAACTGCTTTCACAACACCGTGGGGGACCTTTCAATATGTCAAAATTCCATTTGGAATCAAGAATGCAGGGGCTACTTTTCAGCGGGTGATGGATATAGCCTTTGCTAATGAGGAAGATGTTTTCTTAGTGGTGTATTTAGATGATTTGAGAGTGTTTTCTGGTTTTGATGATGAGCATTTACACCATCTAAGAATTTTTTTAAGAAATACAGGGAATTCAGAATTTCTCTAAATCCAAAAAAGAGTCTTTTTGCCATGGATGAAGGAAAGCACCTTGGTCACATAATTTCCAAAGATGGCATTCAAATTTATCCTTCTAGATTAGAAGCAATTCAGCAAATAGATTTTTTGCACAATAAAAACGAGATACAAGCTTTCAATGGTAAGATGAATTTCTTACACAGATTTATTCCTAATTTGGCCGAGCATTTTCATGAAATGACTAATATATTGAAGAAGTACAACAGTGTAAAATGGACTAATGATGCTATGAAATCTTTCAATTTTGTGAAGCTTGCTTTAACTAGAGCCCCTGTTTTGGTTAGTCCCGATTATACCAGCGATTTTATAATATTTTCATTTGCATTCGAGCACACCTTGGTTGTGGTTTTGATGCAAAAGAAAGATAAGGTTGAGCAGCCCATTTCTCTTTTTAGTCGAGCCATTAGATCTGCTTCTCTTCACTATAATATTATTGAGAAGCAAGCTTTGGCTTTAATCAAAGCCTTGAAATATTTCCGAGTCTATAACTTACATTGACACACTATAGCTTATGTTCCAAATGCAGCTGTAAAAGAAGTTCTCATGCAAATTGATATGGAAGGAAGAAGAGGTAAGTGGATAACAACGATGCTAGAGTATGCTTGAGATCAATCCCACCAAGCTAATCAAGGGACAGGGGTTAGCCAAACTCATGGTTGAATCCAACTTGCATGCTCTAGACATAAACCTTATTGCGGCAATGTCAGATGATGAAGAAGATTGCGCTCTAATAGAGGTATCAGAAATGTTTCTCAGTTCACCATGGTATTCAAATATAGTGTATGTTCATCAACACTTATGTCCTCCTCCTGGAATGTCAAAAAGCAAGGGTAGGTGTTTGAAATTAAAATCTGCTAAATTCTGCATTCTAGGTAGTGCCCTTTATTGGAAAGATCCAGGAGGTGTTCTTTTATATTTTCTGGTTGAAGATGAAGCTAAGCAGGTAATGGATGACTTACATAGGGGATATTGTGGAGGCCACTTGTTTTGGAAAACAAAAACTAATAAAGCGTTGAGAGTAGGGTATTATTTACCGACTCTATTTTCAAATTTGTATAAAACAGCCACAAGCTGCCATGAATGTCAATTTTTTCAGGGAAAAAGGAAACTCCTTCCTATTCCGCTGAAACCTATTGTGGTAAATGCTCGTTTTCAACAGTGGGGACTTGATTTTATTGGGAAAATTCATCCCACATCATCAACACAACATTGATGGATTCTGACAGCCATCGACTACTTCACCAAGTGGATCTAGGCTATTCCTACAAGGAAAGCTACCGACACGGTAATTCTTCAATTTTTAGATTCCAATAACTTGTCTCGTTTTGGTTGTCCTCACAAAATTATTACAAGTAATGTAGCTACATTAAAATCAAAGAATATGATTGAGTTTTGTAACAAGTATAACATCAGGTTTATCCATAGGGAAATGGATTAGCTGAGTCCTTTAATAAATCCTTGGTTAATATCATTAAGAAAATGTAGGAGGAGAACAAGAAGAATTGGCATCAGAAGCTTACCAATGCTTTGTGGGTAGACCGAGTGAGCACCAAGAAATATATAGGTATGTCACCCTTTGAATTGGTTTATGGTACAGATACAATGTTTCCTACATCACTTGCAGTTCCGGTTATGAGATTATTGCAGGAATCAGATAGTGAGGAAATTGATATTCAACGTCGAATCAATCAAATGATTCACCTTCAACAAACAAGGGAGGAATTTTCTCAGACTTATTC
The DNA here is from genome assembly GCA_034641835.2 of Pinus albicaulis. NCBI lineage: Eukaryota > Viridiplantae > Streptophyta > Pinopsida > Pinales > Pinaceae > Pinus > Pinus albicaulis. Next base: position 706,242,624 of record CM076581.1, read on the forward strand.
TAAAATTCAGGATAAAATAAAGAAGATTTATGATCGCAAAACCAAGGCAGATAAGTTTCAGCTGGAAGATGTAGTACTGCGATGGGATGCAAGAAAGGAAGAAAAAGGAAAGCACATGAACTTTGAAAATCTATGGAAAGGACCCTACAATGACATGTAATGAATCAGTTTGCTCAAATTTGGGATGAGTCTCTTTGACCACCCTATTCTCTAGTTGTCAGTTTAGTCTTTCTTGGAAAAACTCCTCCTCTCATGGATTCGACCCCCTGAAGCTAGGATGAGTTGGTTTGAGGTCTATATGATGTATTTTCTCAGTCATTGTAAGGGTTGGACTCAGTTGGATGCTTGGATTTTGAAGAGACATACTATGTATCAGTTCTGAGCAGGAATATTAATCAAATTTGCAACTATTTTTATGGGATCCCTATGGTATGATGTTTAGTTCAGTTTCTCCTTTTTTTTCATGTATTGAAATGTATTGTTGATTTTATTCATCATTTCATAACTTCTAAGTGAATATATGCAAGTTAGATCAGTAGAATCCATTCTCATATGCTCTATTTTGGGTAGACATTCACAGTCTGTAATTTTCTTTAGTCTAGAAAGAAACCATGATTTTCACCATGCTCTTTCTAGCTCCTCACCTGTCTTGATCATCCCACCCATTTAAATCCTAAAGTGCTAAATCACTATGCATACCTTTCCCCATAGAACACCCTGCAAATTTTGACCTAATTTTCCTTGCCCTGATTGTTTGAATCCTTCTGATCCAGCACAACCCTATACAATCAAATCAAAACCCTGAGCTACTATACCTAACCTAATATCTTCATTATCCAGCCATCTTGGTTGTGATCCTTACAGAGAGAGCCCTCTCCTTGCCTAGTAGGGCTAGCTACTTGGCTAAGCGTGGTTTGTGGTTACCTCGGAATTTCCTTCTTCAGCCTGAGGTTCAATCTGAGTGATAACACATGCTTTGTATTAGGAGTGGATGAAAGATGTTTCTTGAGCAGAGTGCAAGGATTCTGCATGAGGCTCAAAACCCTTCACCAACCTGCGAGGAGGCAAGGTACTTGTTCATACTTTGTAGCATCATAAATTGCATCAAAACTACATGCATGGCCATCTGGATTGGGGATTGTTATTATATTGTCTTATCCATTCTCATTTTTTGTCTAGTGATCTCAATCGGGCAAGATATCACAGAACAATATCTACTTGCGTAATTAAATGTAGAAACCATGGTGAACCACGGTCAACCATTGTATTGTAACAAAGATTTTTTGAATACATAAATCAACCATGGTTAACCATGGTCAACCATGTTTATGTTAACATTTATAATATTTATCATAGGGTTTATATACCCTGGTTTATAATATTTATCTTAGTGTTTTTCCTAGGTTTTTCAGGATATGAAAATCAATCATGGTAAACCATGGTCCAATGTGGCAGTGTGAAAAATATTGTCTCAATATGGAAATCAACCATGGTTCAATGTCATGTTGTGACAAAGATTGTCTCGATATGAAAATCAACCATGGTCAACAATGGTTCAACTTCACATTTTGACAAAGATTGTCTCAATATGAAAATTAACCATGGTCAATGATGTTTATTTTAGTGTTTATAATATTCATCTTAGTGTTTATATACCTTGGGTTTGTAATATTAATTCCTTGGGTTTAATATAGTTCCCTTGGGATTATAATCCCTTGGGGTTTTAGTATGAACCCCTTGGGCTTATTATTCACCTTGGTTTATAATATCAATCCCTTGGGTTTATTAACCTAAGGGTTCATATTCCTAGGGTATAATATTATTCTTAGGGTTTATAATATTAATCCTAGGTTTTATTATAAATCCATTGAGTTTATAATCATGGTCAACCATGGTCCAACGTCACATTGTGATATAGATTGTTTCAATATGAAAATCAACCATGCTCAACTGTTGTCAACCATCATCAACCATGGTCAATTATGGTCAACCATGGCCACATGCCACATTGTGATAGAAATTGCCTAAATATGAAAATTAACTATGGTCCAATATCGCATTGTGAAAAATATTGTCTCAGTATGAAATCCAATCATGGTTAACCATGGTCCAAGATTGTAATGTGAAAAATATTGTCTTAATATGAAAATCAACAACGGTTAGCCACTGTCAACCTTGTTTATTTTATCATTTATAATATTTATCATAGGGTTTATACACATTGGTTTAGTTAAAGGTACTTACTTGTCACATTCTCAATGGTGGATAAAAAATCATGGTTAACCATTGTAGTGCTCTAAGTACTTTTAAATTCAAAGTAAAGTACTCATAATAAATTTCATTTCATACTTTTTGAATAAAAATATATTATTGTCATTTCATATTTCTTGAAAGAAACAATGCATATCCCTATACATTTATTATATTATATTATATTATATTATTTTTATATAGTATATTAATTACATGATTTTATAAAATTTAAATAATATAATTAAGAATTTATAAATTTGTATTTATATTTTATTTTAATTTATTTAAGTAAAAATGACAAATGCATTAGTTGTTCAATGATAATGACTTTTTCTTGAAAATCTCATTCCTATTTATAGTCACATTAATACAATTTTTTATTAATTTTATTTTAGTACAACTTTTGAATTGAATTTAACTATGGTTACATGGATTGTGGTGAAAAAAGTGAATTTAAAATTCATAAAGATTATTTTAATGGTTTAGCTATTATTTTATTATTTCCTTAGGAGGCCAATTTTAGACCTCAAAATTCCCCTACGTAGGTCGTCAGATCATTTCACTTGTTGGGTGATCAACTTAAACATTTAACCAGATTTATAATTCATCACATCCAAATTTCAATTTAACCTCCTTACATCTCTAATTGCGATATCCATTGATCTGATTGAAATTTTTATCGAACGGTTCTGATCCCAATCTTTCAGCTCAGATGGAATTGATATTCCTGATTGTCGCCAGAGACGTCGTTTCTTTTGGCTCCATAGCTATCCACAATAAAAATTGGTGCAGTACCATCAAAATTAACTTTTATCCGCGTACTGTCAGTGCTGAACCTTAATCATTCTTTCTATGTAAAATACTGCATCTTTTCACCTATCTCAATGGAGGTCGTACTCCCTGTTCTCCACTTGCTCCTAGTGAACCAGAGCTGAAATGAGAGAAAATCCTTACACTCTACAGAAATCTCATTGCGCCAAATTCAATAATCCTAGACGTTTTCTTAATGAAGAAAAACTAATGAACCCAACGACTAACATAAGTTTGACCATCGCAGGAAACAATGGTTGTAGTGAAAATTTATGAATTCAATACAATTAATATAAGACCATATGTAACACTGGGTAAAGTCCAGATTAGGATACATTCAAAAATCAATTAAACCAAAAAATGCACAGAGAATCAATTAATTCCAACTCAAGCTGAATTCAGTTAAACTCAATAATATTTTGAAAGAAAATGAAAATCCGACATTTGGCAATTGTGCCTACATTCACCCAGATAGAGAGGAATCACTATATTCTTCTATTCAATCATTCCTCTCGTCAAATATCCTCCTCCTTGATCTAAATCCTGAATCTCTATGCATACTCTATTCACTCAATTATTCAAAGGATCACAATTTAGATACAAATAGATTCATGAATCAATTTGGTTCAGATCCATAAATTTTTCACTCTCTCCTAAAGTCTCTCCTCAACTCCACTCTTTTCTCAACAAACTCTAAATTAATTTTTTTTTAAATCCCTCAAATCCTATTATAACCAAATAATATAAACTACATGGCTTGATCTCCACGTAGGGAGGATCAACTTGCCACTTTTCCCTCTTCTGCTCAGAATTTGACAACAAATAAACTACTCACATCTGTTTAAATTAACTAAAATTTAACTAACTACTTGTCTTCCAACCCTTTGTTAGCCACAACATGTGATCACACCATCACATTGCTAGCTAGGTCTAAATGCTCCTGCATCAGACTCCCTGAGTTGAAATTTTTCATGACCTCCTGGTCATGTGTTTCTTCTGCTAAATCATCCAGAATCCCAAACATTACTTTGTAACTTGTCATCTCTTTCATCATGTTGATTCTCTATTTCTTCTGTCACCATTGCTTCAGTTCTTCCATGTTTCCAAATCTTATGTTGTTGCTGTCCTCTTTTCTTGCTAATGTAGATTCCTTTTGTTAATTTCTCTTCTTTGTTGATTCTATTCTTATTTTTGCTGCTTCTTCTCTTGACTGATTTTTTTATCCACAATTTTTCACAATTTGTTCTTGGTTGAACTTACTGACATTTAACTGTTGTACATTCTCCCTTACCACAGATATCATAAAATTTCTGTCTAATTTCACTTTTCTTCTTTCATTTACAACCTGTTGGTTGTACTTTAAAGCTTCTCTTTCACTATCATTAAAGAAAATATTTTCCTTTATATTATCAGGTTCACTTAATACCTTTTTCAGCAAACTAAATCTTCTGTCATATTCAATAAGCATGTCATTTGCATATGGCTCCTCTTTCCTGTATAAAACAGAATTCCCATCATAATTATTAGATTTAAAATAACTATGGTTTGCAATCTCCATAGATAATTTTGTCATCAAATCTTTATGCCGTCCTTCTACAAATTTTATGAAACTGTCAGCAAATTTTATTTCAGCGTTTTCCTCTGCATTACACAGTGTTCCTTGCCCTGACACAAGGCTATCATTCAACAATTCAATAGCTAGAATTTCTTGGAGCATATCATTGTGAAGTATCCTTTTATCTTATGTATGTATACCATTGCAACAAAATGATGTTGTTTCATCTTCATATATAACAGAAACAAAATCATGTTTTTCTAAAGCTTCTTCATGGTTTACGAATTCACAAAAATAATCAATTTCAAAATCAGAGAATTCCTGAACTTCTGTATCTGTCAACATCATCATACATTCCTTCACAATTTCCATAATACTTCCATCTTTGTCCTCTACTAAATATGCTTTATTCAGGTTATCATCACATACTTTCATTTTCTTATCTTCAACTTCTTTAATCATGAAAATTTCCTTGCCAACATCATCATTCTCAAAATTATTAAACACATGTTCAAAATATCTTTTTGTTTCAGCCATCTCTTCCAGTAATCTCACTTCTTCATCAACATGCATAAGAATGTTTTTCGCTTACTTTCCATTACCTGTTGAACCTGAAATCATACACAACATATTAGTTTCAAGAATACAAGGCTCTTCATTTGAAAACTCATTGATCAGATTTTCCTACTTCTTTGAACTATTCAGATAGTTCACTAAGTTATTGAGAAATTCTTCCTCAACATCTCGGATTTCTTATTCATAAAAGAATACTTCTGGGACTGCAGCTTCTTGACTATGCTTGGCAACTTCATCATAGGTTTGTAGAATACCTTTATGTTCTACACAATTCTCTCCATCACTCAGTTTATCCAAGTAGGATATTTTTGTCTTTCTCTCTTTAATGACAAGACTTTGATCCTTAAAAATATTTCTTAACTTAACTTCTTGAGCTTAGTTCTCTGTGTTAGCTTCTCTTCTCTCCACTTCACAAATCTACAATGTATTTATTTTCTTTTCTTTGTCCACTTTCCATTGGTTTTCTATCCATATTAAAATTCCTTCAAAAATGATCCAATAGGTTTTTAATAAGAGAATACACAACCATTCACTCATACCTTTTAAATTTATCCACCAATTGAAGTCCTGAACTTCTTTATGAATATCCTTTTGTGTTTTTCTTGCTTCTACCATTTTCAATTTTTTATGCTCAGGCTCAATTTCATTAAGTTTCATACCTGCAAATGTACATTCACACAAATAATTAATCCAAAAAATATGAGACTTTCTTGTCTATGTAGATGCTACCAACACATTTCTCTCATGTTGATCAGTATAGATCATCTCTTCATCATTATCATCATTGTCTCTTTCCCCAAGGATAGGTCCTTTCTCTGGTTTACAAATAGATTCTATTTTTCCATTCTCAACTGTTTGGAATATTAATTTCTCAGCAAATAATTCCCTGACAGGCCACTTAACTCTTTTCCCTACATAAAATCCTTGTTTCCATTCCTCTCTGATTCCTTTATGTACTAGCTTCTTCAAATGACTGAGTTCTGTCTTCATCTCAGCTATCTCTTTGGAAAATTATTCCTTACTCATTCTTTTGATTCCATCTGCTTTGATACTATTCCCTCTCTGTTTGTGACTTTCCTTTGTACCCTTGTTATGACTAACAATAGTCAAATTCATTTCTTCCTTTGGTGAACTTTCATTGTCCAAGGATGAGCAGCAACTAGCCCTTCTTCTTTCTGTAACAAGTCTATTACTTGTCACCCATACCAAATCATCCTTTTGCTATCTCTACTTTTCAAGGTCCTCTACACTAGAACCCATTCTAATTTTGTATCACTCCAGCTCAGCTTCCAAAGATATTGATTGTTGCATCTTCAATTTATCACTTCCCTTTTCCTTGAGTAACTTCATTTATTGTTGGGTACTGTCACCTTTCATTCATTTGAGAGTTCTTCCTGCTTCATCTTCTTTAACATAGCTCATGTGCTATGATTCTGATACAAATCATTCTACCTTTCAGCAATTTCACTGCTTCCATTGACCTGCACAATCTTACCTCAGGATACATTAAAGTACCTTTTCAAATGTGCCAATTTTCTTCAAAGATATCTTAAAATTAATTCCCATTCCATCAATTAAATATTTTCCAAATGATTCATCTGTCCACTATTTCATTTAAAATTCTTCATTCAGAAGACTCCATACAATCAACAACTATTTCCATCTTACTTTTCATAATGGACACCTCTTCTTTTAAGATCAACTAAGATTAAATTTGAAATTCAACTATATTTACAAATTCATGACAGACACTAAAAATTCCTTCTCACAACCTGTTTGTAAGCAAATCCTGTCTTGCTTCTGCAAATTTAAAAATTTCAACCCTTGTAATGGCTCTCCTTTTAGATCTATTAACTCCAGTCTTGAGTCTAACTGTTCCTTCAACCATCAACATTGTTGTCTTCAACAATACTTTAAGCACTCCTCAAAAATTCTTAGTCTTACACAAAATTATTTAAATCATTTAAATTTATTCCGTCATATCAAATCACTCTTATATTTGACTTTAAATTCAAAACATTTTACTTCAATTTACCTTTTAAATCAAACCAATCATTCAATCAACTTACATGGAAATTTAATTTTCCTGAAAGGAAAACATCTTCTCCTTTGAAATTGCAATCCCTTGTTGTTCTAGACATTCAAACAATCTCTGTACATTATCAAAGATAAATATTCTTACCAGACTTTTGCTAGAGGATTTATTGTTTCTCCATTTTGATCTCAGTATCCACTGTGCTTCATGGTAGTATCTCCAATGTCTTTTTGATCATTCCAAAGACTTTTCCCTTATAGTCTCTTTGCTGCAATTTCTTCATTTTCTTCTTTGTCACAGCTACTTGCTAAGAATAAAATTCAATCTTTCAACCAAACTCCATAGAGCATTGGTCTAGCTCTGATACCACTAATATTGGTGCAGCGTAGCTTCACCTTTGCCCAAAATATGCCTATAAATACGTATTATTTACTTTTGTGACCCAAAATACATCTCTTTAGCGTGAGCCCTTAAGTGGGATTAATTTCCTTATATCACAACTATGTTATCAAATTCCCACTTAAATAAACCTTTCGCAATGGCGGAAGCATAATTGTATGGCTTATATATAAAAGGCAGCAATAATAAAATCAACCCTTAACAAATATTTGCTGAGTTGAAGTTAGATAATTCGATGACGGAATTAAACCAAATGGTTGTACCTTTTCCATTAAACTATCACATCCATTATTCTTATTCACCTCCATGATAGTTTGAATGCGAATTATCCAAATCTGAATGGACAACCTTGATACTTGGATTTGAAAACCTCGTTTAATAATTCATCGAGTCTTCTTGACATTTTAAGGTTCTTGCAATTAATATTGCGATTATCGTTGGATCAACGATAATCATGCATAGGCCGTCAAATCATTTCACTTGCTGGGTGATCAAATTAAACATTTAACCAGATTTGTAATTCATCGCATCCAAATTTCAATTTAACCTCCTTACATTTCTAATTGCGATATTCGTTGATCTGATTGAAATTTTGATCGAATGGTTTTGATCCCAATCTTTCAGCTTGGACGGACTTGATATTCCTGAATGTCATCGGAGATGCTGTTTCTTTTGGCTCCATAGCTATCCACGATAAACATTGGTGCAGTACCATCAAAATTACCTTTTATCCGCGTACCGTCAATGTTGAACCTTAATCATTCTTTTTTTGTAAAATCCCGCATCTATTCACCTATCTCAATGGAGGTCGTACTCCATGTTCTCCACTTGATGCTAGTGAACCAGAGCTGAAATGAGAGAAACTCCTTACACTCTACAACAATATTATTCTGCTAGATTCAATAATCCTAGACCTTTTCTTAATGAAGCAAAACTAATGAACCCAGCGACTAACATAAATTTGACCATCATAGGCAACAATGGTTGTAGTGAAAATTTATGAATTCGATACAATGAATATAAGACCATCTTTAACACTGGGTGTTAGCCATCAGTAAAATTTTTTCATGGCAAATGATGGCTAAAACATGTCTTGAGTCTTCAAGAGATTATTTTCATAGAAAATTGCTCATTCTTGAAGCCTTCTGATGCTGCCTAAGCTCAAAAGGTGATATTCACTGTTGTTTCATTGAAGAAATCCACCAAGAAACCATGCTAATATTCAAAAAGACTGTTTTAAGCCATTTTCCATCATTTTCTAAAACTATGTCACTCATTGTTTGCCCTTATTTATCCTTCTTTTTCCCCTAAAAAATCCCCTTTTCTCTGTCTAATTTTCCCTTCATTATCCTAAGAAACCTTCAAAAATCCCTTTTAAACTCATGAAAAATCCTTTTTTTATGGTTTAAATTGTCCTATTTTTCCTATCAAAACCTCAAAAAACCCTTAAAAAACCCCTCTTTTGGCCTAAAAAGCACCCTTTTTATACACAGGCTTTTAAGCCCCTTTATGGCTTAGCCCCCAGCTCCTTCTCTGTCATGTAACCTAACTCCCGCGACCTGACGCTAAAAACCTTAGCCCTCTAGCCCTTTTATTTTCTGCCCCGGTCCTCTACCCCTCCGCGGGACCATGCTTTTTCCTTACCCCAAGCCCCCATCTCATTGGAATTTTCATTGAGAACCAGTGTTTTCTTTATAAACTCCCCACCCCGCTAAAAAATACCCCAACGCGATCTACACTGTAGATCTATAGAATTTGATGGCCCTCATTTAACTCGTCGATCGCCTCATCTCTATCCTTTCCTTAGCCCCTTCCCTTTGCTCCTGGTCACCTTATCCCTCCACGGGACCAAGCCTCATATCTAATCCCTAGCCCCCTTCTCTTTTGCCTTTTTTTGCCCCCCCCCCCCCAACGACAGATCTTGGTCGTAGATTTATATAATCTGACGGAGATAGTTCACTTCTGTTGTCCCTTTCCTTCCTTAGCCATATTACTTAGTTCATTTTCTCCCTGCCTTATCACTCCATGAAACAATATTGACCATCGATCTATAAATATCAACGGTCATTACACCTCCCCTCTCATCCTTTGATCACCTGACCCATATCTATTCATCCACCCCTCGCATCAAAACCCACCGTTGATTCATTTGATCCAACGACCTCGATCAAACCCAACATCCCAACCCCTTCGAACCCACCTCTCACTACCCAGTCTACTCTCCCAATCACTCGCCGACTCTTGGCTTCCACTAATTACTCGCTCGAGCACCTTTTCCCCATCGCGCTCATTCCCCCGTCGTTGGATCTGCCCCACCTCATCCAGCGATCAGCATTGTGTTTCACACAGCTTTTGGCATAGGGGTTTAACGATCCAAAATCACACGAGACCGCTAGTTTTGCAAAAGCCACGCATCTCTTTTTTGTTGGATCGCGTTCCCTCTGGGCAAAACCATTTACTGCTGGAACTGAACGTGAAAACTGCTGATAGTTTTCGCAAAACCACCAAGCTACCATTTCGCGCCAAAGTCATTTTAAAACCGGGTTTTCGTGGGTTTTCTCCATAGAACCTCCTCCACCTGCATTTCATCTCCTCTGCATAAGCTCCTCTGCCTCCGCCAGCCTCCAAAGTAGTCTTGCGAACACCGCAGGGTTTTTTAACATGTTTATTGGTTTTATGCAGGGTTTGATATCGGTTTTAAAGGCGGAAACCCTATCCACAGCCCACAAAGGGACATGGCTGAAGATCATAATCCATGAAGCTTAAAAAATTCCAAATAGAAGCTTCCAAGGTTAGTTCCATGGTTTGATTGGTGCTTCATGAGCACTGGTTATACCATCGAACCCTCCAACGCACTAAAATCCACCTATACATAGAAAAGAAGAAAAAACAGTGAAGACAAAGGTTAAATATTAAAGGATTAAAGCAAAGATGAAGGTTAAAGGTTTAATCCGACAGTTTAAGGGTAAATACACAGTTTGAAAGTTAAATACAGAGGATTAAAGAGAAAGTCATCGAATATTCAAGGATAAAGGGTTAAATACATAAATATGGAAGATTAAGTAGCTTAACCCTACAATGAATACCGAAAGCCAAAGAAAAATTGATATTTAACAGTGAATACAGTCAGCAAAAATGTTTAAAGGCCCGAAGATTATTATAAAGCTTTAAAGCAAGTTCAAGGCCTAAATTAGTGTTTAAAGCCACATAAGTTGACAAATCAACAAAGAAAGCCTCCAAATGCCACATCATTGAGGCAATCACTCCAAAGATCAAAAATGCCACCTACAGACTTATTTCCTCAAAAGAATACACAGTAAATGCACAGTCAGAGATATTTTTCCAGAGACAGCTCAGAATTAATTGCTAGCCTACTAAAAGCCTCCAAAGTCAACAAAAGTGACTAAAGTTGATTAAATTTAATGTAACATTGATTAAAACATAGATGAACATCTGAAATTTTCTCCCTAAGGCCTCCCGAAGGTCGAGAAACATTTATTCTATATTAATTGAACAAATAGACCTCTTTTTCACCGCACCTCCTCAAAATACCTATAAATATCATATGACGAGTTCATTACTATTGTTGGTTGCATACTTATTGAATGTAAATAGCTTTGAGGCTGTTGAAGCTCTGTTTGTAATAGAAGAAAGATAGGCTGAGATGAGAAGTTTGAAGCTGTAAAGACCCACTAGACTTGAAGATTGTAACTAGTTTGAACATCAAATATACAAGTTGATTTATGGGATCCTGGTTTATGTCAATGGTGATGTTTTTCTTACTGTGATTGTTGTTTTTCTTATTTTTTCCATAATGTCCACTTTCTCTGATAAATAACAACAAATATAGATTAGGATTTACTATCAAGTACCCTAAATCTCACTGATAAATCTTTATCTTTATGTTTTCTGCTAATTGTGTACTTGAGGATAATTCAAAAGAGTGTGATTAGTCAAGGAATGTTGGTGAGTCCATGTCTTGCTGAGTAAAACTTGAGATTATTTCCTTGAATGTTCTTGAAAGGTTTGCTAAGTAAAGTTCAATTAGAAAAGTTTATGGTTAGCCCTGTCCTCTAGTTTATTCTCCAACAGTTGCTTTGAAAAGATCCTTTGAAAGTATGTCAAAAGAAGGCTAGATTAAAAGTCCTTACTTGATCTTAGACTACTTTTTATGTTTATGTTTGAATGTTTTCCCTTGAATATGCTGAAAGCAGGCTAGGTTAAAAGTCCTTACATGATCTTAGGCTATTCTTTGTTTTGTCTTAAATTGTTTCCTTTGAGAATATGTTGAAAGCAGACTAGGTTAAAAGTCCTTATTTGATCTTAAGCTATCATTTGTTTTCTTTTGAGTATGCTGAAAGTAGGCTAGGTTAAAAGTCCTTACTTGATCTTAAGCTGCTCTTTTTTTTCTGACATGTTTTCTTCTTTCACCACTTCTTAATGTTTCATACCATAAATCATCTTAAAGAGATCTTTTGACATAGATGACTTGCCCCATAGACCACTCTTGAAACCTGTTGTCCTATTAAACCCTTTTGTGACTCCATAGCCCAATGGATTGACATTGTTTCTTACTTATCCTATCAACTAAACCATTCTGTCAACCTACTCACAACTTTACCTCTCATAAGACTTCCTTCATTTTAATGATATCCATCCCAACCAAAACAAACAAAACCCTTGTACTTCATAACTAGCCTAAAATCATATCATACGCCTTAAATATCACATCTTTGAAAACACATATATAGAGAGATCCCTCTCTGAATCTGTGATGGCTAGATCATTTGATTCCAAAGTCGTTTTGATGTAGGCTCTACAACGTTTGTACTTGCCAATCTTGCAAACTACGGAGACGCTAACATATTGGCGACCATACTGGGGAATTTCTGAGTAAAATTCTCACAAAAAAACACTTAGTATTCATTCAAGTAAGATTAGATTTCTTGAAGCACTACCAGCATACTGATGTTCATGATAGGACTTGTCTGAATCAGTGGAAATCTAAGTAACCCTTAGGATTCTAACACACCCTTATCAAACCTTGAAGAAATCAGCTAGTGAGCCATAGAGTAGACAACTAGATAAGTGTTGAAACAGGTATAGGACACTCTCACAAAAATAGGATTGTAAAAACTCAGAAAACCCAAAACATTTCAGATTGGTATTTAAATCAATCAATGGTGGTGGACCATAAAACGTTTTACCTTCAAAAGCTAAAAATTTCCACCTAGTGACTCCACCTTTCTGAATTGATCTAAAGACTCCACTGGGAAACCCATTTTATCATAACATCATACAAACTCAATCAAGGAAACCTTAAGAATTAAGTTTTCTTATTAAAAATATCAATTAGCCTATTAAATATTGTCATACCTGGTTGAACTTTTCTTATCATTGGGTCTGAAAACACCACATAGTGGCTTCTAGAAGAATTCATACTAGATCCTATCCTGACCCAAATCCTCCTGAGATAGTTGATAATCCAGAAAGTATACTTAGGAAATCTCCTAAGTCTAAAGCTTCAATTGTTGTCAGACCAATTCATAGAGTTGATTTTGTCCCTGAAAATATTACAGCTCTTCAAGATACACAAGTTGACTTACCATTCATAAGAAAACCATCCAGAACCAAGTCACTTAGTGATATTGATCAAATATACTTTGACCCTTCACACTCACCTCAACATAGTGGTGAAAACACTATTAGCAGAGAAACTACCCCACCTGATCTGCATTTCCTTCATAATTTTTGTTTCTCTCGTTCTAGATCTGCTCAACAGTCACTTGCTGGTCCATCCACTTCTGTTATCCATACTTCCATTGTTCAAACTACTCCATTCCAACAACCTCCTCCTATCTTACATCCTATACCTGTAAACCCCCCATTTATTCCACAACCTCCTATCATGGCAACATGCTATGCTCCTCTAGTCCTTCCTCTACCTTTAGTCAATCTGCCACATGACTATCAGTCCAAGATACCTTTATATGATGCCAGTGGTCCTACTACTGCTTCACAACATGTGGATAAGATGAATGACTATTTTCATAGAAATGAGATAGATGATGAAACTGTCAAACTAAGATTGTTTGCTCAAATTTTACGAGGAGAAGCAAGAAAATGGTTCAAAAGCTTAACCCCTAATAGTATTAATGACCTCCAAGCTCTCCATCAGTCATTCCTAAACAAATGGGAAGTCAGAAAAAACCCTCTCCAAATAATTTCATATTACAACAACCTCAAAAGAAACACTGGGGAAAGTGTTCAAAATTATTGCACTAGATTCAACAGTGTTTATAATGCACTACCCGCAAATTTGAAACCTCCACAAGGCTCAGCTTTGGCGAAATTTCCTAAAGGATTTGATCCTGAAATGGCCTATCGGCTAAGAGAAAGAGATCCCTTGACTTTGGAAGACATGCAGAAGGGAGCTCTTGCTGTGGAAGTAAATCTGATTGAGAAAAGAGCTAGGATGAGGAATGAAAAGAAAGTATCATTTATGGAGGAGATTTCACATTCCACATCTAGCTCAAAAATGGAAAGAATGATGGAAGAAATGATGAAGAGGATGAGTATATTTGAGAGAGCACAATCTAGAGAAAATCAATCAGCTCCCCAAAACAGAAATTAGTCTCAAAATCAGAATCATAACTTTAGGAGAAATCAACCTCAAAACAGACAAAGAGAGGATGATCAACAAATCAGACCTCCTTTCCAAGAAAATTATGTGAATGAAGATGAAGAAACAAATGAACAAACATAGGATGATAACATAAACATGCTGGGAGCAAGCAATGAGGATTCTGATTTCTTCCATGGAAGAAAGCAAGGTCTATATACACCCTATGATGATAGAAGAACATAAACTAATTATTATGAACAAGACTCTAAAAATTCCATCATAGGATCACCTAAACAGTATGACTTGAGAATTAAAAAGAATCAAGAAACTCCCAGGAACAAAACCTCTGATAAATCTGCCAAAAACAACCCTGAAAATGTTTCCCAAAAGACAGCAGAAAATCATAAAACAGTGGCTATAAGTTCTAATTTAAACAAAGGGAAAAACACCCAAGTCAATGAAAAACAGAGTGTTAACCCCAACAGTGCTATCATCTCAGCTAATGCTCCTAAAAAAACCATTCTAACTGCTATAAATAGTAGAAATCAGCAAGTTGATTTTGCTAAACAAGGGGTGACTAACAAGGCTGAATCAAACATTTTAAAAAATCAGATTCCTTTTAGCCTAGAGAATGAAATTTCCAAAATCAAAATCTCTATCCCACTTACTGAGTTAGTCACTCGAAATGTATATAGAGGTCAAATTATGAAAGCATTGAACATAGAAGATGTTCATGACACTGCCAACTTAAATGATGATACCCCAAAGCTCATATTTGGACCAAAAATTGAAGGAAAAATTCAAGAAGGAACTACCCCTCCATTTTACATCGGTTTGAACATCCATGATAATATTTTTCACAATGCCATGCTCGATTCAGGAGCATCACACAACCTCATGCCCAAGGTAATAATGGAAAGATTAGGCTTAGAGGTGACTAGACCATACAAATATTTATATTCCTTTGATTCAAGCAGGGTGAGATGCCTAGGCCTAATAAAGGATCTATGTGTTAACTTAGCCCAAATACCAGCCAAGAGCTTAGTGATGGACATTGTAGTGGCTGATATCCCCCCCAAATATGGCATGCTCCTTTCAAGCTCACAGGGTGCTAAGTTGCAAGGTACTATGCAGATGGATATGATTTATGCCACCATCCCTGTCTTTAGTCAACTTAGAAGACTCTATAGGGAAACACACATGAAATACATGGTAAGTAACCAAGAAAGACCAGAAAAATCTCCTCTCTATTCCATACACATTGACCTTGACTCTTTCATTATTTACAATGAAGATATTCCTAATGAGCAAGAGTTAGTCAATGAAACATCATCAAATGTAGTGGTCAGTACACATCCAAACATAGTGGTAGCAAATGATGAAGAGGAAAATAAGGAGGAAACTAGAAGGTATTTTTCTGATTCAGAAGATTACAACAAACAGATCACAGGCCTTGAGGTCCAAAACAGTCATAAAAATAGTACCAATCAAGAAAATCAAAAGATAAATCTTCAAAAAATTGAAAATATCGAAGAAAAAATAAAAAAAGAACATAGTGCAGACCCTTTTATAGAACATAATGATGAACAAGACAGAGAGGACGACAATGAAGTAAATCACAAATCTGAAAACAGTCCTCTTTGGAACATGAGTTTTGATGGGTCTTGCACTAAAACTGGTGCAGGAGCAGGCATATGGTTACTCAACACTGAAAACAATCATGCTGAGGGGAATTCCTACATATTAAACTTCCAATGTACAAACAACATAGCTGAGTATGAAGCTCTCCTTTTAGGCCTACATTTATTGAAAAAATTAAGGGCCAAAAGAATAACAGTTCATGGAGATTCAGATTTGATAATTAGGCAAGTAAATGGGGAATATAGTGCCAGACATCCCAGACTTAGAGCCTATAGAGATGATGCCATGGACTTGTTAAAAACATTTGATGAATTCCAACTAACCTTTGTCCCAAGGAACCAAAATGTTCTTGCCAATGGATTAGCCTTTGCTGCTAGAACGTGTCTTACACCTTATGAAACCAAGCAATGTACCACCCAAGTCAGATATAGACCAGTTGTCCCAGATAATGAAAAGTACTGACAAGTTTTTGATGGAGATAAACAAATAAAAGACTTCCTAGAGTCCAAAAATGAATTTGAAACACCAAAATCAGATTCAGAGTATGATGAAGACTGTCCTATTGAAGTAAACCCACTTTTTGAAGAAGAAAAATCTCCTGAGTTTGCTGAAATAAATCTGTTAACCTATGAACTCAATCATAAAACAAAGAATAGCACAGATTTAGAAAATGAAGATTTAGAAGTGCTACAATCTAAATATCATGGCTTGCAAAGAAGACTGGTCCCATTAGAGGAATTGTTTGACTTGAATGATGCTGCCAAAAAGCCAAAATTGGAACCTATTGAAACTAAAATGGAAGAATGGAACATAGGCAGTGAAGAAAAGCCCAAAATGATCAATTTGTCTGAAACACTACCAACTCACATTAAACTGAAATATATTGAGCTTTTTAAAGAGTTTTTTGATGTGTTTACATGGAGTTATGAAGATCTGAAATCATATGATACAGAAATAATCCAGCATAAGATACCCCTCAAAGAAAAGCAGAAGCCTTTTAAACAAAAAATGTGCAAAATTAACCTTGTTCAATTACCTCTGGTGGAGAAAGAAATTAGAAAAATATATGATGCTGGAATTATAGTACCCATTAGATACTCAGAGTGGGTGTCTAATCTTGTATCTGTTAGGAAGAAAACAGGAGAAATAAGGCTTTGCGTTTATTTTAGAAACTTAAACAAAGCCTCATTAAAGGACAATTATCCCTTACCCAAAATGGACCATATCTTACAAAGGGTAGTTGGTTTTAGAATAATTTCTTTAGTAGATGGCTTCTCGGGTTACAATCAAGTATAGGTACATCCTGATGATCAACTTAAAACAACCTTTACTACAACTTGGGGTACTTTCATGTATTTGAAAATGCCTTTTGGTTTAATGAATATTGGTGCTACATTTCAGAGAGCTATGGATATTGCATTATCTGAAGAAATGGATTAATTCATAGTGATATACTTAGATGACATTACTTTCTATTCTAAAACAGATGAAGAACACCTAATACACTTGAGAAAATTCTTTGAAAAATGCAGAAAGTTTGGGTTATCCTTAAATCCAAAGAAAACATTGTTTGGTCTCAAAGAAGGTAAACTTCTTGGACATATCATATCAGAAGAGGGAATAAGGATAGATCCAAAGAGAATTGATGGTATATTGAAAATCAACCATCTTAGAAACATCAAGGAACTTCAATCTTTCATTGGAAAGATAAATTTCTTAAGAAGGTTCATACCCAATCTAGCTGAACTCCTTAGAAACATAACAAATATGCTTAAAAAAGAAGGAGTTAAATGGACTTTAGAAGCAAAGAAATCATTCGAACTGGTAAAAAAATCACTCACCAAAACATCAGTTCTTATCAGTCCTATTTTTTCAAAGGATTTCTTCATTTTTTCATTTGCATCATAACACACAGTAGTTGTTGTCCTACTACAGAAAAACTTGAATGGATAAGAGCAGTCCATTGCATTTTTTAGCAAGGCATTGAGAGATGCACCTATGAAGTATAACATAATGGAAAAACAAGCCTTTGCCTTAGTCAAAGCCTTAAAATACTTTAGAGTTCACATTTTACACTCCCACATCATAGCATTTGTGCCTCATTCAGTTGTAAAAGACATATTGACCCAAGATCCAGATGGAAAAAGAGGAAAGTGGATTGATGTAATTTTAGAATATAGCTTAGAAATCAAGCCCAGTAAGCTCATAAAAGGTCAAGGAATAGCAATAACTATGGCTGAATCCAACTTTCAAGCTCTTGATATAAACATGTTTAATGCATTAGATGAACAGGAGGAGTTCTCAACTCCAATTATTAAAGATCATTTTCTGAATTCATCTTGGTGCGGTGATTTTTTGTATGTTTTGCTCAATCTTAATGCCCCTCCTGGTTTGTCTAAAAAAAAGGAAAGATTCTTAAAATTGAAAGCTGTAAATTACTACATTTTGGATAAATGTTTATATTGGAAAAATGCTAGTGGATTATTGCTTAAATTTTTGCCTGAGAATGATGCAGAAAAGATCAAGCATGAGTTTCATGAAGGAGAATGTGGAGGCCACCTCTACTAGAAGTCAACTGCTTAAAAAATACTTAGAGCTAGTTACTACTGGCCCACTCTCTTTCAAGATGTCCAAAAAATGATTACTGTCTGTCACAAATGCCAAATTTTTGAAGGAAAAATAAAACTGCTTCCCTTACCTCTGAAACCAATCATTGTTGAAGCTCCTTTTCAGCAATGTGGTCTAGAATTCACTGGGGAAATCCATCCTACCTCATCTGCCCAACATATATGGATCTTGATAGCAACAGACTATTTTACCAAGTGGATAGAAGCCATCCCATCTAGGAATGCCATCGACTGTCATCATTTCATTCCTTGAAAACCATATACTATCCAGATTTGGCTGTCCTAGGAAGATCATAACTGACAATGCTACTGCATTTGGTTCTAAAATGATGGTAGAATTCTGTCATAAATATTATATTATATTGGGTCATTGTACAGCTTATTACCCTCAAGGTAATGGGTTGGCAGAATCCTCAAATAAAATTTTGGTAAACATAATCAAGAAGTTGTTGGAAGATAACAAAAAATCATGGCACAATAAGCTAGTACATGCATTATGGGCAGACAGGTTGACAGTTAAAAAGCGAATTCGGATGTCTCCTTACCAACTAGTTTATGGAACTGATGCAATATTTCCAACCAGTTTAGGAGTGCCAGTCATGAAGTTGATCCAGGAAGTACAGTCTGAAGATGATGATATGACAAGAAGAATAAACCAGACCATACATCTGCAAGAAATTAGGGAGAAAGTATACATCATAGCACAACAACTACAAGAAAACATCAAGAAGTTGTTTGACAAAAGAACCAAGGCAAGTGATTTTAAAATTGGTGATAAAGTTTTAAAATTGGATTCAATGAGAGAAGATAAGGGAAAACATGGAAAATTTGATAACTTATGGCAGGGCCCTTATCTTATCTAGTCTGCCATTGGAAATAATGCATTCTTTCTACAAGAAATGGATGGAGCTGAATACAGTTTTGGAGGTCCTGTCAATGGTAGGATGCTCAAACATTATTTTTGTTCACTGATATTTTTTTCTTTCAAAGTTTTTCATTTCATTGTATATAACACTGCTTTTGAATTTGAAAAAAAGAGAAAATACAAAAACAATAGAAAAGAGAAAAGAGGGCAGAAATAAAAGAAGAAAGGTGCAACTCCATACCAAAAAAGAAAGGAAAAATCTGAAAGTGTGCAAGCTTAATGCCACTACAAAAAAAAAACTGATATTTTAGTCATGCAGCCTAATCATGACTAAGATAGATTTCAATTTTTTCCTGATAGGTTAGTGAAGAAGATTTTCCAAACTGTTTAATCTTGGCTTATCAGTAGAATAGATTAGGATAGAAAACAATGGTTCAAACAAGCTTAAATCCTGAACCTGTAAAGTTTGATGAATAATTGGTTCTAATATGCTCAAAATCTGAACCAAGAGAAAATAGAACAGCTCTAAAAAGATCAAAATTAGAGCTAAATAAAGAGTGAAGGATGTCTTTTATTTTTCATATCTTAAGCCTTCACATTTTTTTTTTTTTCCTGCAAATTTCAGTCTATGTGCAGCTTGTTTTTGTGCCATAGTCCCACAGCAAATTAGACTGCTTAATCCTGGCTTGAATGTCTTTCAATTTCTTTTTTAGAAAATAGAGAATAAAATCTGTCAGACACTCTAATCCTAGTAGATATTAGCTTAGGTAGAGAATTTATGAGTTCAACAGTTTAATCTGAACTCGTGGAAGAAACAAGGGTAGATTTAAATTAGTTTCCTGCTTTTAATAAAAGAATAAAATGTTAATGACAAAGGTTTGCAAGTCCAAGTGCACCTTGTGAAGAAAAAATGTTAGGAAAAGTAGGCTGTGTAGGTAGAATGTTTGGGATAAATTTGTTTGTTGATATGAAATACTGATCATCTTTTCTAAAGCATCATGATCAAAGAAGAAAGGTTGTCAATGGATAAGGCACAGGTCTACATCCCAAAGATCAATCTCTAAATTTCTTGACACCTCCAAGGAGCTGCCATCCCCAAGTGGAGCCACTGTTAGCCATCAGTAAATTTTTGTCATGGCAAATGATGGCTAAAACAGGTCTTGAGCCTTCAAGAGATTATTTTCATAGAAAATTGCTCATTCTTGAAGCCTTCTAATGCTGCCCAAGCTTAAAAGGTGATTTTCACTGTTGTTTCATTGAAGAAATCCACCAAGAAACCATGCTAATATTCAAAGAGATTGTTTTTAGGCCATTTTCCGTCATTTTCTAAAACTATGTCCCTCATTGTTTGCCCTTATTTATCCTTCATTTTCCCCTGAAAAATCCCCTTTTCTCCATCTATTTTTCCCTTCATTATCCTAAGAAACCTTCAAAAATCCCTTTTAAACTCATGAAAAATCTTTTTTTTTTTATGGTTTAAATTGTCCTATTTTTCCTATTGAAACCTCAAAAAACCGTTAAAAAACCCCTCTTTTGGCCTAAAAAGCACCCTTTTTATATGTTAGGGTCTCGTGATTTGGTTGATTGGCAAGCCAAATGACAGTGTAACATCAAACCAGTCTTTGGAGCCCAAGGACCTAGCCTTCCTGGACCCAGAGAGGGCTCTCTCTATATGTGTAAGGGATATTTGTGTGTTTGCTTATTGTGTTCTGATTTTAGGCTAGTTATGAAGTAGGTTTTTTGGTTTTGGTTTTTAGGTTGTGAGGGATGAAACTGATCAAAGATATAAGATAGGTAAAAATATGTCAGATCAACTAGGCTATTGGGGTCGAAAAGGTCTAGAAAGCTATCAGACGGTGATAAAAGGCTGTTGAAGGGCCGATTTGATTCAAGGTAGAAAGGATCTTTGGGAAAAATGGAGTAAATGGACATCAAGTTTGTGAACAACAAAGGATTTCAAGCATAACTAGTTTAATATCAGACATCAACATGGTAGGGAAAACCATTAATCATGAGAAATGTAACTATAAGCTAATAAATACATAGAAATAAACATTCAAGCCATGCATAGAGTACAACTCTCTAACTTCGGGAAATGGCTATCAGACTTTGGGGAAAACACTTAAGATGGAAAAACAACTCAAAACACTATGCTGGAATGCCTAAAAACAATACTTCAAGTTATTGGGCACTTTGAAAACAAGATTTGCATAGTCTTAGACAAAGGGCTAGATCGGAACTAGGCCTCCTTGGTTCAACAAAATGATAATCTAATCAGTCAAAGAGAAATTTCATGGATGGAGCTATAACTAGCCATAGGTAAGCAAGGCATACCGTAAATCATACTTAGCATGTATAAAACCATGAATGAAAATAAGAAACAATATCCATAAGTTATTAAAGAGAAGTTAAGAATTCTTCAATGTGACTAAGGAAGAGGAAAACATGAAAGCTATGAAGAAACAAGAAATTTGAGGTGCCTCCAAGAGCATATCTCAAATTTGTTCTCTACTGATCTATAGCAAGCAAGAAACATGTATTCATGAATGAAAACTAGAAAAAAAAACAAAGAAAGAGACATTATACCATTCTACCAAGTCATGGAATCCAACAACAATCCTTCTTCACTCATCCAAGAACATCCAAGAGGCAATCCAAAAGCATGAGACAAGTATTTATTCCAAAGCTTATATGACCATATATTGCTTCTATCATCAATTTCAGCCTTCTATTACAATGTATCCTCTTGGAATATATAGGCCAAAGAGGAGGAAAACCAACCAAGGCAACTAGCTAGCCATTGGTTCAAAAATAAATATCTAAACTTGTCCTTGAGGCTTTGCAAAGCCCAAGGCACAAAATATCTCATAAAATAACTAAAAAATGCTAAAAAATGAAAAATAATTGACTTTACATCATTTTTCATGTGCAAAAATAGCTAAACGCACATGAGGAAAAAACAGTTTTTAAAGGTTCAAAATTTACAAAAATACTCAAAAATTGTATCAGCAAAAGGTCCCCTGACTTTCTGGCAAACTTTGGCAGCCTTCCCGATGTCAAAACGAGACTCATGATAGCTCTTTGGAAAGATATGAGTGTCTAATTTTTCGAGCAACTGAAATTTTCCCAATCTGATGCCCGGAAGTCCTCCAAAACTAAACTTGTGTGTAAAAAATAAAAAATTACAGTCTGCTGATAGACTGGGAAGAGTGTGCAAAAATCGAGCATTTTTCGCCATTTCGGGGGAGCAAATGATCTTCAAATGTCCTGAAAATCGCTGAGTGTCTGCTCCTAAAATTATGGCATCCAATGATACCATTCTCCTCCTTTTACAATCCTCCAAAATGAAATGGCGAATTTCATGAGTTTTGACCAAGAACTCAAAAATGCCAAAAAACCAAAATATGTCAAAATGTGCCCAAAATCGGTGAGTATGACCCTCAAGGGTTCTTAGAAACATGTTCTGAAGCAGAAGCCAAAATGTGAAGTCCTGATGTGTTTTTATTCACTTTCCGTGCTGGGCGCTTCTCTTTAGCTTCCTTTAGGTTTTCTTGGGCAGCCTTTAACTTGCGACGGGAAAAATGATTTAACTTTTGGTAATGCTTCGTCATTCTCCTTTGCAGCTCTAAATCCCTGTTTTCTCTCTCCAACTTCTTCTCCAAATGTTCATTGACTCTTTCAAACTATGCCTCTGAGGCATCTTGTTCTAGATGTGCTTCTGCAACACCAAACTGCCTCAAAAGTTCTTGAAATGTCTTCTTCAAACAAAACTCTGCCTTCTCTGTCAATCACTGTTTGATAAGGCAAAAATGGTTTCAAGTGCTGTGTGAAATGCACTCCTTTGCTATTAGGTCTATGTTCCTCCCAAATACTGCCTTTTCCTCCCTTTCTATACCAAACAACGAATATTTATAATGAACACATAGTTAACAAAGATAAACACAGTCAAAGTGACTTTTCTGTGTTTGTGGTAAGAGCACCCAGCTTTGGTGTTTTGGGGCAATAGGACAACCTTGTTTTTTAGAGAAAAGGCAAAACAACAATCTTCTCAATTCAAAACATTGCTCTCTTCTTGGTATGCCAATCAACAAACAGTCTCAAGAATAGGCAGACAGTCAACACAATCAAATGATTTTCTGAGTTATGGGATAAGGTGACAGAGCTTCTAATGTTTTTGATGTGATCACAAAAAGACCTGTAGCATTCAAACAACAATAAACTCCTCTTCAAACAAAACACTTCCCTCTTTATACTTCACTGTTTCCTCATACCCAGTTTTGCCCCACACACCTGTAGGTTATTTTAACCATTTTACTCATTTGAGGTTTGCTTTATGGAGTCAAGGAGAAAAACTGTTCGGAGGGTAGTTCATAGGTTTTTGAAACATAAAAAGGAAACCACCATTTGACTATGCTCACTGCTGGTGAATCACAGCTATTCCCAACTCAGATTTTAAAACAAACACCTTAACCCTCTTTAACCCTGTTTTACCTATGCACACAGCTGACAGAGTTTATTTTTGTGCCATAGTGGTTAGGATGTCTTAAATGCCTGATCAACTCCCTAGAACAGGAATGTGATGTTTGAGCAGTAACCCTCCTTCAAAATAGTCACTAAAAAAATCTCATTTCAAACCATACTTCCTCTGCCCCAAACACCATTTAGAAATTTTGAATTGAAGGGGTGCAAGAAAAAAATACCTTGAAACACGATGCAAATCCTTGCTTGAGAGTTGGAGCCATTTTGAAAGTAGGTTGGAGGCGTGTTGGAGGCCTAACACAAGTGCGGCGCGTTTGAATGAGAAAGTGTCGCGTAAGAAAAGTTGTCGGGTCACCTGCCGGGCCGACAGGACCGACACCTACAGGCGCGCCGCGCGCTCCTATAGGCGCGTCACGCGGCAGTTCAAGCCTATGTAATTTTTGCGCTTAAACGCGCCGCACAGTTGTACAGGCACACCGCGCAGCTCAAAAGCCAAAAAACTCTATGTAATTTGCTCAAAACCCTTTTCTCCGATCTCCAGGACAACATGAGGAGTCTTCCGTTGTGTTTTTTTAAATTTGAAAGGGCTTGCAACGTTTCCCTTTGTCCCTTTGAATGTAAATAGGTCAACACCCTTTAAGTTTGCAACGTGAATGTTTTTTGAAAACTCATTTCATTAAAACCGCTGCCTCTGTTCATTTTTAAACGAAAATTATTTTGATCGTGCTTATGAAGGGCCCACACTTTGGAAAAGAGTTTGTAAAGAGGCCTGATCGTAATAATTTATCAGTTGTAATAGCTATAAACTCAAACCAAGGGTTAACCCTGTTCATTGTGTTTTACACATTTGAAAAGTGACCTCTGCCACTGCTGTCCTTTAGGCGAGATTTTCAACATAGAAAATTTGCTCAAAACATATCAAAGAGCAGTGAAACCTCTTTTCCATTTTTCAAGGAGATGACCTGTCTCTTTCAACTTGGTTGACAGCTTCTGCTTCCCTAAGATCATATCTGCTTGTAAGAGGGAAAATTGTTTTGAACCACTTATAGGGCCTGTAGATATGTCCTCCAAATGATGTTTCTTTTCAACTGTGATTGAGGCTTGGTTGCATTCATCTGAGTTTTACAACTATCTGTTCATCCAGAGCACATTTTCTTCTAAAAGCCTTTCCTTTATTCAAAATGTAACAGCAGAGTGCTTTTGACCTGTTTTCATAAGGAATCTGCCTTCCTAGTGACAGTGGCATGCATATTTTTCTTTTAATGAGTTCCAGAACCTGGAAAACATGTCATGGTATTTTTTCACATTTATGAACCTGTATACCTATTTGCAATGCCCTTTTTGCTGAGGAAGAAACTTAACTGTCACTTCATTATCCCTTTTATACCTCTAGTTTTTGTATGGCGTACTTGCTGTCACTCTTGATAAGTTGAAAGAGGTTTTTTATACTAAAAGGAAAAGAAGCATCTTTGAATATCATCATCACCCACTTGTCTTTGTTATTTGAAAAGAGGACACCTGTAGAAGATCTTTTGTGTTGCATGGGGTTTTCTTTGACATTTTGAAAGAGGTCACTTCTCCCCTTTGCAACCTAAATTGAAATTTTTGCTCTGGATGCTATGTGTATGGTCTTGTCTACTGTGTAAACTGAATTAGATGGCAGGTGCTACTTGAGCTTCCTTTTCTGAATATGGGTGCAAAAATGTAGTTGCATTCACCTAGGTTTTATCATCCACTGTCTATCCAAAAGGGCGCTTTTTCTAAAACTTTCCCTCTGCTCAAAATATACCAGCAAGGTATCTTGGTCCTCTGTTATAGGAGAAGACCTCCTTTGGAAAACTAAATATACTTTTCCTTCTTGTCCACTGTGATGAGCTATTTGAAAGGCTATCTCTTATGAACAGGAAGATGAGTACCCTTTGACAAATAATTATCATCACTGGCCTGTGTCATGAGCTATCCCTTGATCATCAGCAAAGTTGTTTTAATTGGGCTCCAGACTGCCTTTTTGAAAAAAACCTTGATAAGAGACAAGTTTAACCTCTTGGATTACAGTGGTACCCCTGCTTTCCTTCTTTGTCTTTTTACATTATTTCTTTGTTTCAACTATCTCTTACTATTCTTACCACTTATCTTTTGATCAGTCAAACCTTGAAATCAGTTACTGCCCTAGCCCTCTGCTTGTGAATGAAGGAGGCCTCTCTTGAAAAATTGCCTGATGTTCTTTTAACCTCTGTCTCAATCAAATGCAGAATGTTTGATGAATCAAACTATTTGTGGTTTCTCTTCTACCTCTACCTTGAATCATCATTTTAATGCAGAGATCTTCCTTTGCTGTCTCACTGTACTTCAAATTTTGTCTTCTTAGTTAGTGAAAAACTCAAAATCAGACTTTACCTTTGGCCCTCTGCTTGTAGATGAAGGAGGCGCTCTTAACCCTCTGCTTATAGATGAAGGGGGTTCTTCAGTCTTCAAACCCTCTGCTTATAGATGAAGGAGGTTCTTAGCCATGTCATATCATCAGCCTTTTGACAGTGTTGTTTTTCCTTTTACTGTCCTTTCAGGCTTTGAATGTGGTCGCAAGAGCTTGATGAAGAACTCTTTGCTTCGTAGATGCATCCCAGGCTCAATATCACATTGAGAAGAATTTTTCTTCTCATGTGGAGCCAAAAATTGTCTTCTGAGATGCTGGTATGTTTCTGTCATTGAAAGATCCATCAAACACTATAAAAACACCTAAAATCAGATTGACTTATGGTCGATGTATTGCTGAGACTTAAGGGTGTATTAGTGGCGCGACCTAGGGCTATAACCAACTTTATTTGCAGAATGGGAAGGTCTGTTATGACTGGTCAATAGCAGATGGAGTTTCTTTGGGTCTTGGATAGTTTGCCAAGGGATAAATGCCTTAAAGCACCACTTCCTAAGTTAGGGGAGACTGTCTGAATAGATTTGGATTTGTCTCTTTAGAGCTGATGGGTAGACTAGTATGGCTGAGGCTAGGTAGGGTTGCATAATGAGGTTTCTTCTCGTCATGGGCTGACTGAAAGGTAAGAGGGAAAAAAAACGTTTTATGGGTGTTTTCCCAGCTGGCAAAATTGACAAATTTTTAGATCAGCTGCTGGAAAACTTGGCTGTTACAACTATTCATCACCAACAAGTGAAAAATACTGATGACTAACAGTGGCTCCATTTGGGGAGGGCAGCTCCTTTTCAGGAGGTGTCCAGAATTTCAGATCTTTGGCTTATGAAGACCAGTACCTTACCCATTGGCGCAAATTTCACTCTTCTTTGATGCTACTTCTGAAAAGAGACAGCATGATCAGCATCAATGATATTTCTACCTATCCCACTATCTTTCATAACATTTTTTCTTCTTTTGGGTGCATTTGGACTAGCTACCCTTTTGACAACATATATTTTTCTTTTTGAAAATTGAACCTATCTAATTCTACACTTATATCTGCCGGGAGTTCAGATTGAACCGATGAACTCCTTCATTACTCTACTTAAACTAGATCAACTGTCAAGATTAAGCTGTTTGACAGGATTTTGTTCTCTAATCTAAAACATGAAATTTAAAATGATCAAATCAGGGTTAAACAGTCTGATTTGTCATGTATTTGCGGAATGAAAGGACAAACTACACACAAATATTTTTTGGAAAAAAAGGAAAACTAGAAAAACGGGGCTAAGATGCATAATTTGTTTTCATTCCCGCTTTTCTCTTTGGTTCTGTTTTACGCATGTGGAAACAATATCTTTTCCTAATATACTCTCTTTGATAAGTCAATCTTACACAATGTTGACCATCTTTTTCACTCACTAACTTATCAACAAATAAATTTAAAGATGTTCAGCTATGATTAGGCTAGATAGCTGAACAAGACATTTGAGTACTAGTAGCAGCATTTAGACTTGCGCGCTTTCCAAAGGACTATTTTTTGGAATATGGGGCCTTTTTCTATTTTTCAACCGCCGTCTTTTCTATCTTGTATTGTTTTTTACTTTTCTATTTTATCTATTTTTTAAACAGTGGTTTATACAATGAATGAAAATGTTTCAAACTCAGAAATCTTGGAAATGACGAAATTTAATCATCTTATCCTCGTAAGGATCTCCTATCATTCTTGGCCCATTCAACTCCTGAAAAGAGAAATTTGGAAAGTTCTCTCTTTCTAACATGACATAGGGATTCATGCAAGAATCTCTGAACAAACCAGTATCTTCCCGTTGTACCTCTTTGAACCTCTGATTTTCACTCCTTCCTTTACTGTACATCTTCCTTAAGTAATGCATATACTCTTGGTCATTCTTGAAATAAATAATGACATCATCAAGGTATGCAAAAATGAAGAAATTTAGGACTGGAAACATGGCTTTCATGAGCATATTTTTGATATCCAGTGGTTTTGCAACTCTGATTCTGAAACTAGAACTACTTCCAGCATACTGAAAAAAAATCTTTGAGCTGTCTACTTTGCAAGGGAATCATTTGACTATAACCTGAAACATCATCTTGCAAAAACATATGATTAAAAGCACTTTTCATCGGTATATCATGGTCTTGGGTAGGAAGGATAAAATTTCTGTTATAGGGATGTGCATTAGTTTTTCTAAAATCAAAACAGACCCTATGACCAGCTTTTTTATCTCTTCTTATTACTGATTGGTTCAGATTGTTAAATTTCCTTTTGTCGAAGTTGTTTCTTGAAGGAATGGTAGTGGCATAGTGTTTTCCCTTGTTTTCCCTGTATGAGATGGTATTCTGCATGAGATTGCTAATTCTAGCATTTCTAAGTTTTTGGTGAAAAGACAGAATATGAGCCAATTCAAGTAACTCAGGTATGCTTGGATTGCAGTTATCATCTTTTCTCATAAGAAGTTTATCCGACATTTTTTCTGGATTTTGAGCTGTTATGGCTACAGTCAAAGTTTCATTTGCAGTGGAAGAGTTATGTGATGGTAAATCTTTGAGGTATGGTAGAAACATTAAACTTCCCTGCTCCCGAGTTCCAAACAGGTTTGTGATATGTAAGTCTTCTAATGCCTTTATCCTAAAAAAATTTCCGAAGGTTACTGCTGATGTTTGACTGAGGTTCGAGCAATTCGCCTGATAGTACATAATGGTTTGTGCTTCTTTCTCTATTCCTATTTCAGAAGGAACATACTTACTTTCCTCAAGACATAGCTGTCTATGATCATGGTAGTTTTGAGTGTCTAGTTCATCATAGAGAACTAGGGGTAGCTGATGTGGTGGGTTTGCGTTTTTTTTAGTTTCTTCTGACTGTTCTTCCATGTTCTCATCAGTATGCAGAATAAAAGAGTTCAGGTCGGAATGCAAGGAATACATTGGAATGCTATATGGCTTCTCTTGACTACTGATCATGTATTTCATGTGTGACTCTCGGTAGAGTATTCTTGTTTGGTCAAACACAGGAATGGTGGCGTAGGACATGTCCAGTTGAATATTCCCTTGGATCTTAGCTCCCCAAGATCTGGATAGAAGCATTCCGTACTTGGGAGGAATGTCCATTACCACTATGTCCATGATCAGATGCTTTGCGGGTATTTGGGCCAAACTAAAACATAGATCCTTGATCAAGCCTAGGGATTTGACTCTACTCGAATCGAATGAATACAATTCTTTGTATGGTCTTGTGATTTCCAGGCCTAGTCTTTCCATTACAACCTTCGGCATAAGATTATGTGAGGCGCCAGAGTCTAGCATGGAATTGTGAAGGATTTGGTCGTGGATATTTAGAGTAATGTAAAATGGAAGAGTGGTTCCCTCTTGGAATTTCCCCTCTATTTTCGGACCAAACAACACTTCAGAAGTGTCATCAGCTAGATTGAGAGTGTTCACATTATTCCCTAGGTTTAGGACTTTTAACACTTGGGATTTATAAGAGCTTTGGGTGATGAGATCGATAAGAGGCATGGTGATCTTGATTTTGGTGATTTCGCCCGTAAAACTAAAAGGCAGCTGAAGTTTGGACATGTTTGTTTCAGCTTTTTCGGTCACGACCTTCTCTATGTTCTGAGTTTGTTGGCTCTGTTCGGGACTTTGTTTGCCACAGTCACCTCGGGAATTTTTGTGGAAGTATTAGGAGCATCTGAGTCAGGACTAATTTGGGTAACTCTATCTTTGTTTTGGTCATTTTTCCCGACCATGATTTTGTTACTGTTTACTGCTTTCTTAAGGATGGTATCAGGGGTTTTAGCAGTGTCTGAGCTACTTTTCTTGGAATTGTCTTGATTTATTTTGCTTGTAAGGTCATACTACCTATGAGCTTCTATTATGGCATTCTGAAAATATATGGCAGGATCGTTGAGATCTTCATAGTTGGCCTCATCCTGACTTGCAGAGAATAATTCTTGTTCTTCTTCTGTGAGGTACACCTCACTCTCATTATCAGACCCTATGAGGTTCAAATGATTTTCATCAATGGGTTCTATATCCCTATCATCTTCTTCCACATAATTTTCATTAAATGGTGGCCTAATTTTTTGGTCATTTTCCCTTGGTCTGTTTTGAGGTTGCTCCCTCCTAAACTTTTGGTTGCGGTTTCTATTTGGGGGAGGTGGCTGGTTGTCTCTAAGAGGGGTCTTCTCACTCATCTTTTCCCACATTTTGGCCATGGACTTGACTAAGTCATCTATTCTAGGATCTAGGGAAGGAGATGAAGTGGATACCTCATCTTGGTATGTGACTTTCATTTCTGATCTAGTCCTAGCTCTTTTTTCTGCTAGGTTGGCTTCTGCTCTTATGGCTACTTGTTGCATCTCCTCTAAGGTATGGGGGTCGCTGTCTCTTAATTTATAAGTCATGTCTGGGTCAAAACCCTCGGGGAACTTTGCCAAGGCTGAACCAAGTGGGGGTTTGAAGTGAGGTGGTAGGGCATTATATACACTGTTGAACCTTGTGCAATATCCCTGGACACTTTCCCCATTTTCCCGTTTTATATTATTATATTCTGACAGGATTTGAATGGGGTTTTTTCGGATTTCCCACTTGTTTATGAAGACCTGGTAGAGTTCTAGGATGTTGTGGATGCTGTTTGGATTTAAGCTCTTAAACCATTTTTTCGGTTCCCCGCCCAGGCTTTGGGTGAACATTCTCATTCTGATGGTCTCGGCTTTTAATTCCAAGTATTCAAAGGCATCACTAATCCTACTCACATGCTGTTGAGCTGTGGCAGTCTCTTCTCCAGTAAAGTGTGGGATTTTGTCTTGATAGTTAACTGGTAGAGGAGCCAAAAGTAGTGGCAACACCAAAGGTGTGTACCAGGCTACCATGACGGGAGCTAGTGGGTGATGTACAAGATGAGGGCTTGCAGGATGAGCTGAGGTCGTTTGAACAGTGGTGGTTTGGATAGGTGTGGAGGATGTACTTGGACTAGTGATTTGGTTTTGAGCAGATCTGGGATGGTAGGAGCCAAAGTGATGGAGAAGCTGAGAGTCGGGGGGTGTGGAAGGTGAGGCTTCTCTACTAGGACTCTGTGGCAGATCTAGGGGTTCAAGATCGTCAAAGTTTATCTTACTATGTGACTTGCTTCTAAAAAGAGTTTTTTCTGACTCTAAGTCAAAAGGGGAAACTGGTAAGACAGTGAGATGTTCAGGTACTGATCTTTTTTTACGGATGGATCTATCAGTAGCTAGATTGTCAGTCTCAGAGGCTTGCCACAGAATCTTCTCTAGGTCATCTACTATGATAGGGGGATTTGGGTTTGGATGAGATCTGGTGTTGATTCTTCGTGAAGCCAGATTTAGGGTCTAGAGTTTAGAGAGGATGGTGAATGTTTTGGATGGATCGCCTCTCTAAAGTTCTACTGATGTGAAGGATGGTCAAGATAAAAGGGATGGACTAGCGGAGTCGCCAGGTGGATTTCTTATGAGAACTGTGGTTCACCACCAATACTATCAAAGATGCTTTTGGAAAAAATTTTATGGCAAACTTTGAGATGGAATCTTGCAAAGGAGAGTGATTCACATGGTTTTTATAGTTTGCTAAGCTGTATGGACAAGCTAGTGGTTCTCTTGGCAAGAAGGTTTCTGCTTACTTCCTATGTTTAGGTGAGGTTTTCTGAATTGCTAAGTTACACTTAGATTGTCACTGATCACAGATTTTCCACCCTAAGTTTAAATTGTTGGAAAGATTCTTTAGCAGAAAGGTATGGTTTACAAATTTTTGGTATTTTATGGAGTTTTTTAGGCCTACTGGAAGCTAGTGGAGTCGCCAGGTGGAACTTGGTTGTTTTTGTGAAGATGTAGCTATGGTCCACCACCAGTAACTAGGGAAAACTAATCTGGGAATGTTTTTGGGGTTTTTTTGAGTTTTATGTGCAGCCTATGGTTTGTTAAAGTGTTCTAGACTTGTTTCATCACTTTGCTAGGGTGGCGATAACAAAAAGAGTTTACTCTAAATAAGTCTATAGACAGCTAGTTTGAAATTAATGCTGAAGGACCAAAGAGTCTATAAGAGTTTGCTAGACTGTCATGTACTCAGTGTCCCACCATCTCCCGCTATGTTAGTGAGCGATGGGATAGGTCGATCGGATAGTAACCTAGAGTTCGGTAAAATAGTAAGGCCTACTAGAGGCTAGTGGAGTCGCCAGGTGGAACTTGGTTGCTTTGAGGTATATGTGTATGGTCCACCACCAATATTGAAAAAACCAATATAAAAGAGTTTTTTGGGGTTTTTTTAGTTTTTATGTGATCCTAAGGTTTGGAAGATTGTCCTACAGCTGAGTCATCATTTTGCTAGGATGGTGAGACAACCGGATTCTACTTTTCTAAGTTTGACTGGGATTTTGAGAGTTCCTAAGGGATACCTAGGATGTTTTGACTCAAATTTCCACCGTGATCGCCATTATGTTAGTGAGCGGTGGGATAAGTCAATCAGATAGTATTCTTAAAGGTCTCTAAAGATTAGGGAAACTAAGTTTGTTTATTACTCAGAGTCCCACCATGATCGCCATTATGTTAGGGAGCGGTGGGATAGGTCGATCGGATATTAACCTAGAGTTTGGTAAAATAGTAAGGCCTACTAGAGGCTAGTGGAGTCGCCAGGTGGATTTTTAGTTGTTTTGAGGTATATGTGTATGGTACACCACCAGGACTGACAAAAACCAGTCTAAGGGATTTTTTTGGGGTTTTTCTAAGTTTTTATGTGCAACCTAGTATGTAAGAGTGTTATAAACCCGATTCATCACTTTGCTAAGATGGTGAAACAGAGAGTTTACTCTAAATGATTCTAAAGGCTGATGGTCTAAGTTAAATGTTGAAGGACTAAAGAGTCTATAAGAGTTTGCTAGACTGTCATGTACTCAATAGGTCCCACCGTGATCGCCATTATGTTAAGGTCTCGTGATTTGGCTGATTGGCAAGCCAAATGACAGTGTAACATCAAACCAGTCTTTGGAGCCCAAGGACCTAGCCTTCCTGGACTCAGCGAGGGCTCTCTCTATATGTGTAAGGGATATCTGTGTGTTTTCTTATTTTGTTCTGATTTTAGGCTAGTTATGAAGTAGGTTTTTTGGTTTTGGTTTTTTAAGTTGTGAGGGATGAAACTGATCAAAGATATAAGATAGGTAAAAATATGTCAAATTAACTGGGCTATGGGGTTGAAAAGGTCAAGAAAGCTATTAGATGGTGATACAAGGCTGTTGAAGGGCCGATTTAATTCAAGGTAGAAAGGATCTTTGGGAAAAATGGAGTAAATGGACATCAAGTTTGTGAACAACAAAGGATTTCAAACATAACTAGTTTAATAGCAGACATAAACATGGTAGGGCAAACCATTAATCATGCAAAATTTAGCTATAAGCTAATCAATACATAGAAATAAACATTCAAGCCATGCATAGAGGAGTACAACTCTCTAACTTCGGGAAATGGCTATCAGACTTTGGGGAGAACACTTAAGACGGACAAACAACTCAAAACACTATGCCGGAATGCCTAAACACAGTAATTTAAGTTATTGGGCACTTTTAAAACAAGATTTTCATAGTCTTAGACAAAGGGATAGATCGGAACTAGGCCTCCTTGGTTAAACAAAATGATAATCTAATCAGTCAAAGAGAAATTTCATGGATGGAACTATAACTAGCCATAGGTAAGCAGGGCATACCGTAAATCATACTTAGCATGTATAAAACCATGAATGAAACTAAGCAACAATATCCATAATTTATTAAAGAGCAGTTAAGAATTCTTCAATGTGACTAAGGAAGAGGAAAACATGAAAGCTTTGAAGAAACAAGAAATTTGAGGTGCCTCCAAGGGCATATCTCAAATTTTTTCTCTACTGATCTATAGCAAGCAAGAAACATGCATTCATGAATGAAAAATAGAAGACAAAACAAAGAAAGAGACACTATACCATTCTACCAAGTCATGGAATCCAACAACAATCCTTCTTCACTCATCCAAGAACATCCAAGAGGCAATCCAAAAGCATGATACAAGTATTTCTTCCAACGCTTATATCACCATATATTGCTTCTATCATCAAGTTCAGCCTTCTATTACAATGAATCCTCTTGGAATATATAGGCCAAAGAGGAGGAAAACCAACCAAGGCAACTAGCTAGCCATTGGTTCAAAAATAAATATCTAAACTTGTCCTTGAGGCTTTGCAAAGTCCAAGGCACAAAATATCTCATAAAATATCTAAAAAATGCTAAAAAAGGAAAAATAATTGACTTTACATCATTTTTCATGTGCAAAAATAGCTAAACGCACATGAGGAAAAAGCAGTTTTTAAAGGTTCAAAATTTACAAAAATACTCAAAAATTATATCAGCAAAAGCTCCCCTCACTTGCCGACAACATTTGGGAGCCTTCCCGATGTCGAAACGAGGCTCATGATAGCTCGTTGGAAAGCTTTGAGTGTCTAATTTCTGGAAAAACTAAAATTTTCCCAATCTGATGCATGGAAGTCCTCTAGAACTGAACCTGTGTGTAAAAAAACATAAATTATAGTCTGCTGATAGACCAGGCAGAGTGTGCAAAAAGCGAGCATTTTTCGCCATTTCGGGGGAGAAAATGATCTCCAAATGTCATGAAAATCGCTGAGTGTGTGCTCCTGAAATTATGGCATCCAATGATACCATTCTCCTCCTTTGACGATCCTCCAAAATGAAATGGCGAATTTCATGAGTTTTGACCAAGAACTCAAAAATGCCAAAAAACCAAAATATGTCAAAATGTGCCCAAAATCGGTGAGTATGACCCTCAAGGGTTTTTAGCAAAATTTTATGAACCAGAAGCCAAAATATGAAGTTCCGATGTGTTTTTCTTCACTTTCCATGCTGGGCGCTTCTCTTTAGAATCCTTTAGCTTTTCTTGGGCAGCCTTTAACTTGCGACAGGCAAACTGATTTAACTTTTGGTAATGCTTCGTCATTCTCCTTTGCAGCTCTAAATCCATGTTTTCCCTCTCCAAATTCTTCTCCAAATGGTCATTGACTCTTTCAAACTATGCCTCGGAGGCATCTTGTTCTAGATGCGCTTCCACAACACCAAACTTCCTCAAAAGTTCTTGAAATGTCTTCTTCAAACAAAACTCTGCCTTCTCTGTCAATCACTATTTGATAAGGCAACAATGGTTTCAAGTGCTGTGTGAAATGCACTCCTTTGCTATTAGGTCTATGTTCCTCCCAAACACTGCCTTTTCCTCCCTTTCTATACCAAACAACCAATATTTATAATGAACACATAGTTAACAAAGATAAACACAGTCAAAGTGAATTTTCTGTGTTTGTGGTAAGATCACCCAGCTTCGGTGTTTTGGGGCAATAGGACAACCTTGTTTTTTAGAGAAAAGGCAAAACAACAATCTTCTCAATTCAAAACACTGCTCTCTTCTTAGTATGCCAATCAACAAGTAGTCTCAAGAATAGGCACACAGTCAACACAGTCAAATGATTTTCTGAGTTATGGGATAAGGTGATAGAGCTTCTAATGTTTTTGATGTGATCACAAAAAGACCTGTAGCATTCAAAAAACAATAAACTCCTCTTCAAACAAAACACTGCCCTCCTTATACTTCACTGTTTCCTCATACCCAGTGTTTCCCCACACACTTGTAGACTTTTTTAACCATTTTACTCATTTGAGGTCTACTTTATGGAGTCAAGGAGAAAAACTATTCGGAGGGCAGTTCATAGGTTTTTGAAACATCAAAAGGAAACCACCATTTGACTATGCTCACTGCTGGTGAATCACAGCTATTCCCAACTTAGATTTTAAAACAAACACCTTAACCCTCTTTAACCCTGTTTTACCTATGCACACAGCTAACAGAGTTTATTTTTGTGCCATAGTGGTTAGGATGTCTTAAATGCCTGATCACCTCCCTAGAACAGGAATGTGATGTTTGAGCAGTAACCCTCTTTCAAAACAGTCACTAAAAACATCTCATTTCAAACCATACTTCCTCTGCCCCAAACACCATTTAGAAATTTTGAATTGAAGGGGTGCAAGACAAAAATACCTTGAAACACGATGCAAATCCTTGCTTGAGAGTTAGAGCCATTTTGAAAGCAGGTTGGAGGCGTGTTGGAGGCCAAACACAAGCGCGGCGCGTTTGAATGAGAAAGTGCCGCGCAAGAAAATTTTTCGGGTCACTTGCCGGGCTGACAGGACTGACACCTACAAGGCGTGCCGCGTGCTCCTACAGGCGCGTCGCGCAGCAGTTCAAGCTTGTGTAATTTTTGCGCTTAAATGCGCCACGTGGTTGTACATGCGTGCCGCGCAACTCAAAAGCCAAAAACTCTGTGTAATTTGCTCGAAACCCTTTTCTCCGATCTCCAGGACAGCACGAGGAGTCTTCCCTTGTGTTTTTTGAAATTTGAAAGGGCTTGCAACATTTCCCTTTGTCCCTTTGAATGTCAATAGGTCAACACCCTTTAAGTTTGCAACGTGAATGTTTTTTGAAAACTCATTTCATTAAAACCGCTGCCTCTGTTCATTTTGAAACGAAAATGATTTTGATCGTGCTTATGAAGGGCCCACACTTTTGAAAAGAGTTTGTAAAGAGGCTTGATCGTAATAATTTATCCGTTGTAATAGCTATAAACTCAAACCAAGGGTTAACCTTGTTCATTGTGTTTTACACATTTGAAAAGTGACCTCTGCCACTGCTGTCCTTTAGGCGACATTTTCAACATAGAAAATCTGCTCAAAACATATCAAAGAGCAGTGAAACCTCTTTGCCATTTTTCAAGGAGATGACCTGTCTCTTTCAACTTGGTTGACAGCTTCAGCTTCCCTAAGATCATATCTTCTTGTAAGAGGGAAAATTGTTTTGAACCACTTATAGGGACTATAGATATGTCCTCCAAATGATGTTTCTTTTCAACTGTGATTGAGGCCTGGTTGCATTCATCTGAGTTTTACAACTATCTGTTCATCCAGAGGGAATTTTCTTCTAAAAGCCTTTCCTTTATTCAAAATGTAACAGCAGAGTGCTTTTGAGCTATTTTCATAAGGAAACTGCCTTCCTAGTGAAAGTGGCATGCATATTTTTCTTTTAATGAGTTCCAGAACCTGAAAAACATGTCATGGTCTTTTTGCACATTTATGAACTTGTATACCTTTTTGCAATGCCCTTTTTGCTGAGGAAGAAACTTAACTGTCACTTCAATATCCCTTGTATACCTCTAGTTTTTGTATAGCATACTTGTTGTCACTCTTGATAAGTTGAAAGAGGTTTTTTATACTAAAAGGAAAAGAAGCATCTTTGAATATCATCATCACCCACTTGTCTTTTTTATTTGAAAAGAGGACACTTGTAGAAGATCTTTTGTGTTGCATGGGGTTTTCTTTGACATTTTGAAAGAGGTCACTTCTCCCCTTTGAAACCTAAACTGACATTTTTGCTCTGGATGCTATGTGTATGGTCTTGTCTACTGTGTAAACTGAATTAGATGGCAGGTGCTGCTTGAGCTTCCTTTTCTGACTATGGGTGCAAAAATGCAGTTGCATTCACCTAGTTTTATCATCCACTATCTATCCAAAAGGGTGCTTTTTCTAAAACTTTTCCTCTACTCAAAATATACCAGCAAGGTATCATGGTCTTCTGTTATAGGAGCAGACCTCCTTTGGAAAACTAAATATACTTTGCCTTCTTGTCCACTGTGATGAGCTATTTGAAAGGCAATCTCTTATGAATAGGAAGATGAGTACCCTTTGACAAATAATTATCATCACTGGCCTGTGTCATGAGTTGTCCCTTGATCATCAGCAAAGTTGTTTTAATTGGGCTCCAGACTGCCTTTTTGAAAGAAACCTTGATAAGAGACAAGTTTAACCTCTTGGATTACAGTGGTACCCTTGCTTTTCTTCTTTGTCTTTTTACATTAATTCTCTATTTCAACTATCTCTTACTGTTCTTACCACTTATCTTTTGATCAGTCAAACCTTGAAATCAGTTACTGCCCTGGCCCTCTGCTTGTGAATGAAGGAGGCCTCTCTTGAAAAAATTCCTGATGTTCTTTTAACCTCTATCTCAATCAAATGCAGAATGTTTGATGAATCAAATTTTTAGTGGTTTCTCTTATACCTCTGCCTTGAATCATCACTTTAATGTAGAGATCTTCCTTTGCTGTCTCACTGTACTTCAAATTTTGTCTTCTTAGTTAGTGAAAAACTCAAAAGCAGACTTTACCTTTGGCCCTCTACTTGTAGATGAAGGAGGCGCTCTTAACCCTCTGCTTATAGATGAAGGGGGTTCTTCAGTCTTCAAACCCTCTGCTTATAGATGAAGGAGGTTCTTAGCCATGTCATATCATCAGCCTTTTGACTGTGTTGTTTTTCCTTTTACTGTCCTTTCAGGCTTTGAATGTGGTCGCAAGAGCTTGATGAAGAACTCTTTACTTCGTAGATGCATCCCAGGCTCAAGATCACATTGAGAAGCAACTGTCTTCTCATGTGGAGCCAAAAATTGTCTTTTGAGATGCTGGTATGTTTCTGTCATTGAAAGATCCATCAAACACTGTAAAAACACCTAAAATCAGCTTGACTTATGGTCGATGTATTGCTGAGACTTAAGGGTGTATTAGTGGCGCGACATAGGGCTGTAACCAACTTTATTTGCAGAATGGGAAGGTCTGTTATGATTGGTCAATAGCAGATGGAGTTTCTTTGGATCTTGGATAGTTTGCCAAGGGATAAATGCCTTAAAGCGCCACTTCCTAACTTAGGGGAGACTGTTTGAATAGATTTGGATTTGTCTCTTTCGAGCTGATGGGCAGAATAGTATGGCTGAGGCGAGGTAGGGTTGGATAATGAGGTTTGTTCTTGTCATGGGCTGAATGAAAGGTAATAGGGAAAAAAAAAGTTTTATGGGTGTTTTCCTAGCTGGCAAATTTGACAAATTTTTAGATCAGCTGCTCGAAAACTTGGCTGTTACAACTAGTCATCACCAACAAGTGAAAAATACTGATGACTAACATTATACACAGGCTCTTAGGCCCCTTTATGGCTTAGCCCCCAACTCCTTCTCTGTTATGTAACCTAACTCCTGTAGCCTGGCGCTAAAAATGTTTGCCCTCTAGCCCTTTTCTTTTCCACCCCGGTCCTCTACCCCTCCATGGGACCGTGCTTTTTCCTTAACCCAAGCCCCCATCGCATCGGAGTTTTCATTGATAACCCAATTTTTCTTTATAAACTCCCTACCTTGCTAACAAATACCTCAACAAGATATACACTGTACATCCATAGGATCCGACGACCCTCATTTAACTCGTTGATCGCCTCATCTCCATCCTTTCCCTAGCCCCTTCCCTCCGCTCCTGGTCACCTTATCCCTCCACGGGACTGAACCTCCTACCTAATCCCTAGCCCCCTTCTCCTCTGCCTTTATTCCCCCCCCCCGATGACAGATCCTGGCCGTAGATCTCTATGATCTGATGGCCATAGTTCACTCCAACCGTCCCTTTCCTTCCTTAGCCATATTCCTTCGTTCCTTTTCTCCCCGCCTTATCACTCCATGAAACAATCTTGACCGTCGATCTATAAATATCAACGGTCATTACACCTCCCCTCTCATCCTTTGATCACCCAACCCATATCTATTCATCCACCCCCCACGTCAAAACCCACCGTTGATTCATTTGATCCAACGGCCTTGATCAAACCCGACATCCCAACCCCTCCAGACCCACCTCTCACTACCCAGTCCCCTCTCCCAATCACTGGCCGACACCTGGCTTCCACTAATTACTCACTCAAGCACCTTTTCCCCATCGCGCTTATTCCCCTGCCGTTGGATCTGCCCCACCTCATCCAATGACAAGTGTTGTGTTTCGCGCAGATTTTTCCATAGGGGTTTAATGATCCAAAATCATGGGAGACTGCTGGTTTTGCAAAATCCATGCATCTATTTTTGGTTGGATCGTGCTCCCTCCGAGCAAAACCATTTACTGCCCGATGGTTTTCACAAAACCACCAAGCTACCATTTCACGGAAAAGTCATTTTAAAAATGGGTTTTCACGGGTTTTCTCCACAGAACCTCCTCCACCTACTTTTAATCTCCTCTGCATAAGCTCCTCCACCTCCGCCAGCCTCCAAAGTAGTCTTGCCAACATCGCAGGGTTTTTTAATGTGTTTATTGGTTTTATGCAGGGTTTGATATCAGTTTTAAAGGCGGAAACCCTGTCCATAGCCCACAAAGGGACATGGCCAAAGATCATAATCCCTGAAGCTCAAAAAATGCTGAATAGAAGCTTCCAAGGTTAGTTCCATGGTTTGATCGGTGCTTTATGAGCACTGGTTATACCATTGAACCCTCCAACGCACTACAATCCACCTGTACATAGAAAAGAAGAAAAAACAATGAAGACAAAGGTTAAAGATTAAAGGATTAAAGAAAAGATGAAGGTTAAAGGTTTAATCCGACAATTTAAGGGTAAATACATAGTTTTAAAGTTAAATACAGACGATTAAAGAGAAAGTCATCGAATATTCAAGGATAAAGGGTTAAATACATAAAGATGAAAGATTAAGTAGCTTAACCCTACAATGAAGGCCGAAAGCCAAAGAAAAAGGGATATTTAACAGTGAATACAATCAGCAGAAAATTTTAAAGGCCCGAAGATCATTATAAAGCTTTAAAGCAAGTTTAAGGCCTAAATTAGTGTTTAAAGACATGTAAGTTGAAAAATCAACCAAGAAAGCCTCCAAATGCCACATCGTTGAGGCAATTACTCCTCCAAAGATCAGAAATGCCACCTACAGACTTATTCCATCAAAAGAATACACAGTAAATGCACAGTCAGAGATATTTTTCCATAGACAGCTCAAAATTAATTTCCAGCCTACTAAAAGCCTCCAAAGTCAACAAATGTGACTAAAGTTGATGAAATTTAATGTAAAATTGGTTAAAAAAGAGATAAACATCTGAAATTTTCTCCCTAAGGCCTCCCAAAGGTCGAGAAACACTTATTCTATATTAATTGAACAAATAGACCTCTTTTTCACTCCACCTCCTCAAAATACCTATAAATATCATATGAGGAGTTCATTATTATTTTTGGTTGCATACTTATTGAATGTAAATAGCTTTGAGGCTGATGAAGCTCTGTTTGTAATAGAAGAAAGATAGGCTGAGATGAGAAGTTTGAAGTTGTAAAGACCCACTGGACTTGAAGATTGTAACTGGTTTGAACATCAAATATACAAGTTGATTTATGGGATCCTGGTTTATGTCAATGGTGATGTTTTTCTTGCTGTGATTATTATTTTTCTTATGTTTTCCATACTATCCACTTTCTCTGATAAAGAACAACAAATATAGATTAGGATTTACTATCAAGTACCCTAAATCTCACTGATAAATCTTTATCTTTATGTTTTCTGCTAATTTTGTATTTGAGGATAATTCAAAAGAGTGTGATTAGTCAAGGAATGTTGGTGAGTCGATGTCTTGTTGAGTAAAACTTGAGATTCTGTTCTTGAATGTTCTTGAAAGGTTTGCTAAGTAAAGTTGAATTAGAGAAGTTTATGTTTAGCCATGTCCTGTAGTTTCTTCTCCAACAGTTTCTTTGAAAATATCCCTTGAAATTATGTCAAAATCAGGCGAGGTTAAAAGTCCTTACTTGATCTTAGACTAATTTTTATGTTTATCTTTGAATGTTTTCCCTTGAATATGCTGAAATCGGGCTAGGTTAAAAGCCCTTACTTGATCTTAGGCTATTTTTTGTTTTGTCTTAATTTTTTTCCTTTGAGAATATGCTGAAAGAAAACTAGGTTAAAAGTCCTTATTTGATCTTAAGCTATTCTTTGTTTTCCTTGAGTATGCTGAAATAAGGCTAGGTTAAAAGTCCTTACTTGATCTTAAGCTGCTCTTTGTTTTCTTACATTTTTTCTTCTTTCACCACTTCTTAATGTTTCATACCATAAATCAACTTAAAAATATCTTTTGACATAGATGACTTACCCCATAGACCACTCTTGAAACCTATTGTCCAATTAAACCCTTTTGTGACTCCATAGCCCAACGGATTGACACTGTTTCTTACTTATCCTATCAGCTAAACCATTCTGTCAACCTACTCACAACTTTACCCCTCATAAGACTTCCTTCATTTTAATGATATCCATCCCAACCAAAACAAACAAAACCCTTCTACTTCATAACTAGCCTAAAATCATATCATAAGCCTTAAATATCACATCTTCAAAAAGACATATATAGAGAGATCCCTCTCTGAATCTAGGATGGCTAGATCCTTTGATTCCAAAGTGGTTTTGGTGTAGGCTCCACAACGTTTGTACTTGCCAATCTTGCAAACTACGGAAACGCTAACATTGGGTAAAGTCCAGATTAGGATACATTCGAAAATCAATTAATTTAAAGAACACACAGAGAATCAATTAATTCAAACTCAAGCTGAATTCAGTTAAACTCAATAATATTTTGAAAGAAAATGAAAATCCAACATTTGGCAATTGTGCCTACATTCACCCAGATATAGAGGAATCGCTATATTCTTCTATTCAATCATTCCTCTCGTCAAATATCCTCCTCCTCGATCTAAATCCTGAATCTCTATGCCTACTCTGTTCACCCAATTATTCAAAGGATCACAATTTAGATAAAATCGAATTCATGAATCAATTTGGTTGAGATCCAGAAAAATTTCACTCTCTTCTAAAGTCTCTCCTCAACTCCACTCTTTTCTCAACAAACTCTAAATTAATTTTTTTTAAATCCCTCAAATCCTATTATAACCAAATAATCTAAACTACATGACTTGATCTCCACGCAAGGAGGATCAACTTGCCACTTTTCCCTCTTCTGCTCAGAATTTGACAACAAATAAACTACTCACATCTATTTAAATTAACTAAAATTTAACTAACTACTTGTCTTCCAACCCTTTGTTAGCCACAACATGTGATCACACCATCACATTGCTGGCTAGGTCCAAATGCTCCTGCATCAGACTCCCTGAGTTGAAAGTTTTCATGACCTCCTGGTCATGTGTTTCTTTTGCTAAATCATCCAGAATCCCAAAATTTACTTTGTAACTTGTCATCTCTTTCATCATGCTGATTCTCTATTTCTTCTGTCACTGTTTCTTCAGTTCTTCTAGGTTTCCAAATATTATGTTGTTGCTGTCCTCTTTTCTTGCTGATGTAGATTCCTTTTGTTAATTTCTCTTCTTTGTTGTTTCTCTTCTTCTTTTTGTTGCTTCTTCTCTTGATTGATTTTTTTATCCACAATGTTTCACAATTTGTTCTTGGTTGAACTTTACTGACATTTAACTGTTGTACATTCTCCCTTACCACAGATATTATAAAATTTATGTCTAATTTCACTTTGCTTCTTTCATTTACAACCTGTTGGTTGTACTTTACAGCTTTTCTTTCACTATCATTAAAGAAAATATTTTCCTTTATATTATCAGGTTCACTTAATAC
The DNA here is from genome assembly GCA_034641835.2 of Pinus albicaulis. Classification (NCBI taxonomy): domain Eukaryota; kingdom Viridiplantae; phylum Streptophyta; class Pinopsida; order Pinales; family Pinaceae; genus Pinus; species Pinus albicaulis. The sequence goes on from CM076581.1 coordinate 706,286,424, forward strand.
CTTTTTCAGCAAACTAAATCTTCCCTCATATTCGATAAGCATGTTATTTGCATATGGCTCCTCTTTCCTATATAAAACATAATTCCCATCATAATTATTAGATTTAAATTAACTATGGTTTTCAACCTCCACAGATAATTCTGTCATCAAATCTTTATGTTGTCCTTCTGCAAATTTTATGAAACTATTAGCAAATTTTATTTTAGCGCTTTCCTCTGCATTACACAGTGTTCCTTGTCCTGACACAAGGCTATCATTCAAAAATTCAATAGCTATAATTTCTTGGAGCATATCATTGTGAAGTATCCTTTTATCTTATGTACTTATACCATTGTAACAAAATGATGTTGTTTCATCTTCATATATAACAGAAACAAAATCATGTTTTTCTAAAGCTTCTTCATGGTTTACGAATTCATAAAAATAATCAATTTCAAAATCAGAGAATTCCTGAACTTCTGTATCTGTCAACATCATCATAAATTCCTTCACAATTTCCATAATACTTCAATCTTTGTCCTCTACTGAAGATGCTTCATTTTGGTTATCATCACAAACTTTCATTTGCTTATCCTCAGCTTCTTTAATCATGAAAATTTCCCTACCAATATCATCATTCTCAAAATTATTAAACACATGTTCAAAATATCTTTCTGTTTCAGCCATCTCTTCCAGTAATCTCACTTCTTCATCAACATGCATAAGCACGTTTTCCACTTGTTTTCCATTACCTGTTGAACCTGAAATCATACACAACATATTAGTTTCAAGAATATAAGGCTCTTCATTTGAAGTCTCACTGATCAGATTTTTCTACTTCTCTAAACTATTCTGATAGTTCACTAAGTTATTGAGAAATTATTCCTCAACATCTCTGATTTCTTTTTCATCAAAGAATACTTCTGGGACTGCAGCTTCTTGACTATGCTTGGAAAATTCATGATAGGTTTGTAGAATACCTTTCTGTTCTACACAATTCTCTCCATCACTCAGTTTATCCAAGTAGGATATTTTTGTCTTTCTCTCTTCAATGATAAGACTTTGATCCTTCAAAATCTTTCTTAACTTAACTTCTTGAGTTGAGTTCTATTTGTTAGCTTCTCTTCTCTCCACTTCAGAAATCTACAATGTATTTATTTTCTTTTCTTTATCCACTTTCCAATGGTTTTCTATCCATATTAAAATTCCTTCAAACATGATCCAATAGGTTTTTAATAAGAGAAGACACAACCATTCACTCATACCTTTTAAATTTCTCCACCAATTGAAGTTTTGAACTTCTTTATGAATCTCATTTTGTGTTTTTCTTGCTTCTGCCTTTTTCACTTTTTCTTGCTCAGGCTCAATTTCATTAAGTTTCATACCCGCAAATGTACATTCACACAAATAATTAATCCAAAAAATATGAGACTTTCTTGTCTATGTAGATGCTACCAAAACATTTCTCTCATGTTGATCTGTATAGATCATCTCTTCATCCTTATCATCACTGTCTCTTTCCCCAAGGATAGGTCCTTTCTCTGGTTTACAAATAGATTCTCTTATTCCATTCTCAACTATTCGAAATATTAATTTCTCAGCAAATAATTCCCTGACAGGCCACTTAACTCTTTTCCCCACATAAAATCATTGTTTCCATTCCTCTCTGATTCCTTTATGTACTAGCTTCTTCAAATGACTGAGTTCTATCTTCATCTCTGCTTTCTCTTTGGCAATTTCTTCCTTACTCATTCTTTTGATTCCATCTACTTTGATACTGGTCCCTCTCTGTTTGTGACTTTCCTCTGTACCCTTGTTATGACTAACAATAGTCAAATTCATTTCTTCCTTTGGTGAACTTTCATTGTTCATGGGTGAGCTGCAACTAGCCCTTCTTCCTTCTATAACAAGTCTATTACTTGTCACCCATGCCAAATCATCCTTTTGGTATCTTTTCTTTTCCAAGTCCTCTGTACTAGAACCCATTCTAATTCTTGAGCACTCTAGCTCAGCTTCCAAAGATATTGACTGCTGCATATTCAGTTGCTCACTTCCCTTTTCCTTGAGTAACTTCATTTACTGTTGGGTACTGTCACCTTTCATTCATCTAAGAGTTCTTCCTGCTTCATCTTCTTTAACATAGCTCATGTGCTATGATGCTGATACAACTCATTATACCTTTCAGCAATTTCACTGCTTCCATTGACCTGCACAATCTTACCTCAGGATACATTAAAGTACCTTTTCAACCGTGCCAATTTTCTTCAAAGATATCTTAAAATTAATTCCCATTCCATCAATTAAATCTTTGCCAAATGATTCATATGTCCACTATTTCGTCTAAACTTCTTCATTCAAAAGACTCCATACAGTCAGCAACTATTTCCATCTTAATTTTCATAATGGACACCTCTGCTTTTAAGATAAACTAAGATTAAATCTGAAATTCAACTATATTTACAAATTCATGACACACACTACAAATTCCTTCTGACAACCTGTTTGTAAGAAAATCTTGTCTTGCTTTTGCAAATTCCAAAATTTCAACCCTTGTAATGGCTCTCCTTTCATATCTGTTAACTCCAATCTTCAGTCTAATTGTTCCTTCAACCATCAACATCGTTGTCTTCAACAATACTTTATGCACTCCTCAATCATTCTCAGTCTTACACAAAATTATTCAAATCATTTAAATTTATTCAGTCATATCAAATCACTCTTCTATTTGACTTTAAATTCAAAACCTTTTACTTCAATTTACCTTTTAAATCAAACCAATCATTCAATCAACTTACATGGAAATTTAATTTTCATGAAAGGAAAACATCTTCTCCTTTGAAATTTCAATCCCTTGTTGTTCTTTAGACATTCAAACAATCTCTGTACATTATCAAAGATAAATATTCTTACCAGACTTTTGCTAGTGGATTTACTGTTTCTCCATTCTGATCTTAGTATCCACTGTGCTTCATGCTGGTATCTCCAATGTCTTTTTGATCATTCCAAAGACTTTTCCCTTACAGTCTCTTTGCTGCAATTTCTTCATTTGCTTCTTTGTCACAACTACTTGCTGAGAATAAAATTCAATATTTCAACCAAATTCCATAGAGCATTGGTCTACCTCTGATACCACTAATACTAGTGTAGCGTAGCTGCACCTTTGCCCAAAATATGCCTATAAATACGTATTATTTACTTTTGTGACCCAAAATACATTTCTTTAGCATGAGCCCTTAAGTGGGATTAATTTCCTTATATCACAACTATGTTATCAAATGCCCACTTAAATAAACCTTTCATAATGGTGGAAGCATAATTGTATGGCTTATATATAAAAGGCAACAATAATAAAATCAACCCTTAATAAATATTTGCTGAGTCGAAGTTAGGTAATTCGATGACGAACTTCAACCAAATGGTTATACCTTTTGCATTAAACTATCACATCCATTATTCTTATTAACCTCCACGATAGTTTGAATGCGAATTATCCAAATCTGAATGGACGGCCTTGATGCTTGAATTCCAAAAACCCTTTCAATAATTCATTGAGTCCGCTTGACATTTTAAGGTTCTTGCAACTAATATTGCTATTATCGTTGGATCAACGATAATCATGCGTAGGCCGTCAGATCATTTCACTTGGTGGGTGATCAACATAAACATTTAACCAGATTTATAATTCATCGCATCCAAATTTCAATTTAACCTCCTTACATCTCTAATTGCGATATCTGTTGATCTGATTGAAATTTTGATCGAACGGTTCTGATCCCAAACTTTCAGCTTGGACGGACTTAATATTCCCGACTGTCATCAGAGACGCCGTTTCTTTTGGCTCCATAGCTATCCACGACAAAAACTGGTGCAGTACCATCAAAATTGCCTTTTATCTGCGTACCGTCAGTGCTGAACCTTAATCGTTTTTTCTGTGTAAAATCCCACATCTGTTCACCTATCTCAATGGAGGTCGTACTCCCTGTTCTCCACTTGCTGCCAGCGAACCAGAGTTGAAATGAGATAAACTCCTTACACTCTACAACAATCTCATTCCGCCAGATTCAATAATCTTGGATGTATTTTTAATGAAGCAAAACTAATGAACCAAGCGACTAACAGAAATTTGACCATTGCAGACAACAATGGTTGTAGTGTGTTTTATAAGCTTAGAAGAACTACATCTTCATCATGTCCAATATATCACTCCGACTGAGACGAAAAATTGAATCAGTGAGATGAGATCAAGGAGTGCCTTAACAGAGCACCCAAGCACCGTCTATCGAAGACACGTGGATTATTATTATATTTATATATTTATTAATATCAATATTAATACTAATATTAAATTTATATGTGTTTAGGCTTATTTTCCTATATCAAATCAACCTCATTTAGTAATGTATGTGATTAACCACATTTAATAATGTAATTGTATATGTGATTAATATATATTTATCTAAAAGTATCAATCACATACTAATAAAGATATTAATTTACTAAAATATCTTTCTATATATTTATTTCTTTGACCATAATACCTTGCATTTAGTTTGTCACGATGAGGTCTAAAAATTTGAATTCTGATCAAACATAAATTTATATTTATGTAAATTAAAAAAAAATTGATTTAGTTGGTCACGATGAGGTCTAAAAATTTGAATTCTGAAAAGAAAACATAAATTTATATTTACTTAAATTCAAAAAAAATTTGACCGTTTTGGATTGCGATATCTTGTGGGTGCCACTTTGTCCATATGTACCGTTTATAAAGAATGAAAAGCCGCTGCGAGGATTTCAGAAAAGCCATCCATTCTTTCATTGATTCTTTTTCATTACGTATTTGCGGACCGCTCGCAAGATTTGAGAGGCCGTCTCCACTTTTCCAATCTTCTTGATTTCGGATCATCTCTCCACAGTTCCAATCTTCTTGATTTCGGATCCTGTCTCCACATTTCCAATCTTCTTGATTTCGGATCCTGTCTCCACATTTCCATTCTTCTTGATTTCGGATCCTGTCTCCACAGTTCCAATCTTCTTGATTTCGGATCCTGTCTCCACATTTCCATTCTTCTTGATTTCGGATCCTCCCGCATTGAGTCGAGTCATGCAGAGAATGGAGGAGATAAAGCGGAAGCTGGTGGAATCCGGAGTTATCGGACGTGTTCTCCACGATTTCATTCCTCGTGTGGAGATCATTCTATGCTACGGCGATACGCGAAGGAGCATAGGCCACGAAGTAACCCTTTTTGAAGTGATATGGCAACCTACTAGTCTTGCACAGTATAGCGATGCTTCTGATGTAGAGTTACGAGAAATATTCAGAAATCCGAAATTAGTAGTATTGGTAAAGTTTATTTCCTAATTTAATCAACATATATTTCTGCAACAATAATTTATTTATGTCAAATTGAAATTCATTTCATAAAACCGTAAAGTACAGGTTATGACGGATGTTGACGCTCCCGGAGGCGAGTATCTGCTCTGGTATGTTGTGAACCATCTGGAATATTGAAAACGAAAATTCTAGTAAAATGGCACGCAGAATCCATTAACTAATGCCTACGTTAATGTGCAGGTTAACGACGCCTTTCCTTTCCATGGGACATGCTACAGGTATATAATATCATGGACGTTGCGTTTCTTTTCTTTCTTTGACCTTCAAATTTATGGATAATTCGAATGTGCGGCGTAATGCTAATCGGGAGAAATATATATTTGTTTCTTTGTGCTGCAATTTTAGACTTTCCGCTGGTGGATCTTGTTGACTATGAAAATCCAAGAGATGGTGCCCGAATGCTAGTTTTCACATTGTTCATGACGCATCATCCTCGGCCCATCGTTCCGCCCAAGTCTCGGGAAAACTTCAGTACCACAATTTTCGCTAACAAGAATGCACTTGGGTCGCCGTTGGGTGCTTCTTTTTTCACCATCAACCCTTGAGTGGGAAGCGGGGAGGGAATGGACCAGACAATGAATGAGTAAGACGAGGAGAATTTCAGTTTCACCGTACTGTCCTGGTTTTTTCAGCTTTTACTGTCTTGGATATTGTTATAATATCAAGAAAATCCAATAGAGACTACTGGATCTCTGTTTCGTGGCTATTAGGTCACGTCCGTATTTTACTTTCTTGATCGAGTGCGGTTGCTAGTTCCCACATTGTTCCGCCCAACTCTCGGATATGGTTCAATACCAGAATTTTCGGTAACTATAATGCTCTTGGGTCGCCGCTGGGTGCTTCTTTTTTCACCAGAAACATGAGACATCAGAGGGCATGCAGCAGTGCTTAGCCAGTGCACTAGTAAGACGAAGAGAATTTCAGTTTTTTTCAGCTTTTCCTGTTTTGATCGATCAAGTGCGGTTGGATATTGTTGTTGTAATGGTACATATAATATCAAGAAAATTCAATAGAGACTACTGGATCTCTGTTTTGTGGTTATTAGGTGACGGCCATATCATGTAGGCACTGATGTATTCATTAATATTATTCAATCTTGGAAATACATTTCTTGAATTCTGTTTGTTATGGTTTTTTTTGTGATCTTTGGTAATACATTTTTGTATTTATTGTTGCAGCTTATTATTCAATCTTGGAAGTACATTTCTTGAATTCTGTTTGTTATGGCTTCTTTTTTTTGTGATCTTTGGAAATACATCAAAATATGGTGGTGATTTTTGTATTTATTGTTGCAGCTTATTATTTGGCAAACTATATGTTATTAAATAAATTATATACAAAGAATTAAATTATATACCAGGAATTACATCTTTGTGAAATGTGTATTTATGGTTACAGTTTTCCATTTATCAAACTAAATACTAATCGATCGAGTGCAGTTGGATATTGCTATAATATCAAGAAAATCCAGTAGTCTCTATTCGTGGCTATTGGGTGTGAAGTGCGTATTTTGTGTTGTCTTGTTATTCAAACTGGGAAATGTTTGATGTGATTTACCCCCAATATATCCAAATATAATGATGATCTTTGTGAAATGTTTACTTACGGTTTCAATTTATCATTTGTGAAATGTAATGTCACTAAATAAATTATATACAAAGAATAAATCAGATTCGCCACGAAAACAAAGTCTTAAATTGTAAAGAAAATGTATCTGACATCAATCAACATTAAATACGATTTTTTATTATTATGATTATTATGTATTTTAAAGATTTTTTATTTATTATGATTTTATGCATTTTAAAGATTTTTATTATTATTATTATGTATTTTAAATTTAAAACATATTTTGTTTTGTAAAAAAAGCTTTCTGATTTTTTTTAAATATATTTAAAATTATAATAATTTTTATCTTTAAGATACAATTTTCTATGTACATATCTTTTTAAAATTTTACTTTCATAATATGTATCTTTATTTATGATTGCAGATTTCCTCAATATTAAGAATCTGAGGTTGAGAGAGAACAGAGAATTGATTTCTCTCTCTCATTTAATATTTTGCAAATCGCAATGAACAAATTCAGGCACTTTCAAATCTTTTATATTGAAAGGAAATCAAAAACCATAAATCACAAAACACCTGAAGACTACGAACAAAGCCGTCAATGAAACGGAAATAAACCCTTAAATTATGGTCGGTCTTTAAAAAATGGATGGATAGTTTAAAAATGAGGTATTTTTTTAATATACTAAGGATATTTTATATGTAAACGTTTTAGTCACTAAATTTACTCAATTCAAAATTTATTATTATTATCTTCGATTTTAAATATTAAGATTTAATAAAGTTTTTACATATATATATATATATATTAAATTTTATTTTATTAAAAAATATATTAGATTTCTTTATATTGGGAAATTAAGATTCTTGATTACAGAATTGAGTTATTATTATTTGTATGTAGTGAAAGGTCATCCATACATATGTTTTAAATGCATTGTATAAATATTATATACGGGTATTTAATAAAAAAGTTTCCTCTGTAACGTGAGTATTTTGTGTAGTCACTGATATATTCGTTAATATTATTCAAATTCGGAAATATTTTCTTGAATTCTGTTTACGTGGTTTACGCTGAATATATGAAAATACAGTGATGATCTTTGTGAAATGTCTACTTACGGTTTCAATTTATCATTTTTCAAATTCAATGTTACTAAATAAATTATATACAATAATCAGATTGACCAATTAAAAAGAAAAACTAAAAAAAAATTAACAGTAATTGAACAAATTATTATTATTATTATTATTATATATTTTAAATTTAAAACATAAAAAATGTTTTCTAATTATTTTTTAAATATATTGAAAATTATAATAATTAAAAAAAAAATTCCATTATGTCTCATGTACCTATATTTCTAACATTTTATATATATGTATGGTTATTTATGATTTCAGAATTCCTAAATATTAAGAATCTGAGGCTTAAGAACGATCAGAGAATTGACTTCTCTCATTAGATTTTGACATATTTTCAAAATTGCAATGAACAAATTCGGACACTTAAAATCTTTTATATCCAAAGTGAGTTATTTCAAAATCTGAAATGAACAAATTCGGACACTTTTAAATCTTTTATATCCAAAATGAGTTGTGAGATATAAAAGTACATCAAAAACCATAAATCACAAAATACCTGAAGACGTAGGAGGCTTCTTCTCTAGAACAAAGCCGTCGATGAAATGGAAATAAACCCTTCAATTATGGTAATGGATAGTTTCAAAATGAGGTATTTTTTTATATTAAGGATATTTTATATGTAAACGTTTTAGTGAATAAATTTGTTTAATTTAATATTTATTATTATTATTATTGGTTTAATATATTGTGAGAAAATCTTTTGGTAAAAATCACATCAGAATATTTGAACCAGCCAATGTGGTTCATCATCAGGATGAATCTGATTAGATAACCCAATTAAATAGATAAGAAAATCTTCAACTAGCCATTTCTAAGATAACGACTAGTTTGACTAAACCTAGGAAATGAAAACAAAAATATAAATTAATGATTTCTTATTTATTTAATATTAAATGCTTAATGTTTAAAATTGAAATATTTTTTATTTTTTATTTTTATATTTAAGATTAAAATATAAAAAATCAACCTAAATAATAAAACTAAATAGAATTGAAAATAAAATAAAAATAACTATAAAAATAAAATACATTAAAATAAAATTAAATAAAAAAAGTAAATAAATAAATATTAATAATTTATATTAAAAATCATATTAATCCTAAATTTTAAAAATAAAAATAAATAGATAAATGTATAAAAATATTAATATTTTTATTTTATTTTATTTTATTATTATTATTTTTTAAATATAAAACTATAAAAATCTCCAATTACCCATTTGTAACATAACAGCTAGTTTGACTAAACCTAGGAATTGAAATGAAAAAATATAAAATAATGATTACCTATTTAATTTATTATTAAGTGCATAATGTTTATAATAGGAATCTTATTTATTTTTATTCTTAATAAAATAAAATTAACCAATATATTCTTGAAGAATAATTTTTTTTTTAAATAATAATTAATATATTTATTTTATTCTAAAATATTAAAAGTTAAAATATCAACCAAAATGATAAAACTAAGTAAAATTGAAAATAACTTAAAAAATTTACAAAAAATATAAAAATAAGTAAATAAATAAATATATATAATATTTAGAGTATTAAAAGTTAAATTATAATAATATGTTATATAATAAAAATCATACGATTAAAAAAAAAAAAAAAACAAAACAAAACAAAACAAACTAGGAATGAAGAGGAGGAATTCAACATCTACTAACCAACCACCCATCGTCCCTGTTGAGGTTAATCGGCCTCTTTTCGAATTCCAAGGCTTTCTCTCAACTTGCGGTGGTGGAAATGGTCAATCCTCGCAATAACCTTAGCATCCTCAATGCAAATATGATGATTGGTCTTCTCAGCATGCTCAGCTAAAGCCGAGGAGCGTGATCTATTATGCTTAAGGTCAGCGACATGTTTCACCAATGTAAGGAGTCCCACACGAGCATGGAATCAAGTAAACACCCTTACCATCCTTAGGGCAAATTGGGTCCTTAACCGATCTAAGTGAACTCCGAATGGTACGGGAGGGTTTGAAGGTTGAGGAAAATTTATGTTTCTTTAGGATCCTTGCAATTTTATCTTTAGTACCTTGGATAAACGGAAGGTGAACTCCAGATAACCGATCGCAAGGATCTTTCTTAACTCTGGGACCTTTTTCAGCTCTTTGAAACGCTTTAAGACAATGACTCTTGCTATAACCATTTTTATTAAAGACTTTTAAGAGGTGAGCCTTTTCATCTTCAAAGTGGTGTTCATCAGAGATTCTAAAGGCTCTGGTAGCTAGGGTGCTGAGAACCCCAAGCTTCTGAGCAGGGAAATGGTGAGAACTAGCATGTAAATACTGCTCGGTGTGTGTCTTCTTTCTAAAAACTTGATGAGAGAAAGAACCATCTTCATTCCTAGAAATGAGGACATCAAGAAAAGACAAGCTACCATCGTTTTCAAATTCCATGGTGAAATTAATGAAGTCAGATTGATCATTAAGATGCTGGAAGAAAAGGTCCAATTTCTTCTTACCATGAGGCCAAACAACACAGGTGTCATCAACAAACCTTTTCCAAAATTTAAGTTGAAAATGGGAGGAGGAAAAGGCTCTAGATTCGAAGTCTTCCATGATATATATATATTATATTTTATTTTAATTAAGATTCTTGATTGCAGAATTGAGTTATCATTATTTATATTTATTTAAGTATGATTGTGTATTGTGAATATTGTCCTCTTCTTGCCCATGTTGAAGGAAGCATGTTATGGATTACTTTAATTAAATTTTACTTACTATTTAGATTTACTTTTAACTAAGTAAAATTTTGTTTTAGTTATTTTTATTAGTTATATATTTTAATTATGTTTTATTATATCTATATCTATGTTTCAAATGTAAAATATGTATTTATGCATAAATTTTTATGTTTTTTTTAACTTTTTCTCCTAGCTTCAACTTGAATCATAGGTAGAATACTATTCATAAGTAGGCTATTGTTTTTTTCTTTTTTGAGATAGGTCACTTATACCTATATTTTACATGCATTGTATAAATATTATGTATGAATATTTAATAAAAGGGTTCCTCTCTATAAATATAAATGCATTGTATAAATATTATGTATAGATATTTAATAAAAAGTTCCTCTCTATAACAGGTTTAGAGGTGCAAGAGTAAAGCTATCAAAGTCTAAAACTATCTCTTATAGGTTCGAGCTCTTTAGGTATAAAGGGTATCTATAGTATAATTTTATATAAAAAATGCATGAGTATAATATAATATAAGAAATGCATTTAGAGTATAAGGAATATCCTTACTGATTAGGATAAGCCACTTATATTTATGTATTGTATTGAATATTATGATTAGATATTAGGGTTTTTTTTGTAATCGAAAATTTTAATAGTATTTTTTTTTTTTTAGAAATTTTTCGGTAGTAATCACATGCAAAAGAACGAGGTCGACGCGTTTCGAACCAACCAGTGTGGTTCATCATCAGGACTATGTGATTACTACCGAAAAATTTCTACAAATTTACATTATGGATCACAGAAGCTTAGATTCCAATAGTATTTTTTTTAAAAGAAATTATATATATATATATATATATATATATATATATATAAAGAATAATTTAGAGAAATATTTTATTATTTTTCAAATTGGTATTTAATTATAAGTTTTAAGATGAATTTGTATCAAATTTGTTGTAAGGAATAAAGTATATTATCTTATCAAAATGAAGATCTTCTTGATTTCTAAATATTATTGAGAATGGGTAGAAACTAAAGTAGTCACATAAATTAAATGTCTGATAAACATCAAAAATAAGTATTTCATGGCAAGTCTTACATTGCTAAAATTTAAAATTCCATAACAATTAACTAAATTATTATTTTGTTTGAAAAAATATTATTACTAATTACATAAAATATTAATATATGAGTTAAATATATACCATTAAAAAAAAACATGTAAAAATATTCTTCACTATGTAAATAAGGCTTGTTACAAATTTTGGCATAAATCTCAACTTTTAATTTGTGACAGTTACTAAAAGGATTCTAAAATATTTTGTGGAGGTTAAATCCATACCATCCATTTAATAATTATTGTTAATTAGATTAAAATTCTCAAAACCTTACTAAAAAATAAACATACCTATTAATGCAATTAGGTTTTTTGAAGTTGCATACTAAACTATGATCATTGATGAATATAATAAACAATGGTAATGCTAAAACTAGTCTACAACTCCAGATCTACTAAGTGCCAAGAGGGATTAATCCCTTGAGATACAAACCTGTTTTAGAGTGAAAAAATATTTGATCCCTCTTGACGCTTTGTAGATCAGGAATTAGGATGGATCTAGGATGGTTTATGTTGCATTATGTTGTTGTGTGAGTAGAAATGGAGATGCATGGGTTTCACTATGTTGATGTGTAGGTAGAAATGGAGATGCATGGGTTTCAATATGTTAATGTGTAGGTAGAAATGGAGATGCATGGAGTTTCATGAGTATTGTTGAAGAGTTAAATAACCTAATAAGTCTAATGAAATTGGTAACGCAAAGGTAAGAGGATAGCACTATACATATTACTTGACACATAGTCTAATTAATACATGAAATGAGATTTTTTCAAGCAATTTCATCCAAAATTCAGTAGATATTTTTGAGGATCATAAGTTTAAGTTGTTTAATCTGCAGAGTTTGAGTGTCTCATGGATTTTTTAGGGAATTAAATCAATTTATGCATTTAAAAGTGTAATTTAAATAATAATAAATCACAATCTTGTTCAAAATTGTATTATCGAATCCTAGCTAAAAATGTCATTTTATCTATTCATGCACTACACCTATCACTTATATATTTAATATATAAGTGATGAAGTCAAATATTTAGAGATAAATATTTTGTATAAAATTGTAAGATGTATTGAAGCAATTAAAACAATTGGTCACATAAAAAAAATTTATTTGAATATAATGACATTGGAACATATTAGAAGATAGACTTTGTCTAATAGTAGCTTAGATCCATCTTAACTTTGGATCTACCAAGAAGTGAGAAGGTTCAAATCTCTTTTCACTCTAAGATATTCGATCCCTCTTTGTGCTTGTTAGATCCAAATTTAATATAGATTTGGGTTGGTTTAATTATTAATTATAATTATAATTATTAGTAATAATTCTAATTACAATTATTAGTAATAATTCTAATTACAATTATTAGTAATAATTATAATTATAATTTTATTTTTATTTTTATGTAATTGAGTTTGCTGAAGTGTTTAGTAAAACAAGATAAAACATCAAAACATTTATTTTTATAGTGGGTTGAATAATGTCTTTTTTCAACCAATCTGCATATTTTTTTAATATGTTGCAATTCATCTAAGTTCTTAGTTCTTAAACCATGCAAATTTATAAGACTTGAAACTCTAAGAAAAAAATTTAAAAATATAAATATAAAATAAGGTGAGTATGGCTCAAAATCCTATGAGTAAGACACTGATTCATGGGAAATATATGATATAATTAAGAGAAAATGAAATGATTTAAACATATATTTGTTTGAAGTATTATTTGGTGACTTTATACATAAAGGAATGAAAATAAGATCTCGCTACTTTAAAAGTGAGTTTGTAATCATTCTGTATTTGTAAAAGGAATGTATGTGGTGTTGTAATTTTAAGCAAAAACAATAAAGGGGTTTTCAACTAACAAAGGATGTGGGTGGATAAGTTAGAAGAAGAGGAAAATCATATGGTAATGAAAGAGGGAGGAATTTTGAAGATTGTATAAATATTCAATGTAGGTATTGTGAACGTCATGGGTATTAATTAGAAAAATGGAGAGCATCCATTTAACAGGATTCACACACAATAATTAATTTCTATATATTTTTTCTTTAATAAACAGAGATACATCAAATATATATAGTTGGAGTGAGATCCAACTTATTCCATTCTTGGAGGGAGAGGTTGAGAGAATCTCTCAACATCCTCCAACAAACCAAACCAATTCCTAAACTTTAGTATGCATCATAAATGAGGCATTATCTCAAACACCCCCCCATAATGCCTACATTACAGAAAACTTACAATACTGAAATGACAATTACAAAATTTGTCATTTGTCTTTGTCTGACTAGTCTTCATCAGCAACTCTACCCACTCTGCAGTCTTCTGGACTCTGCTCTTTCTTTCTCCACATCTTCGAGCCTACCTTCCAACTCATTTAAAGTACACCTGCTTCTAACCAAAAATTCCGAATTTGTAAGATTAAAAATTCTTGACACCCTCAAAGAAGAGTCTCGACATTGAACTACCCTATTGAAATATTTCCGTCTGTGAAATAGCCCCGAAGACTAAATTTCAACAGTCATATAGGAAAATATTCTAGGTACAGAATATGATCAGCGATCAATCCTACAAAGTGACCTCTGAATTTGTAAGATTAAAAATTTTTGAGACCCCCGAAGAAGAGTCTTGACACTGAACTACCCTATTGAAATATTTCCATCTGTGAAATAACCCCGAAGAATAAATTTCAACAGTCGTATAGGAAAATATTATAGGTATAGAGTATGATCAGTGATCAATATTACAAAGTGATATTTACACAAATATAAACTTAAATCCCACACTATAATGATATATTCCACACCACACCACACACTTGCACATCACATCACAAAACGTTCTTTAGAAAAGTTTGAGAGATGGTTCTGAAGGTTCATTGTCACTTGAAGAGTTTTCAAATATAGCATCAGGTGAATCTTCTGAAAATGCTGCATAGGCTGACTTTTTCAATCTTCCATTCAAAAGATCTTGGGCTCGAATTTTGAAATTGAATGATGTATGTCCATATTTATGACAATAGAAGCATTCAGTCTTATTTTTATCCACCCTTCCCTTGGAGAATAGTGAAAGTTCATTGTGTGAACTAGCCTCTGTGTCACCTAACCTCTTTTCTTCTGCCATAAGAGCTGCTATCATATTATCAAGTGTTTGAAGTGACATTTGACTTAGAGTAAAAATGACATTATCATATTTTGAAGACAAGCTATTTAATAAAATTTCTTTTGCATCATCCTCATCTACTTTAGAATTAATATCTGTCAATTGTCTAATCAAAGATTTTAACTCATTTATGTGTGTTGACAATGATGTCTCACTATGCATTTGGAGTTTATACAATTGTAACTTTAATAAGAATTTTGCATTAACAACTTTTGCCCCGAATACCTTATTCAATTCATCCCATATTGTTGCAGAAGATTTCTATAAGTCAATAAGTTGTAGTTTAGAATCTGCAAGTGATAGTCCCAGGATAGACTTGGCTCTTTCCTCTCTTTTTTCCCATTCAATCAACTGTTTAGCATCTGTAGGTGTTTTCTCCGTGACTTGTACAATATCCCATAGATTCCTACTCATCATTTGCAGCTGAATTTTTACCTTCCATGTGTGGAAATTAAAGCCATAAAACTTGTCCAATGTAATAGGCTCCATATTGGAAAGAAAATCTTAACCTCTTTTTTTAATATAAACAATATCTATGATTTATGTTCCAAATCACATATGATATTATGAATCACTCATAATACATTCACCAACAGTAAAAATAGGTTCCCTATAACCCCTAACACACAATCTTTGGATCTAGCAAATCAATGTTTACGTACAGATAGATAGAAAATCTGATTGATCTCCCGTCTTATTGAAATCTTCCAACATATTCGTAATAAAATCGATGAAAAATATTTATAAGGGGGAAAATTGAACACGTGCTTATCATTGATCAGAAAATTTCACGCTTCCGCTCTCAAAACGAGAGGCAACTCATCTCAAAATTCTGATAGTGCGCTCCATTCATATCATCGCTCTGATACCAAATTAGAAAAATGGAGAGCATCCATTTAATAGGATTCACACACAATAATTAATTTCTATATATTTTTTCTTTAATAAACAAAGATACATCAAATATATATAGTTGGAGTGAGATCCAACTTATTCCATTCTTGGAGGGAGAGGTTGAGAGAATCTGTCAACATCCTCCAACAAACCAAACCAATTCCTAAACTTTAGTATGCATCATAAATGAGGCATTATCTCAAACAGTACTATGAGTTTGAATGAAAAAAATAGATATGATAGGATGAACCAATCAAAGGTAACGAGACTAAGGAATCCCTTAGGCATTTTGAACTTGCCGCATTCCCTTGAGCATTTTGAACTTGCCACATTTCTTACATGTAGAATAGCAAGAATATCATGATGAAAAAGATATATTGTTTTTAATAATAATTTAAAATAGGGTTGGAAATCATTATTTTCTTTTTATAAAAATGATTTTTTAAGAAACTAAATGAATATTGGAAATGATAATGGGGTTTATGTGATGAAAAAGGTTCATTTGATGTTAACAAAAAGAAAAATGAAACATCCTATTTAAAATAATATATATATATATATATATATATATATATATATATATATATATATATATATATATATATATATATATATATATATTTTGTTGATATAAAAGTTCAATGAATTTGACAATTATTCTCTTTTAGAGAATGTTCTAATGTTAAGAAACACGATGTTTTTGAGTAACATGATGCTTCCTCTAAAGAGTGAAAATGATCTTATGCATGTCCTTAAATAATGATTCAAGGTCATTATACAAGTACTATAAATAATTTCAAGAGTCATTTTACTTTATAAGAAGAAAAAGGTGAAGGTGACTAAGTTTAATAAAGAAAAAAATATCATTGGGATATGCAATTACAAAGAAACAATGAAATAATTCTATAGTAAACAAGTCATAGATGGCAGAAGTTCATCCTAAGCTCATACTTGTTTACATTTATTTCCTGTGTTGACTCCAACTTTGAGTAAGACTACCTATTTTTCATATTTATTAATGATTTAACATGGAAAATATGGATTTTCTTTCTAAACATGAAATAAGAATCTCTAATATATTTTTCAACATTTCAAAATCATTGGTGAAAATCAAAGTGGGTTCTATATCAAGATCTTTTGGTAAATAAATGGAGGAGTGTTGACCTAAATAGATTCTTTAATTTTTGTATATCTCATGGCATGAAAATGAAATTGGCTACTTTCTACACCTCCACTAATGTATTAGAAAGGAATAATAATGCCTTTATGGAAATGTTTCAAACCGCATTGAAGGAAATAGATATTTTGAATAGTTATTGTGTAGAAGTAGTGGAAACAAAATAGAGATTTGAGATCATGGTCCCAATAAGTTAGTTAAAAATTACTCAAAGGAACCTTGAGGTGGACATAAGCATTATGTGTATCATTTTCAAGTTTTTGATTATGTGACATTTGTACACATACTATCTTGAAGGTGACATAAATTGGATGAAAGATCCCAACCTGGAAAGAGAATACTCGATCTCTATTTCGTGGCTAATAGGTGACGTGCATATTTTCCTTTGTTTTGTTCCACGATATCATGTAGGAAATTATCTATACATTAATATTATTCAAACTCTAAAATACACTTCTTCCGTTCAGTTTGATGGGATTACACTGAATATATCAAAATATCGTGGTGATATTTGTGAAATGTGTACTTATTGTTGCAATTTATCATTGCCAAACTGAATGCCACTAAATAAATTATATACAAATAATTGGATCAGGTTCGCCATGTAGAGAAGGAAAACAATGTCTGATATAACATTAAATTGTTGAAATAAAATGTATCAAACATTCAACATTAAATAAGAAATTTTCAGTCTATTGTCCTCGCAAAGAAATTGATTGAATACTAGTTGCATATTATTCCACAAGTTTTATGATGTTTCTCATGCTTTTCAGAGAAATACTAAAATAAAATGAATTATTATTATTATTATTATTTATTTAAAATTTATAATATATTTTGTTTAGTTAAAAATGCTTTATATATTAAAATTATGATAAATTTTGTCAAACTAAATAAAAAAATACAATTTTTAGTTACGAGATATCTTTTAACATTTTTATTTTATATTCAAAGTGACTTGTCAGACATAAAAATTAGCTTAAAACCAACCAATTAGGAAAAAACTTCTTAAGGGTGCAACAAATGATAGTCGAGCACACATAATCAGTTGGTATATGCTCTTCTGCAGCTCTTGTAGAGAAGCTTTTGGATCTTCACCTGAAGATGTACAAGGCTTCTTCTAAGTTCTCGCAAACAAAAGTTGTCAATGAAATGGAGATAAACCCTTAAATTACAGATTGGTTGTAAACAAGAGGATAGTTAAAAAATGATGTGTTTTGTTTATTACAAATATTTTGTATGGAATAAATTTAGTAAATATAATCAGTGGCGGAGTAGTTTTTTTTCCATGGTTTTTTATTTATTTTTGGTTGGTGTAATTATAGATTTCTTTAAAAGTATTTTAAGATTTATGATGGCTTCCAATGAACAGTGATACATCCAATGTTTTTTAATTAGTATTTTAAGGTTTATGGGGTAGAGGAGGCCATGATATCGTGTTTTGTTAAGGTATTTTATGGTGTGAAGGTTATTGGTTTGAAATCCAACCATGCTAATTGTTGGTGTGGGCCGAGCCACCAAGTTCAATTCTTGGATTGAGGTTATTCAAACAAAAAATTAATTCTGCTAGTCATCTCAAAGCTCACATTTCTGTATATGAAGATAAAAGACAATCTTGGATTAAAATTCTTGATTGCATAATTGATTTCACTGTCTCTTTCGTATTATATGCATTTAAAATTTCACATTATGTATTTTTAGTTTAAGCATGATTTCTTTGAAAGTGTTTATTGTCAATAGTTATCTCAACTCCTTAGCCTCGGTCTTGTTCAAGGAGACATGTTATCGTTAGGATAGTATGTATGAACTTTAATTATATTATATTTTATTTATTATTTAAATTTTCTTTTAACTTATTAATTTTAATAAGTTTTTTAGGTTGGGTTATCAGAGACTATGTCTTCCTCTCTCGTAGTAGGTCACTCATATTTATGATTTAAATGTAGGGTATGCATTTATGTATGGACCTATGATTTTCTTTTTAATCTTCAACATGAATCATAAATAGGGGTACATTGATGAGTCTTGGATGGAAGTGGCACAGAGAAGAAACTTCAAAGATGTCAAACAAATAGTGGAATAGGACAAGTCTAATTCCAAGTCATATAACCCTGATGGGGTTTCTTCTTGGTATCCTCTTTCTGGCGAGAAGATTAAATGGATTTATGTATTCCTCATACA
Source organism: Pinus albicaulis (assembly GCA_034641835.2). Taxonomy (NCBI): domain Eukaryota; kingdom Viridiplantae; phylum Streptophyta; class Pinopsida; order Pinales; family Pinaceae; genus Pinus; species Pinus albicaulis. The sequence continues at coordinate 706,305,728 of CM076581.1, forward strand.
TTATAACGTCACAATCACTAAAAAATGATGATACATGCGTGATATGGAAACGAATTCGGTTTTGGCAGTCCTCAAGGTTGGAAATCAATCCCCTAGCATGTTTTGTATGTGGCACAATCGATAGCTCATATGCATCATCATAGGGTAGGGGCATGGTGGATTAAATTCCCTCAACCTCAAAGCAAGGAAATATCATGCCTCTGGATTTCAAGCGAGATCACGCCTTCTATCGGCCTAGACATGGAGAACCCAAACAATGACAAATTGGTTACTTGGTTTGATCACTCTGACAGAGGCTATATGCACATTAATGATCTCATCATGCAATACTATCTTGGTTTTTTAAGGTTAGAATCTACTAAGACACTTGGAAAAAATTGTGCAACTTTCATGGTTTATTCTCTTTCTGATCTTGACTTATGCAGGAAAGAAGTATAATACATATATAAACATAAACACAAAGATGCAACATAAATAAAACTTTATTTCATTAATATAAAATAAGTGAAATATGCTTACATACAGAATGGAAATAAAATAGCTTAGACGATGGTAGCTTATCTCTCAGAAGAGATGAAACAACTACATGCCTCTAAGCTATTTTAAAATGAGGCTCAAGGGCCTTTTTATTATTGAACAACAAGGGAAAACCAGAAAAAAACCCTAACCCTAAGAGATGGAACAACAAGAGTTTGTGGGCCCCGTTGGGGTCAGTTGGACAACCAACTTCTTGGGGTCGTAACTTGGTCTTGTTATCTTCATTTGGCATGTACAATACCTCGTTATAAATATCTCTTCGAGTACTATAAGGTGAAACCAAAATTTGGGAAACACTTCTTGGAGGATGGCCAAAATTTGGGTGAAATTTTTTATTTCTCGTTCGAGAAAATAGTCAACTCAATTTCTCGACCAAGAGTTTTTAGAACTCTCGTATGAGAGATTTTTAATTGGACTTGAAAGGAATTAAACTAATCTCTGACGAGAGTTAAATATTTTCTCATCTGAGATTTTAAAGGTCCCCTTTTGTTTTTATGAGTTTTCCTTTATCATTTGTGCATGCCTTCAACATTCTCACTCTTTGTTAAAAAATCTGTAGAGAGCTGCACAATTTGTGCAATTTCTGGGTAAATCAATTGCTTTTCAAGACAAGGGATAAAATTGAAAGTTGTCCCTAAGGAATTCTCCCCCAAAACATATATTAAAATTTGCACAATGATTAAGAGTACGTGGTTGATTTATGGAATGCTTAAAAGAAATAGTTCGTAGGCCATCCAATTTTGGTGTTGTCAGTATGCAGCATTCATATAAACACAGTCTAAAAGGCCATGATATATGCCAATTCACCGGCGTATTTTGCACATCGTCTTCGACAATTCCTCCAATAAAACAAAAATAAAAAATACCTACATTGCCTACTCACCTCAAGATATCAACCACCTGCGATTACGCAAATGGGAGAGGAAATGGTTGTTCGTTGAAGTAAATGTAAGTATACGCAACAACATAAATCTCAACAAACTACCTGCAAACTACAGGGATACGAAGAAGAATGAACAGATGACCACAAATTAGTAGATCTCTTCGGTTCGATGGTTTTTGTGCCCAATAACTCAAAAAATGTTTTTCCCAACGTTAACTAGTCTTTATTATGAGACTCTCATGAATTATTTTTCCAAAAATATTAGGTTTACAATCATTCAATCTAGCATAGCCATCATGGCATGGGTTGTAACAATGATGTCTACGTGTTGGGTATGGAATCAATGGAGCAAGTGTATCATTCCCCTTCCTCCTTCCCAAATATTTATTTCATTATAGCTTCGTTGTATAGAGAATTACGCAGCAGCCTCCATGCTATTGATTATATTTAGAACACTGGAAAACCATTTCTGCAACCCCAAAGAGCTTCGTTGTTCGAACATTTAAAATCGTGAATGAGAGTTGCAAATTTCACTCATAATCACAACCTTCCAAGACGAGACTTCTTTAAATACTTAATGTAAAACTCTCCAAAATCCTTTTAAAACTGTGGTCTATGCATTCTTTGTGTTTTAGTTGCACGAATTTTTTAAACTTGGCTTTCGGTACAAATTTTCTAATTCATAACTGTTTCAAGTAATTACAATTAACTTTTCAACTAATTCTTGATTTTCCATTGTAGAAGTAAATATTCTTAATTTTGTGGAATATTACAGTATTCTAATTGTTTCAAAGATTTTCTTCTCTCTAACTCTATATATATGTAAAAGTTTAATTTTTCTTCATTTCTAAAGGAAAACTTTGATCATAAGATATAAAATTTAAACAAAACTTTAAGGAAGGGAAATGAATTAGTTATTTGGCCCAAAGACTCCGATTACACTCTTCGTTCTGGCATGTTCTACCATTATACAGATGTTAGGAGTCTCACATCTCTTAATTTATTTATCTCTATCTATTAATTCATTATATATAATAATGTAAAATATTTAATAATTTAATTTTTGTCCAACTAATTTATGTTATCTAATAATAATAATCTAAAATATTCTCTAATTTAATTCCTACCAAACTAAAATGACTAGTCATTATCATCTTTAACCAATTTTATTCAAATGTTAACGAGATGTTTCCGTTTTCAAAATTTTAATGCCCCTAAATGTGGATGTGCAATTTTCAAAACCGTCAAATTGCGTCGGGCATATTTCTCGCACGCAAACTTTCGGTCTAGAGTTTGTAAAACTTTTGGGCAAGAGTTTATCCGCATGATTAATTTAACCTATGGTGGTTTAAACTATTAGTCGAGATTTTAACATTTCTCTCGTGAGAGTTTATTAAATGTCTCGCCCGAGAAATTATCTCGACCGAGAGTTTCTAATCAATGAAAAACCCAATTTGTTTTTGCAGTTTTCAGGAACCTGCAGCTTTGGAGGGGCGGAACACCTACCAAAATATAATGTTATCTTTCAAACCTAGTACCATTCGATTCATCTCTGAATCTAGTTTCTAATGATATAATATTTGTGGAGTTTCATTAAAAAATTCAATTTTTTATTAATTTTATACTAAATTGTGTCACTGTGGAATTTCATTGTTCTGAAAATTGCAGTGAATAAAAATTCAATAACTTTAAAATGGAAAAACCAAAAAGTTCAGAAAAATCCTATTTTAATTCCTCTCCCTATCTAATTCAAAAGGGTATTCCCATTTTTGTTATTGATGATCACATTGAAAAGAAAATGTAGGGCTCATAAAATGTACTGAAACATCACCGTTTGTTTGTCTTCGTCCATTTCAAAAAATAATAAAAAATAGTAATTTAATCTGAAAATTACCAAACAATAGTCATCACAGTAGTGCAATATATTTAGATTATGATGATATCGTTTATTTCCAAAAAATGAATGACCATCCCTAAAAAATGTCAGGGTTCAAAAAGTGACTAATTATGTTTGCCTGAAAATTTCAAGTATATGTAATTAGTAAACAAAAAATTTACCCCTCTATATGTCAATTTTTTTATTTTTTTAATATGAGTATGGAGGTAAGACAATTCTCTACAAATCTTGTTTTTATGTCAAAGTGTAATTTTCATTGAAAATATGAGTTTAGTGCAGTTGAAATTGAAAAAACATAGAAAATTACAATTTTCAAAGTCAAAAAACGGCAAAAAGAGTTTCCCAAATTCATGTTTTCACCCTATAGTATTTTCCACAGGCCATTTCTTATGGCAATGAGTCTACTGTAGACCTCAAAAAACATCATTTAGGGTGTCAAAACTTCTCTGGAAGTTCACGACTCGCAAAAATTATAAAAATAGTAAATGCTTCTGTAAACAAGTAAAATTATGAAACTGACAGGGAGTCTAGGTGGAATAGGAGGGTGGCCAGCAATATCCACCTAGATCAGTCCTCCCCCCTTAGGATTAAATGGTCCCCATTGCATGCAGAGCCTCCATGAGGTGATGAAATTTCTGTTGAACCTAGTCCCTGGTGAACCACTTTCCCTGGTGAAGGAGTTTGCCTACTTTGACAACTCGAATGAGATGTATTTTATGTTAGCAAGTATTCTCAACATGTGTGTCCATGATTCAATAATTTGTGGCATGTTCCATGAAGTCTTGGTTTAAATCCGTTGTTGTGAGTTGTTCTGCAATGTCGAATGTGTCTAGTAATGGTGGAAAGTATGGCCAAAGGAGGTCCACATTGAACACTCAGCGCAAGGAAAGGAACTGTGAAATGCTAAGCTTGAAGGAATTTTCCCCTACAACCTTTGTGATGGTGTATGACCCATATCAGAGCGGGTGAAGCTTGTGGTGTGTCCCAAAGAGGAACTCCTTCTGCAAATGTATCCAAACATTGTCGCTAACCTCGAACTTGTGTGGTAGTTGATGTTGATCATGTCACTGCTTGTAATTAGCATTGACTATGTCCAATATGTCATGGACTTGCTGGTGGATGTGCTGAATGTGATCAATGAAGTTGTTATCACTATTAGCTTCAGACTATATATGAGCCGAATATGCCTCAATAACTGCAAATGGTATAGCCACATCAATGGGACATAGTGGCTAGAATCCTAACCCACCTTAAAGGGGTTGTGGCTAGTTGAGATATGGAGATCTCTGTTGTAGTTGTGCTAGACATAGGGGAGGATTTCATCCCCTTTGCGTGGATTTTTTGAGTTTTACAAGAACAGAATGTGTATGATCATCCTATTGATGACTTCTGTTTGGACACCAATGTGGGGGTGGAAAGTCGTGATCTTAGTGAGCTTGGTATCTAGGATCGACCATATACTTGACCAAAATGTACTTAGGAACCTGTTATCTTGATATGATATAATCGACTATGGGATCCCAAATTGTACCCACACTCATTCAAAGAAGAGCTTCACAATAGCTTCTACTGTGATAATATTCTTGCAGGTCGCCAGAATGTTCATCTTAGAGAATCTATCGATGACCATGAAAAATCATTCATTGCAATGCTTAATAGAAGGAAGGCTCAACATGTAATCCATGGATATGGATTCCAAAGGTCGACTAGGAGTAAGAAGAGGATTATATGGGCCTTTCTTCTTGATAGTTAGTTTGGAAATGGTGCAGGCAGTACAAGATCTGATGTATTTCCCAACATCCTATTGAAGGTTGGGCCAATAAAAATACTTCTACAACACCATAACTGTTTTCTCTACCCTAAAATGTCCAATGACCCGACTATAGTGCGACTCCAAAATCATCTTGGCATGCTCACTTGAAGGAACGCAAAGGTGTCCTAGGTGTCATAACAGTGCATTCTGGAGGTGATCATTTGGAACTTGCTTGCCTTCTAGGAGCGTATGGTATGTTTTGTTGAATTTAGGATATCACTCTTGTAAAGATGTGGCCATTCCGAAGTCTCGTGCTCACAGGAGTCGAGCATATTGATCAACGCCATCACCAATGGTTGGGTGAGGAAGTCTGCAACATTGGTGGTGTTTCCCTTCTCGTACTTAATGTTCAAATAGAACTGTTGCAAGTATGTGGATCATTTTTTATGGTGATCGTTATGCAACTTCCCTTGTGTCTGGATAAACTACATGGGTCAGTGAACTATTTGGATGACCATTTCCTTCCCCATAATGTAATTTTTCCATTATCAGCATGCCTACACAATGGAATACATCTCTTTATCATAGGTGGGATACTTTCAGACGGTGTTTCAAAGTGTCTCACTATGATATGCCACTAGATGCCCCTGTTGAGTAAGAATTGCACCAATAGCATATTCAGAGGCATCTGTCTCAATATCAAATGGGTGTTGTAGGTCTATTAATGTGAGCACTGGTGCAGAGCAAAGGCGATGCTTCAACTCAGCGAATGCCTTCTGTTGGGATTCAAACCAAAAGAACTTTTCTTTCACTCATCCCTTGTTGACTTGACTCAAAGTCCAAGTGATATGAGAAAACCTCAACACGAACCTATGGTAGAAGTTGGCAAGGCCCAGAAAGCTACAAATCTCTATTAGAGTGGTTGGGGATGTCCAATCCAAAGTTATTTGTATCTTGGTTGGGTCTACATGCACACCCCAATCATCAATGACGTACCTCATATATTGGATTTGGGTCATACCGAAAGTGCATTTCTCTAAATTGGGATACGAAATTTGTTTTCAGAGAGTTTGGAGGACCTGTCGAATGTGGTGGTGGTGTTCTTCCCAAATCTGGTTGAAGATCAGGATGTCATCCAAATATACCATGATAAATACGTTGGTGAAGTGTCGCAAGGTGCTGTCCATTAGTATTATGAACATTATGGGGGAATTTTTCAACTCGAAAGGCATGACCAACCATTCAAAAATTCCCTACTTGGATTTGAAGGCACTCTTCCACACATGAGAGGGTTCGTGATGAAGGAGCATCAGACCCCCGTTATTCATAAATGAAATTCAACATTGTGGAGGGTGAAACGTGGACAACCGTTTCTAAATGGGGCAAATTTTTGTGAAACAAAGATAAAATGATGGAAGAAATAAGTCTCTAGAAGATTTCATTTATTATAATTATCTGCCATGTAATCAAATAGAGAGATTCTATGGGTTAGTTGAGCGAGTTGTGAGAGAAAAACTCGTGGATATTAGATGATCCACTCCTTTGTAATTCCTTTATAAAGGAATTTTGTATTGTATGTTGAGGAGTGGAATGCAATGTAGCCTGATGGCGTAAGTTTGATTCACGATGTACTGGCCTTAGTGTGTATTCGAGCTTGGAAAATAATGAAATTTGTGTGTGTTGTTGTATATCTAGGATTAATCTGTATTTTGTATAATCTATGTGTGTTATAGCATCATTTATCACCATCATATACTTGATGAATTATGCTTTGGCCTTGGGCAACCCTTCTCTTCAGACTTGGACACATTTCTCAAAAAACAATTTCTTAAAACCCATACATGACTCTGCCCATACTTTTCTGTGTATACACGTGAGTCCATATATAGAGAACCGTGTATGGCTTTTTAAACATTAAAAATATATATATATTCCCTATTTTAGAGGTGAGGTTTACGGTTGTTCCAGTAACTTAACCACCCGATCCTGTGGCCTAATTGTTCCCAACTGCAAAAAACTAATTTGAGGGAGTATAAAATCCCCTCAAGGGAATGGCCTAAGGGAGGACGAAAGAGAAATATAGATATTATATGCTGTTGGAGCCCTATCCAAGTCTGATATATTACCATGCCTCCTGCACTTCCTAGATATTGTTAGAAAACCCTTGTTTCCTTGAGATTCTCACCACCCTATGTGACATCCATTATGCACTATTCTTGGAAGAAATCTTGAGAGGCTAGGGCTTGACAGATCTAGAGGATGATATGCTCGAAGGCCGTGGTATATTTCAGGTTATCTCTCCACGTTTGTTTACGATGCATGTCATTAATAATAGAAGAGCCATCTTGTTCTTGATGTTTACTTGTCAATAATCTTTTACACATGTGTAATGATCTTTAATTGTTCATTTAATGTTGTTTTTATGAGATTGTGCATGCTTTTCAGTAACATCTAGAACATATATATGTTGTACAACTAGGGTTTTGTGTTTGTTCTTTTTTTATTTATAGATTTTAGAGCGCAAAGAGTTGGAGGGTGTTTTCACCCCGCGGGATCTACTACAACCGAGGGATATTCGGGCAGGGTCTGCAACCTGTAGTTTCTAGTTATTATCATAAAAATTGGTTAAGTGAGTCATTCTTCTAATGGCATGCCCCTAATCTATGAAGCTTTATCAACCCAAGACCTTTAGGGTATCATTTCCTGAAACAAAAATGGTGACTCCGTTGGGGATCACATTCTTGTGATTCCCGTTTGGGTTTTTTTATCTATCTTGTAGGTTCTTGACAGGTTTTATCACTTTTTACAGTCTAGCAAGTCCTTTTCTAGTTAGAGAGAAGACTTCGTCCCTTGATTAGGCTTGATTTTTTAATTTTTTTTCTCATCCTTCTTTCCATATGCAACTTAGTCTCTGCAAAGTCACGTATATCTCCTGTATTTTCCAAAGGAACCTGCGTATATGCGATTTTCCTTGGTTACAGTCACATATACATGCTAGTTGCACTCTGCAAAACTGTGCATGCCTGGGAAAATTTGAAATTTTGAGTTTTCATCCTCTGCAGTCTTTTCTATCTATATTGAACCATTCTCGTGGTGTCTTTAAGGTCTCTGGACTGTGTTTATGGTGATTGCATATCTATTTCTCTCTTGTCTTTATGGAAACCTAGCCATTTGGTGAAATTTCCCATTTTGTGTGATTGCAATTGCGGTTGAAGCACTAAGATCTTTTCTTGAAGTTCTTGGTTGTTCTAACCATTCAGAACATGGAGCCTCTACTTGTTTGCTCTTTTTGTCCCTATGCATTGCTTCTCTTATGGTGGTTTTTTCCTTCTTAGTCTATCTTGGTTTTCCTGATTTCTTGGACTTGTCTTGTTGTGAATCTTGAAGAATCTCTTTTTGGTTTTTTGAGTTGTTGTTTGTTGCAATATTGTGCTAATGTGTTGAATCAATTGATTGAGTTTCATGATTCTTTTTTCTCATTTAAGTCCCGCTATGAAAGAATCACAGTTGGCTTGAGCAATTTGAAGCCTTTGTTGAGACTTGTTTTTCTTGATTTCGGTTCTTGTGTAGTTTTTGCATGTCTTCTTGAAATATTTTTCTTCCATTATAATTTAAAAGCCCAAAAAACATTTTGTGTTTTCCGTAGCTTTTTCTTTGAGTTTGTTTACGGTTTCATTATATCTTTTGAATATTTTTGTTGGTTTCTAGTATTGGTTCTTCTCTTGATTTTGAAAGAAGTATTTACTTGATTTCTCTCTTTTGTATCAAGTACATTTTGGCATTCTGATGCATAGGAATTCTGTTTGGAACTAGTTTTGTTTTTCTATCAAAAAGTGATTGAACCATTTAGCTTCTAGAGACTATTTTTCACTTCTTTAGAGTTAGCATCTTAGGATTTGCATATCATTGGTAGTTGGAATTAAGTGCATTTGATAATTTTAGTCTTTTTCATAGTTTTCTGGATCATGTGAAGTGTGAGTGCCTGAAAAGAAAAAATAAATTTTTTTCTTATTAGTTTCATAGAACCTATGTAGAGATCGTTTTTCATCGAAAGGAAATTGTTGCATTTGCATGTAACTAGGTTTTCATTGAATTCTTCTGCGTCATCAAACACCATCAGTTTCACTTCCGTGTACCCTTGACTTAAATAACACTAAATTTAAAACAAGATATATAATTAAAAGTAATTAGAAGTTTTTGTGTCATTATCATTAATCATAAACCAAATAGCTAGGTTGTAGGGCCTTGGATTCGGTGAGTGGAGAGTTAACTCTCCAAGGACTCTCAAACTATTAAATATAGAAATTTTATTAACAAGTGAAATCCAACACCGTTAAGTGGACTAGGAAAGCTCTCCTCAAAGAGTCAAGCGCGAGGGATAGTGCAGGCAGAGAAGAGAGATACCCCCTCTCATATTTGTTGAATCTTGACGTAAGACCATTCCGCTCAGCTGCCGATATGGATTGGTGCCCTTAGTTGCCTATCCTAGGGACCACATAGGTGACTGGAGGGGGGAACACTTGTGGTACTTGAGACAGGTGTTCCATCACTTACATCAGTACTTCTGGAGGGTGCCCTTGCAAAGCTTGGGGACTTGTACAGGCAAAGGCTATTGTTAGGAGGTTAGCGTAACTGTTTTTGTTACCTTCGCTAGTAGGCCTGGGGCGTAATTACCCCAAAATATTTTCGGAAGGCCTTGTTATTTCCCTTTCTTGTATTTTTGTGTTTGGTCCTCATCACCCAGAGAGGAAATACCTAAGAACTATTTTTCTAGCTGTATCTTAGGAACTTTTTAAAGTGTGTTTTTTTCTCCCAGATTGCTTAGCTTCTTATATTTTTTGGGTCTAAAATTAATATCTTAAAGTGGCTGACCGATCACCTCGTCAATCGAGGAGGCTTCATGGGCTTTCTCCCGCGAGTTCTGAGCCTTCTTCAAGAAGGCGTAGGAGTAATTCAGTGTGTGATTTTAACCTGGTGGCTTCGAATGCAGCGGAGAGAGATCCTCCGTTGGGGCTTGTTGTTTCTGTGGGTGGTTTTGGTGTCAGTGTGATTATAGAGAGGAGTAATCCGCTCATCTCTAGAGTTTTATTTCCAGTAGAAGAAGTAGAAGTAGAGGAAGTTCCTTAACCTACTGAGTCGCTTCAATCTCCTCTTCCTGCTAGTTATCCTCACATTATTCAATACATTGGGCCCAAGTCTCAGAGACTAGCTAGTCCTTTTCCATCATATCCCTTTCTTTTGATGGCCACGTCTTGGAACAGAGTTTTGGCTTTGAACATTTCAAGTGTTCATACTCCTCTTTCAGTTGAAGTAGGAGGCACTATTTCTATATCAAAAATCACTTCTACTGCTGCTGTTTTTTTCTCTGGCAACACCCAAGCAGATGCTTCTCAATCTGGTCCCTTTTCTTATGGAATTCCCACTAGTGGAATTCCTTCTTTCTCCTTTTCTGTTGCTTTAGCTGCATCTGCACCCATACCTTCTATGGCTAGTGGATCAGCTTTGTTTCAAGGGTTCCCCTTTGGAAGTGGGCATATCCCTCATTCAAGCCCTTCCTTAGGATATTTTCTGTTCACCTCTCAGACTCAAGGTATTAATCCTTTTTTGGAGGTCAAATCTCTACTGTCTCTTCGGGACGGAACCCTGCTTTTATAGCATTGGGAGTAGGGAGTAAGTTATTTTCTGGTCAACAAGGGAATGTTCCTTTCCCTTCATCGATTACTTCTCAGGATTTTTTCTATTTGCAAATGCTTGGAACCCTTACCAAGGGGTTTATTCTTCTTTCAATACCTCAGTTGGAGGGAATGTTCTTGTGTATAGTAAGTCTATGTTGGGAGGGGGTCCTTCTCCAAATGTTGGGTCACAAGGATTTTCTTATGGACCAAAATTTTCTACGAACAACATATGGCAACCTGGTGCCTCAAAAAATACAGGTTATTCTTTTCAAAATGTGGGGAATCCTTCCTATGGGGGATGGAATTCCTGGCTCCTCCATGCTTACCATTTCTGGCAACGTTAAACTTGCCAGACCTATCGAAATTGACTAATGATCCTATTTGGTATAGTCTGGGTTGGCCTCCGGTCCCCACCAAGCTCCCCTCAGACATTCCAAAGTTTGAAGGGAAGACTGGTGAAGATCCAGCAGATCATATCACCAATTTCCATTTATGGTGTTCATCAAACTCCTTGATCGATTACTTGATTAGGTTGAGATTATTTCAATGAACCTTAACTGGAAATGTGGCCAAATGGTACATAGAGTTAACTGGGGGAATTTTTGCTAATTTTGGAGAGTTGGCTACCATTTTCTTAAATCATTTTCAGTTACCTGTTCATTATAACGCCGAGATTGATCTCTTGGCTAATTTTCAGCAGGACAAGGCAACTCACATTTCTGATCATATTCAGGAATGGCGAAGAAGGAAGAGGCTCATTAAAGCCCAAATCTCGAATGAATTCCTTCTTGAATGGTTTTTGAAATCTTTAAAGCCAGAAATTTCCAAGGATGTATCCCTTTCAGGGGTATTTTCTGAAGAGCAGGCTATTTTTAGGGCTCAGCAGCTAGAGCTAATTTATTCTCAGTCTGGAGTCCTTAATAGAATTTCACCGGATGATCCTCACTCCAAATTGGACTTAGCCAAAACTAAACCTAGTCCTCATGGTGATGGGATTATTGTTTCGATCGATAGTGGGACGGTTAAACTTCTAAGTCAATTGCAGCAGTTGTTTATACAATTTGCTTCTTCTGGTCAGGCTGTGCCTTCATTGTCAACTCCTTCCCAGTCCTTGGAAATTAATACCGTCTAAACTTCTAAAATAAACAATCTAATGGGAAGAATAAAGGAAGGAATAAAAATAAGAAGGACAATGATGGGAAGGGGAATGCAAGCAAATCTAACGATAATGTTGGAGAGGGTAAAAAGGATAATAAAAATAAAGTGAAGATTCCGTGAAAATTGTGCACTCAAGACCATCTTACACACCTTTGCCCTAAAATTCAAGATGCGTAGTGCTTGTTAGCTCAACATGGTTCTTCTAGTTCCTAGGTTGTGCAGAAAAACCCTTTTCCTCAAGGGCAGTAATTAGTTGTTGGCACGAATCCAAATACCAGGGCTCCCTCTAGGGGCAGCTAGGAAGGGGAAAATACATCAAACATATACATGATGAGTGGTCATGCAAATATCGCTACGATATCTCGTGATTATGGCGAAGCTGAGTCTTTGAAAGCAAAGGGTGCTCCTGATAGTACTGAGCCACTTAATATTATGAGGCCTATTGTTGAGCCTATACCTCAAATGTCGAAAGTGTCCTCAAATCGTACGAAGATGAATTCTAATGCCAAGGTTGCCCAGAACTACTCGATTGTAGAAGATCTGGCTCAAAGTACTTGTGCCATCTCTGCATCAGAGGTGCTCCAATATTTTCTTGCTCAGCGAAGTGCTTTGCTCACTACTATTAGGGCTATAGATCCAAAGAATTCTCTAATGATTACATTTGACATGTTGAATTTTCAAAAGAGACTTCCTCATCATATGGCTGATCCGAATCGAAAATGGCATCCACCCATGGTATTCATCTACCCATGTTATCCATCCACCAATGGAATTTACCCATCGTATTGTAAATATCATCGACCCATGGTATTCATCCACCCATTGTATTTATTCTCCCATATTATTGTAAGTGACATCTATCTATGATATTCATCCACACATGGTATGTATCTACCCATGGTATTCATCCACACATGGAATTTACCCATGGTATTGTAAGTGGTATCTACCCATGGCATTGACCCATGGTATCCACCTATGGTATCTATGCATGGTATTGTAACTCAAAAAAAGCTATAAATAACAAGCCTCACTTTGTAAAAGGACATATTATCCACCACAATGTAGCTTCTACAGTTATTCTTTGTTTTAATAAAACAAGTTTCTTTGTGGTTTTATTTTCTTTATGTTTTCTCTTCTTTTTTTTGGCATTCTAATTTTGCATATATATTTCAAATTTTTAGATCTTGGGGGCCTCCCTCCAAGATCTGGGTTAGTGGTATTAGATTCATGTTATGAATCCATGGGAATGAGGGTTTGAAGCATATTTCAATTTCAATTTTTTGCAGCAATCTTCAGCAAACTCCATGAATTTCTTGGGCGGCGAGTTTGAAGATCAGATATGAAAATGTTGGTGAAAAATTTTACAAAATTGAATGCCGGATATGGATTATTTGCAAAAAAATACTCAAATTCAAAAAAAAAATCGCCTGAATTGGAGTTCGGATGAGGGATATATTGCTGATTCTAAATCGACAATGTTGCAGAAAATGTTCTGACGACAATTCATGGATGGCGGCTCTCCTGTCATTTTTAGAAATTTTTAGTGAAAAATTTCAAAGAAATGGCTATAGATCTGAGCTCCCCTTGAAAAATCACCCAAGTTAAAAAAAAAAAAAATCGGTCGAATCGGAGTCCGGATGTGGGAGTTATCGTTGATTTAAACTCAACTATTTTTTCAGAAATTTTGTGATGGCGAGACAATTCCAACGTGAATCTGAGAGTCTAGGGTATCCATATATTGATTTAAAACACATAAAAAGATGCAGTATGATCATTCAATTTCCAAAAATAGGTTATGATAAATATTCTGAGTTATACTGACAGAGTTATGCTCATTTTAAATTTGGAGCAGCATTCGAAGCGGGTTACCTTTGGAGATGTGCCCTCCCACCTCGCTTTAGTAGGAACCTGCTTCACATTCATTAGTTTCATCATAGCAGCATTTGGCTTGGGTTATTTGGAGATGTGCCCTCCTGACCCAAGCTATGTAGGCACCTGCTACTTCATCAACAATCAACATTACAGTTATGGGTCAACCGAATAAAATCCTTTTCATCAAAGTCCATTTGCTAGGCTGCACACTGTTAGTAACACAGTTGGTCACAAGAATTATAGGGTATCTCTATCCTCGGATCTTAATTTTTCATGGTTTTGGTTCATCCAAAAACCCACACTTCATCGAAGTCCATTTGTTAGGTCGCACACTGTCAATATCACAGTTGGTCACAAGCATTACAGGGTATCTCTATCCTCGGATCTTCGTTCATCATGGTTATGGGTTAAATACACAAAACCATTCTCTTTAGTGGCTCTTCATATTAAAAAAAGGCTTCTCAGGAGGGAACTTCACACAATGGGGACCATTGCTTCTTAAGGAGGGAGGAATGATCCGAATGGAAAATGGTATCCACCCATGGTATTCATCTACCCATGTTATCAATCCACCAATGGAATTTACCCATGGTATTGTAAATATCATCGACCCATGGTATTCATCCACCCATTGTATTTATTATCCCATAGTATTGTAAGTGACATCTATCCATGATATCCATCCACCCATGGTATGTATCCACCCATGGTATTCATCCACACATGGAATTTACCCATGGTATCTACCCATGGTATTGACCCATGGTATCCACTTATGATATCTATGCATGGTATTGTAACTCAAAAAAGGCTATAAATAACAAGCCTCACTTTGTCAAAGGGCAGATTGTCCACCACAATGTAGCTTCTACAGTTATTCTCTATTTTAATAAAACAAGTTTCTTTGTGGTTTTATTTTCTTTATGTTCTCTCTCTTTTTTTTGGCATTCTAATTTTGGAGATCTATTTCAAATTTTTAGATCTTGGGGGCCTCCCCCCAAGATCCCGATCAATGGCTTTCCATATCAGATCGACTTATCAAAAATTCAATACCTTTCAAACAGTCGTCAATGAGGGCGCTTCCATGTGTGTAATGTCTCTTGCATGCTGGAAGGGTATTGGATCTCCTGCAGTTGTTCCTTCAGCCACTCTTCTAAATGCGTTTGATGCTCATTCTCATAGGCTACATGGTATTGTTCCAGCTTTGCCGATCTATGTTGGAGGAAAAATTGTTAATATTGAAGTTGAGATAGTCGATGCAAGCTTAGATTATAACATTCTGTTGGGATGAAACCTGATCTATGAGATGGATGTCATAGCATCCTCATTATTACGTATTATTTGTTTCCCTCACGAGGGGATAATTGTCACAATTGACTAACTAGATTTTTCTCCTATAGATCCGAATGCATCTTCTGACTCAAACATTCCTTTGGTGAAGGATACCAAGCCACCTGTTGAGAATATGAGGGTTGGAATGTACAATTCCTTGATGGGTAATTTTGATCTTCCGCCTCCTTCGGTTCATATCAATGCTATTTCATCCTCAAGGGATCCTATTCAAAGAGAGTTATTTATAAATCATTATTTTTCAGACCCTTGGACCTTACCTTCTCTTACCTCCACATTAGAAGAAGGTCAAGTGGGTGGAATGGCATTTCCTATGTCTGCAGTTGAGATCGCTTATGGCTCTATTGTCGACTCTGCAGATTCCATTCCAGTTTCTCTTTCATTGGAGGAATTGGATGGAGATGTGGCTCCAGCTTGGACTCTCTGTTCATCTTTGGCTCAGGATTTCCTTGATACCACTCTTCCATCTAAAGAGGCCATCCTTGAAGCAATGACTGGTGTAGAGAGACCGTGGGATGATTTGCATCATTGGTATTATTTTCTACCGGACTTGCGTGAAGTTGAATCAAGTTTCCCTAGCCCTCGATATTTTGGTCCTGTTCACCCAGTCCTAAACCCTTTAGCACTAGCACAGGTTTTTTCTGAAGGGAAAATGGATATTATTTCTACGACTACCCTGGTGAAAATCTCTAGAGATCCCAACATCATATAGAATGTCTTCATTGGAGCCAAGTGTTCCCCTGAAGATATTCAAACTTACACCGATCTCTTTCAAGAGTTTCGAGATGTGTTTTCTTGGTCTTAGGAGGAAATTCTTAGTATAGACTCATCTATTGTCTAGCATGAGATCAAGGTATACGAAAATGTTAAGCCGATCAAGCAAAAGCTTCGTTTGGTCAACCCTAGGAAGGAAGCAACTATCAAAGCTGAGGTGGAGAAGCTGCTTAAGGTGGGTTTCATTTAACCTATTCCTTTGACTGAGTGGGTTTCGAATCCAATTCTCGTGGACAAGAAACAAGGAACAATTCTAGTTTGCAATGATTTCCGGGAACTAAATAAGGCATGTCCTAAAGTTAATTACCCCACACCATTTATAGATCAGATTATCGATGAGTGCGCGAGGAATGAGAATTTCTCCTTCATTGACGGTTTCACTGGATATAACCAAATTACTAGCCGTCTTGAAGATTAGCATAAGGTTGCATTTATTTGTCCTTGGGGTACCTTTTCTTACAAGAAAATTCCTTTTGGCCTAAAAAATGTTGGAGCTAATTTTCAGCGGGCCATGTCTTATGCCTTCCACGACATCAAACATATTATCAAGGCATACTTGGATTATTTAGCCACTCGTTATCATAAGAGAATTGATCATCCTTCTCACCTCCAACAAGTTTTTGAACGATGTCGGTATTATAAAATTTGGTTGAACCCAAACAAGTGTGTTTTTGTTGTCACATCTAGTTGGTTGTTGGGATCCATTGTGTATATGGAAGGGATTTTGGTAAATCCCTTCAAGGTTGAGGCAATACTTCATTTGCCTCCCTCATCTTCAATTCGTCAACTTCAAAGTATGCAAGGAAAAACTAATTTCCTGCGGAAATTTATTAAACATTATGCTGAGATTACAAAGGGATTTATGAGATTATTAAAGAAAGGAGTTCCATTATTTTGGGATGAATTTTCTCAATGCTCATTCTATTTTTTGAAAAAATCACTGACCTCTGCTCCTTTACTAAGTCCACCCGATTATAGTAGGGATTCCTATTGTATATCATGGCAACAGAATCTACCATTGGTATGGTTCTGGTTGAGGAGGATGATGCTCTTTCTGAGCATGTTATATACTACCTTAGTCGAGGCTTGGTAGGAACTAAACTCCGGTATTATTCGATAGAGAAACTTGCTTTAGCAGCTGTCCATGTTGTGCAGCGGCTCAAACATTACATTCTTCTTCGCAAAACTTATGTTTTGGCAGTAGTCAATCCATTTCAGTTTGTTCTAAGTAGGTGAGTGATTAGGGCCAAATACAATCAATGGATTGTGATTTTGCAGGAATTTGATCTTGATTTTATGTCTGCCAAGTCCAAGAAATCATTAGTTTTGTGGAATCGATTTTTGATTTGCACTGTGGAGAAGAGATTGTTTATGATGAATCATTTCCTGATGAACATATTTTCTCATTTCTTCATGGGATCCTTGGTACAGGGATCTCATAGTATATCTCAAGGCTATGAAGTTTTCCTCAACTTTTTCGAAAGATGAGCATCAAAAGATACGTCACTTAGCAAAACATTATCTAATTATTGGTGACACTTTATATCATCGCGGGGTTGATTTGATCCCAGATGCTGCTTAACTCTCAAAGAAGCTAAGGTTGTGCTGAATGATTTCCACCGTGGAGCTTGTGGTGGTCATTTATCTGGGCTTGCTACAACCCAAAAAATCTTTCGTTCAGGATACTTTTGGCCTTTGATTTTCAAAGATTGTATGGAATTAGTCAAAAAGTGCCATCCATGTCAAGTTTATACTCAAAATAAGAACGCTCATCCAGCTCCACTCTTTCTTGTCGTCACTGTCGGCCCCTTTACACAGTGGGGTATTGATTATACTACTTGTAACCTGCCTTTGGCTAAAGGTCACAAGTACATTATCATAGCCGTAGACTACTTCACCAAGTGGATTGAGGCTATGCCAACTTTTGGGAATGACAGTGATACAACAACTCTTTTTCTCTTCAATCAAGTCATTTCTCGCTTTGGTATTCCCAAAGAGATTGTCACTGACCATGGTAGTCACTTTCAAAACAACTTTATGGCTGAATTGGCTCTAAAATTAGGTTTTTAGCAAGAGCATTCGTCTCCTTATTATCCTCAGGCCAATGGGCAAGTTGAAGCTACGAAAAAATCCTTGAAGACAATTTTTCAATGGACGATCGATAAAGCCGGATCTAATTGGCATATTATGTTGTATCCTGCACTTTGGGCATACTGGATGTCAGTCAAAACTACAAGCGATTTTACTCCATTTCAACAGGCTTATGCGTTGGAATCTATATTTGCTATTGAATGTGAAATTCCCTCTCTTAATTTCGATGTTGAGCTTCTTCCTAACACTTCTAGTCTCAAAGAATTTGTTCTTCATCTAGAACATCTCGATGAGCAGCGTCGTGATGCAGCTACAATGAATGAGGCACATAAGAAACGAGTAAAATTTCAGTATGATAAGGCGGTCAAACCTAGGGTTTTCTCTGAAGGTGACCTTGTCTTAGTTTATGCCCAAGAGAAGGATGCCTTGGGGGTAGGCAAGTTCAAATCTATGTTGTATGGGCCCCTTCATTGTTAAAAACGTCCTGAAGAAAGGAGCCTATGCCTTGATTGATTTTGATTAAAATGAGTTGGAGGAGCCCAGAAATGGGCTCTATTTGAAAAATTATTATGCCTAGGCTTTGGCCTAGCATCTTGCTTTGTTGTATATATTTTTTTTTTGTACATATCTGGGTTTTTGATTTTTGGTGTGATTTTTTGTGAACTTGATCTTCTTTGGCAGGTAATATTGGATGACATGAGTCGCTTTGGTTTCATCGATGGTGCTAGTATACATACCTGAAACTTGGCTTCCACAGCTTGGGTACTCCATTATCCATCCGGTCAGTTGTTAGTTTCAAGAGGTGTCTACATTGGTCCTGCTTCGAACAACATAGCGGAATACACTGCATTGGTTAATTTACTCTCGGATGTAATATCTTTGGGTGTTGATTCGTTAGTAGTTTTCTTGGATTCGCAGCTAGTCGTTTCGCAGTTGAACAACACATATCGGGTCCGAGACCTATTTTTACATCGATTGTTTTTTAGGGTACGCTTTTTGCAATGATCATTTAAATTTATCACATTCGTTCATATTCCTCGAGCTAACAATTGGATGGCAGACTTGTTGGCTAATCAAGAAATTGGTTGACATATTCATCGTTCGATAATTTAAACAAAGATATATCAAATACATCATTCATTATCATACATTTGAGTCATCACATCATATAAATCGCTATATATATATATATATATATATATATATATATATATATATATATATATGAGTCAGAGTGTTCAAAAATATACAAAATCTAGACCTTTTCCTACAAAATTGGGGCTTATTCCTGATTATGTCTATAATAAAAAAATATTACAGTCATCTGATCATATCTATCATCTACCCTGGAGGTCCCTGCCCAAAATTTGTGTTCCTATAAAACAAGATGGCAGTCACTGTACTGCATGGAGTGTGCTACCATGGTCTTCAGCACTTGCCTCACCTTTGCGGCACTTGTGACTTGGGAACCCCTCTGGTCTGACTGGTCCCATGTCTACATCATGATCATCATAATATTTTAAGTCATTTAGTCCAATAAAAAACATTTTTTCATTTTCATACTTTGAAAAAATCATAAAAAAAAATCACATAATTAAAAATCAAAAAATGCAATCTCATCGATTGCGCCCCATGCTGCACTAGTTGGCAGGACTATATCTAGATGTGCATGAAAGTTTATCCCAACATAGGGATAATCTTACACCGTGATACATGTTTCTTCCCACCATTGGAAGAACTCATCATCCCAAGTGGTTCCCCCTAATCTCTTCACTTCCCCCTAATCTCTTCATCAGATCTGCCCGTTGGGCTATTCTTGGATCTCTCGGGCTGCTGATAGTTGAGATGACCTTGGGCCGAAGCCCTGGGACCCTCTCAAAGAAGACTGTCAGCAATATTGTACCATACGCAAAATTTTTAGTCTTTGATTTCTAGATTGAAGTAATTTTTTTTTTCATATTTCTCAGCAAGGCTGTGCACCAATCAAAGAGATGAATCAGGTATTCCACTGCTATGCTCATTTATGTCTGTGAAGCCTGATGCAGAGAAGCTGATCCTGATAATTTGCCAATGGTAAAGAGAAGGATCTTCATGTATAAATCATTCAGATCTCTAATAGGAATCTGAGTTCCTACTTTTTGTGCATCCTCTACGCAGTAGACTTGGACATAATCCTCTACAATAAGCCCTCTAACAGGATTTCCGTACAAGTCTACTGGGTCTCCCCTTCGAGATAGTCCAGTGATGATGTATATATATTCCACTTCTATGTATAGTGACATCTTATCAATCATGAAAAAATCTTCTTCTAGCTCCCAATGATCAAACAACATTTGAAGAAAACGTACATTGCTTTTCATATTGGGCATTTTGAAAAAATTGAGCAATCTGCAATTTCGAAGAATATCTAAGGAATTTTGATCCTCCATCACCTCATTGTCAATTGCACTATGCTCACGCTCTCTCCAGTTGATGGAAATCCTGGGAAAAATCATTAAATTACTGATTAGATTCAAGTTTTAAATTTTTTCTCTACACATACGTGACCTCGCTTGTACACAATCGCGTATGATACACAGGTTCATCCACACGAACCTGCATATACGCAGAGGGTTTCATCAAAAAATATATTTTCTACTGTCAAATTTCCAAATTTTTTCCTTAAATAGGAACGAAATTGATGAAAAAGATGAGTTTAGAGCTTACTTCACTGATTTAGCGCGATTTGATGGTTGATTTCTCCGTATTCGAGAAAAGGAAAATTTTCCCCAAAATCTCCTTCTCCACTTCTGCAATGTGAAAATGATCCAAATGTGAGTCAAATGGTGTATTTATGCCAAGAATTTGAAATTATTTTGCAAATTTCCTTTGTGCTTATTTTTCGAATTTGACTAAGGTTGTATAATCGTTTGGCTTGTAAGTGTTCGGCAAGGTATTTTTTCCGGTACATGTTGCTGAATTCGAGATTTTCCTTGTTTTTCCTTCGGATCCATGACTGTCAACTTTTCATGGTAGGTATCTGATTTCGAACTGGCATATACGTTAGAGAACTCACTTTCCATTGCATTTTGCATACTAGCCTCCATTTTTTATCACTTTCCATAGGGTCGATCCCATCATGTCATGAGTACTTAATCCATTTCACTCGTCGATTTTTTAATCATGACTTGGTGGTAGAGCCTTCCTTTACATGGGCTTCCTAGTTAGTTCCTCGCTAGAATTTTTCACCCATGCTGCAATTTATGTAGGTTCAAGAGTCCTCTTTAGTCCCACCATGACTTATGCGTTGAATCTTCATTCTTCTTCTTCTTTGCTATCATTTTTCTGGCCATTACCCTAGAGGCTGCCTTATGTTGTCGGGTTGTATTAATGCATTTTATATTGACTACTTTTTTATCTTGGCCTTTAGCCAGCTTCATTTGGACTCGTTTTTAAGCCATATTTTGACCATGTATTTTTATACAAGTTAACCATGCAATCACTTAGCTTATGCGACTTGACACCTATACCCATGGATGGAACATTCCTTTGAGTGTCACTTACTAGTTTTTGCCACCTTGCATTGAGTATGGGATTGTTCCTATCCCAAGAACTAATTCATTTGTTTCATGACACTCGTTCTATCCATTGTACTATAGCATTATTTTATTCTTTTTCAGGCTTTGAATATGAAAAATACAAAAAAATAATTGAAAAAGAGTAGGAACGGGATATTACTTCCATATTTTATGGCAGGTACAGTGTCAGTTGTGTCACCCTTGAACAAAGCACAAAAAAGCTAAGTCTTTTCTCCATTTGGGATGGTTTTAGTTTTTGACTTAGGAGAAGCCATAACCTTGTTTCATGAGTTAGTTCTCCCCCAGCCGGTTATCTCTTCCAATCATATGGAGGGTTTGTTTATGCCTCCTGCATGACAAGCTTATACAAAGTTATCATTTGCTGCCATAATCAAAATGAGTCGTGCTTTTTTTCAAGGGAATTTAACCTCAGTCAACCTTTCTGTGGTGTCTCTTGATTCATTTTTCAGCCGACCTTCCCTATCTTGTCAGTATCTCGTTCTATCACATCACATTTTTGGTCCTTTACTTGTGCTAGTTTGAGAAGGTCTCCACTGACTTCTTTCTGGCGGGTTTCTCTCTTATCGACTAGGACATATTGCTCTGAGAGTAAACCTAGAGCCGCACCCTGACCCTATTTACATCATTGATAGGTGACCTTGTGCTCAGCATTTGATCATAATAATGGGTCTTTGACTGAGTGGTTTCCCTTGTGTTCGACATCAGCTTAGATTATCACACCTGGGATTCATGCAGTGCCTTGATTTCCATTTGACTCTATCAGTGGATATATCGCCTCTTAGTCAGCTTTAATTATTGGTTGGATGAGAGGGTTTCTGCCGTGTGCTAGCTTCATCTTGTACATGCCGAAAACGTAGTTCGGGTTGGTTACTTCAATCTACTTAATCTAATTCCTTCCAAATCTTGGCCTGCTGGTTACACTCGCACTGGACTGATGTGGGATGCCTTAAGGCCTTCCTTCCAACAGATATTTTCCCATAGACTCCAACTCATTCCTTTGGGAATACGTTCTAGAGTCCTTTTTTCAGTAGCTTAGGGTTTGCAGTCATCAGTGGGAGACTCTTCGATATCGATAGTGAGGATACATCATTTCCTCATGATTGAAATATTATTTCAAGTGTTCGACTTCAACTTATTTATTCGCACTTGCTAGACTGTACTGGGGCACCTTGACAGTCATTATCATTATCGATGGGTTATCTCGCATTTGTTAACAATATACATCAATGTACGATAATCAAACGATTTCTCACATGGTAGACTTCAGCTCATTTATTCCCATTATGTAGAATTGTGCCATGGTGATCGGTGAAGACCTCGAGTTTGCATCAACATGCTTTGGTTCACTTTGACAGCTCCTTTAGTTTTCTGCTAGTGACACCATCCACCCTTATATGTTGCAGCTTCATCATAGAAGCATCTTATATGTTGGCTCCCAAGTTGCATGTTGTACCATTTGTTCCACCACTTATGATTTCATACTTAGAGATTCAGTTATGACTTTTGTGATTATATATATGTTGTAGCATCATTGACCAGTCTTCTATATTTGATACTCAGACCTGATTTTGACTTGTACTTCTGTGTAGTGATCAGGTGATTCACTATGTAATTTAATTTTATACATATTGGATCTGCTCTACACCTCATATGCGAACATGATTTTCTTTCACTGAGCATGGGTATGTCTACCTTAGACATGAGCTATCTTTTTTATCTCTCTCACTAGTTTTTTGGCAAGCTAAAATCTGGTGAAGTCCTCTCTAGTCCTCGCAAGGTTCTTTCTATGCACATAATACATTTTGGCCATCATGTACCCCTTCTAACCTCATATATTAAGGGGCATCTGTTATAGCATCATTTATCACCATCATATACTTGATGAATTATGCTTTGGCCTTGGGCAACCCTTCCCTTCAGACTTGGACATATTTCTCAAAAAATATTTTCTTAAAACACATACGCGACTCTGCCTAGACTTTTCCACATATACATGTGAGTACATACATAGAGAAACGCGTATGACTTTTTAAACATTAGAAAATATATGTTTTCCATATTTTAGAGGCAAGGTTTATGGTTGTTCCAGTAACTTAACCACCTCAGCCCGTGGCCTAACTGTTCCCAACTGCAAAAAACTAATTTGAGGGAGTATAAAAGCCCCTCAAGAGAATGGCCTAAGGGAGGAAGAGAGAGAGAGAAATATAGATATTATACGTTGTTGGACCCCTATCCAAGTCTGATATATTCTTGCGCCTCCTCCTCTTCCTAGACATTTTTAGGAAACCCTTTTTTCCTTGAGATGCTCAGTACCCTATGTGCCATCCATTATGCACTATCCTTGGAAGAAATATTGAGAGGCTAGGGCTAGATGGATCCAGAGGATGATATGCTCAAAGGATCTAGTAGATTTTAGGTGATATCTCCACATTTGTTTACTGTACATGTCATTAATAATAGAAGATCCATCTTGTTCCCGATGTTTACGTGTAAATAATCTTTTACACATGTGTAATGATCTTTAATTGTTCATTTAATATTGTTTTTATGAGATTATGCATGATTTTCACTAACATCTAGAACATATATATGTTATAAAACTAGGATTTTGTATTTGTTCTTTGTTGATTTACAAATTTCGAAGCACAAAGAGTTGCAGGGGGTTTGCACTCCGTGGGATCTGCTACAACCGAGGGATATCTGGGTAAGGTATGTAACCTGTAGTTTCTAGTTATTACACTACAAGAAAAAAGCACATTGGTGAGGTTCATGCTTGTGACAGACCTTTAAGTTCCGTCACCAATGTCACATATGGTAACGGTCCTAAAAAACCGTCACTGTAAGTGTATATAGTGATGGTCCTTTATGGTTCGTCACCGAATACATTTTCAATGACACTTTTGGTGAGGGTCGTTAAAGGCCCATCACTAATTCTCTCTTTGGTGACACTTCTAGTGACGAACTTTTAATTACCCTCACCAATGCCCCTTTTTTTACTTTTAGTGAAGGTCAAAAAATTTCCGTTATCATTGATCATTAAAAAACAGTCACTGTAAGTGTATATAGTGATGGTCCTTTATGGTCTGTCACCAAAGAAATTTTCAATGACACTTTTGGTGAGGGTCGTTAAAGGCTCATCACTAATTCTCTCTTTGGTGACACTTCTAGTGACGAAATTTTAATGACCCTCACCAATACTCTTTTTGTTACTTTTGGTGATGGTCAAAAAATGTCTGTCATCATTGATCATTCCAATGAGTTTTTGATGACGCTATGTGCCTGTTAATATATTTTTTGTCAAAAGATAATGATTTAATACCATTATTGTGGATTATTTTTTATAATATGTCCAAGGCCATAGTGGTTAGGGTCAGTCAATCTTTTAAGAAGTAATTAGTGTGTATCATTTCCCTCAAGTAATGACCAGTCAAATAGAGATTTCCTATGAGTCAACACATGATTCATATCTATTAAGTTTAATATCTAGCAAATTCCCTTTAGATAAATTTCCACTACTGTGTGTAGGAAATATATTATTTAATACATAATCAAGCTCTAACAATTCTATTAATAAGAAAGACCTAACAATCCTCAAAAATCTGGGCACACCTTAAATTAATGCTTTGGCACACACTAACATCTCTTAGCAACCCACATGTCTTGGAACATCTTTGTACCTAGAACATATTGTGATGACACTGACGCCCAAGCACATTGTGGCATGCGCTAGCACAACATGGAACTCTCCTAGCATGTGTTGGCATGCTGGATATAGTCCCTAGCATGCCCTGTAACACCTTGGTCGAATGCACTAACATACATTAGCACTAGGCACACAATGCCACTTGGCATGTATTGGGACCTATTATTAGTGTGCGTAGAATGCCCCTTTTCAAAAAGATAAAGTCCTGACTTATTAACCCTATTATTGGTTCTTCCTTTTGTTGCCTTGACACATATTTACATACCCTAGTACCCTGCGCCACATCCTTAGCACCTAACATGTATTCACATATCTTGGCACATGATATAATTAGCACACCCTAGAACTCCCAAGCACACTTTGGGAATTCTTGACATGCCTTGATATTCCCTACCACGCCTCACCAATGCTTAGCATGCCTTGTCACTCCCTCCTTGGCATGACAACTAACACTCATTAACACTAGTCTCTGGTAGTACACGTTCCTCATATTCATTAACTTCCATGAATTTTTTCCTAGTAATCCTTAACACTCATCAACATGCATTATCACTCTCTGGCACACCTTAGCACCCTTCAACATTCCCTTCCACTTCATAACATGCTTAACATTAGTCCCTGACACATATTGGTGCTTGGCATGTGTTGGCGCTTAGAAAGTCTTAGCATGTATGGAATACATTGAGATGCCTTGGTATGATTTGGCATGGTTTAATATTAAATTTATCTGTCATGATAAATTTTTGGAAAGTATATGAGAAGCAACAAAGGAATAATTGACACTTAGAATTCACTAAGACTTTGCACTTGGCACCTATTTCCACCTAGTGTTGGTGTGCCTAGCATGCCCCTCTTGGAAAAGTTAAATTGATGAATTATTAACCCTTTTATGTGTTAATTTCCTTGTAGTTTAATTTTTTTCTCCATTTTGTTGTCTTGACAGTCCCTGACACGCATTGAAACACCCTTACACATCTTGGCATGCCTTATCACTTGGCACATATTAGCATGTCTGACATGTATTCTCACTATCTGGCACATCAAGGGGTTGAAGAGAGATGTAGTCCTAAAGTAGGTTGAGTACGAGGGTCGAGTAAGGGTTGTTAAAGGGAGGTCATGATCATCCTCCAAGAGCAAGATCATCATGTGAGGGTTCAGAAGAATGTTGCATACCTTAATGGTTGGTTTGCGCTAGGAAGTAGGAAGGCATATTGTTGCTTCTCTTTTGGTAGATCAAGCTTAAGAGAGGTTTCTCATGAGAATCTAGGCATGTGATTTCAATGGTGTCTTTGTGTGAGGGCCGCATCAAATTCTGAAATGTTGAAATTTGCAACAAGAAATAGTGAGATTGGAAACCAGAAAGGACAAAAAAAAATGCACCCACACTGGTGAGGAATTTTGATGCACCAGTAGTGAGGAATGTGGGGCATCTAAATTATTTTTCCCTTAAATAAATTGGACAATAAATTGTAATTTCATCTCATAACAACTTGTGTCAATTAATTAAGTCATGATAACCGAGTTAGCTCAAGAAATTCGAGTTGAGGGTCTAAGATGAGGTGTCTAGAGGGATTCTAATATTTTTGGGGTCTAGTTGAAGTTGATGCATTAGTGGGGTGAAAGTGTAATTAGATCAATTAAATGAGTTAAAATCAGTTTAACTGTTTCTAACTGAGTGATGAGCTAGTGAGAGGTCCAATGAATTAAATTAGATTTAATTCATAATGAGTGATCAATCAGATAATTGATAATTCACTATTAATAGTTGCATGCATGTCAGTTTCGAGGAATACCCAGTTGAGATAGAGGTTAAAGGGAACATAACTATCAGTTTTATTCAGAGAAAATTTCCTATGTGCAATTATAAATTCATTGGGATGCCATGATGGATTGCGCAATCAAGGAAGATTGATTTTCCTAATTAATAAGGAGTTAATTCCCTAGGAATTGCATGAGCAAGGCAGGCTGAAGTAAGGATGAGAATTGGCTAAGTACTAGACCGAGTTTGCCTAGATCAACGAGAGACAATTGACAGAGTGCTAGAGAATCTCATGAGAAATTAAGCATTGTATTGTTTCATGATTCATTGAATTAATACAGAATAGAGATAGAGGGGTTTTGAGCAGTTGCTTTCCCGAAATACATCATGTTGTTGTGTGATTGATAATTTATTTCTCTAACTTATATGTGATTGTGCGATCATGTTTTGTTTTTCGCAAATTGTAGGAAGGATTCAATATCTTCTTTTAGTAGATTACAAGATTAGAATGAATCTCGTTGGTTAGATTTTCTACATGGTATCAGAGTAAGAATTTTTTGGGCAGCAAGTTTGCAGAGAATATCTGAAGATTTTGGTGTAAAATTTTCAAAAATAAATAGAATATTTGGATTCCTTGCGAAAATATACCCAAATGGAAAAAAAAAATCGGTTGAATCTTAGCTCGAATGAGGGAGATATCATCAATTTAAAATCAACTCCTTTTTAGAAACTTTTTGTAACGTTGAGACAATTACACTGTGCGCAAGTCAAGAACCTATATGCACTTGAGGTACCATATGCATGCAAAGCTTTGAGGAGAAAGGTATAAGTTAGAGACTTGGTGGTTTAGAGGGAGCATAAATTACCTCTCAACATGCATCCTCATGAGAAGTAGTCTCAGAAGGTTGTGGAGTAGCTGCCACAATTGGAGAAGTAGAGAGGAGACCGAGTGGAAGCGTCCACTCAAGCAGAGACCTCTATAAGGGGGAAATTTCGAGCCAGATGGGAAGAGGGAGCAACCATACCTCGAGGTGTAAGGTGGGGTGATGTGTAGACATAATTCCAAGATAAGAAATTTGGGCAAGGTCCATTGAGATGCTGTGTCTCATGGATCGAACCTGGCTACGAGGAGCCCACAATACAACAGTAGCAGGAAGGATCAGTTAGATTGATGTATTCAGATGTCAACAAGACAAAAATAAGAATGACATATGTCAAATACTAGAGCACAAATCAGAGTTAGCAATATTTCAAAGGGCACGAATGCAGATGTCAACAGCAGCATAGAGAATCCAGTACTAGACAGGTACAATAGCTAGCAGTGGTTAGAAGAATCTGATGACAGATGCATTATATTGATTTAGTTTTTCGGAGGTTATTCAGTTTCAAGATTTGCAGGTGCAAACAACACTAGAGAAGTGTAGCATGCAGAACATTCCAAAGGTACTGGATCGAGATATATTGAATTCCTTTCTTGTTAAGAGGGAGTGTTGAAATTTGCAACAAGAAACAGTGAAATTGGCAACTAGAAAGGAGAAAAAAAATTCACCGACACTTGTGAGGAATTTCGATGTACCAGGAGTGAGGAATGTGAGGCCTCTAATTTATTTTCCCCTTAAATAAATTGGACAATAAATTGTAATTTCGTCTCATAACAACTTGTGTCAGTTAACTAAGTCATGATGATCGAGTAAGCTCAAGAAATTCTATTTAAAGTGATCGAGGTGGATATTGGTGGCCACCTGCCTATTCCACTTGGGCCCTCACCATTGTCTCTTTCAGTTTTTGAATTTCCTTAATTATAGCACAATTTACTATTTTTGCAGTTTTTTGGGCCCTGAACTTCTGGAGCCGTTTTGAGGCCCCAAACAACGTTTTTTGGGCATGAAAGGTTTGGTGAATTCATTGAAATCGCATTAGCGGTTGTAGTCCTCGGAGAGGTCTTTCTAACAAGGTATCATGTGCATCAAACGAAGGTCATATGACCAAGTTACAACCCCGAGAAGTTGGCTGCCCAACTAACCCCAACAGGGCCCATAAACCCTTGGTGTTACATCTCCTCGAGTTAGGGTTTTGGTTGTTTATGGTTTTATCTTATTTCAGATAATAAAAATACCCTTGATCCTTATTGTAACACAGTTCAGAGGAACATAACTATCAGTTTTATTTATAGAAAATTTCCCATGTGAAATTATAAAGTCATTGGGATGCCATGATGGATTAAAATATCAAGGAAGGTTGATTTTCCTAATTAATATGGAGATAATTCCATAGGAATTGCATGAGAAAGGCAGGCTGAAGGAAGGCTAAGAATTGGCTAAGTTCTATACCGATTTTGCCTAGATCAGTAGGAGACAATTGGCAGAGTGCTGGAGAATCTCAAGAGAGATTAAGAATTGTATTGCTTCATGATTCCTTGACTTAATACAAAATATAGATAGAGGGTTTTGAGAAGTTACTTCCCCAGATACATATTGTGTTTTGCGATTGATAACTTGTTTCTCTTACTTATATGTGATTGTGCGATCGTGTTTTGTTTCCACAAATTGTAGGAAGGATTCAGTGCCTTGTTTTAGTACATTACAAGATCAGATTGAATCCCGTTGGTTATATTTTCTACATGAAATAGAAGAGAGGTTTGATACCATCTTGCCTTGTGGTGGTTAGTAGGCCGCAAGGCTTGTGATAAAGACCAACATAAATGGAGGAGGGCTTGCACTATAATTTAGAGCCATAACAGAAGTCGACGCAGGCATAATATTGACTGAGTTAACCCTAGTCCGAGGGTCGACATTGAGATCTGAAGTTCATGTCAAGATTAAGTCAAATAAATTCCCAGAATCTATGGATCCATATGAGCTAGGTCGAGTGTCTTATGGAGGCAAGAGTTGTGTTTTTTCTATGTGTGGATAGGGTTTGTTCTACAACAATTAGAAGTACATAAGTATAATGCCCTAGTTAGGACAGTTTCCTAGCATGTTTAGTTCATAAAGTATGCCCTTAAGACTGTGACAAATTTGCGTAGAAGAAGATGGGTTGTGACCCTTAGAGCGAGGTTTATTTCTGCAATAAAGACCATAGATCTAGAAGATGGTTTGCAGATTCAGTATGTGTGGAGACAACAGATACAAAGGAGGGTGGAACCTGAGCAGAAGATTGATCATGTAGAAGAAATGTGCCATATGAAGAATGGATTGACATGCAGAGGAGTTTATTTTTGTGGAATTTCCATAGAGTTTTAGACAAAGATCTGAAGAAACCTATAAAAAATTAGTAAACGGACTATTAGTGGCTGATTTGTGACCCTAGTTCAGTCATCTACAGATTGTTAGAAGTATGATAAGAGGAGTAGTTCATATTTTTTCATAGATTGGACAACAAAGATCAAATTTTTGATACACAAGAACAATGATCTTGAGAGGACTCAAACCATTGTTAGGTGGCAGATTTGAAGAGCCCTAGTTGAAGACAATATTGTGGGCCCTAGACCAGTAAAAATAATTGATTATGGTTGGGCAGATTGATGGTAGTCCAAGTACAGTTGGAGGGTTGTTAGGTTACTATTAAAGAAGAGCCCTGACTCTTGTTCTGGTGAAGGACAACAAAATTGGTAGAAGGGCAGGTGTATAGGGCCTAAGGATGTGCAGACTTTGAAGGACTAAAGTAACAGTCAAGTGGGCCAACCAACTAGCCCTAGTTCACTATATTGTAGAGGATTGATTCAGTGAGAAGAAGGGTAGCCTCCATAACCCTGGACTTCTCATCTTGGAGCTATAGTATGGCAAAAGTGGGCATACCAAAGAGTTGTTCACAAATGGAATTGTGAACAACTTGTTACCACTCAAACTAGTAGTGGACCTAAAAGGGGTTCCTAAGAGGGAAACTACTAGGACAAGGGAAACGATGGAGGCTTAGCCCATTGTCACCATAGCTAAGGCTCCTTGCTCTTCACAGAATTTCACTGATGGGTGGAGTCCCGGTAGTTTAGGAGGTCACTTGTAGAGTATAGGTCAATGAATAGGTGGGAAGTGACCCTCGAAACCCTTTCCATAAGATAAAATAAAGAGTGGGACTTTCTTTCCTTTTAAGCAAGGGAATTTATCTACTATGGAGAGAGGAGGGGGATTGAAGGGTTGAGGGAGAAGAATAAGACTTATGAAGGAAGTTATCAATCCCTAAAATCCTTTAGGAACTTGGATTCCGAAATGGTCCTTGATGAAAGGCCTTTGACACCAAATGGGACCACATGGGGCCAAGTGGACCAACCCAGGTTCGGGGATGGAATTTAGCAACCAATGATGTTCCTATCCTAGACAAAGTGATGGGAAAGGATCAGACAAGATTTTTTACTTCGATAGGTCAAATTGATCCTACTAGGTTCTATCCTTGGGAACACCTAGGAAAAACTTGATCCTAGAGCTAGGGCTTGAGGTATCTGGAGATTCCACCATCGAAATTGGCCCAAGTTCTGAGGAGAGTGAGGGCACCCAACAACGCAACTACCTCTAGGAGAAAGAAGTTTTCCTCTAGCTAGATTCCCGGAAAATTGTTGCCCTAGGTGACCTAATGGGGATAGACCTAGGGAATGTGAAAATTTCTTAATCTAAGAAACCCTACTGTAGTATCTTGATTTAATTCTCCTACTTGAATTAAGTTACAAGTTAATTTATGAAATATTCAATAAATTAGCAAAGTAAATAGTAAATACAACTAGCAATCTACACATATAGATAAAATATTGAATAGCATGCTCATAGACAAAGTGACATATGGATTTTTTGGACAACTGTCTTCAGAAAAAACCCAATGCAAGAAAACCGGTGTAGCTAGATCTGGAGGGTTTTCATTATTATGCAGTTTCTAAGTACAACAATTCTGGGCACCAAAACTGGTTCACCCAACAGAGAAATAAAAATAGTAGTAATACGCTGCTCTAAATCCCTCTATGTCAGCCTTATTGGCTTGCATCAGCTTCTGTGCTGCTAAGTAAAGGCCTGTGTCACACCTGAAGGGCTTACACTGCCCCTGCGCTGCCCTGATTGGGCCTGCATCAACCCTGTGTGGCCCTGCTGCCTCTGCGCTACCCCTGCTAGGCTTTGGCTAGACTGCATGGCTCCTGCTGTCCCTGCTGCTCTGGCTGGATGAAATTCTTAAGCAGAAAAAGCATAGATAAGAAAGAAGGCACTGGCCAAAGGTAACGCATAACAGTTAGAAAAATTGAATAAATGAAATGAAAATAGATCAATGTCCACAAATAACTAAAATAGCTCAATGGTACTAGAGAGTAAAAGCTTTGAAAAAAACAATAAGTGCTTATAGCATCAGCTAAGAGAACAGAGGAGACTAGTTCATGATGTTAAAATGTTGTATAATTGTTGGCACAGGAAAACTATAGAATTGTTAGAGTAAATCTCTGGAGGTACCATTAGTTGGTGATCATCGATAATCATTTCATTTCATCAAATACCTTGATGAATGGGCCTTACAAGCTATTTGCGTAGACAAACCCCATAGAAGTTGTGTGATGGAAAAATATTCACACTATATTGGAGAAAACACCTACCAAATAAGGATGACATTTCAAATGGGGCAAGAAACAATACAGAGATAGAAATCGAAAAAGTTAAAATTCTAGGGCAACAGGAAAGCAACTAAGTAGCGTGGTAGAAAGCACAACAAAGAAAATTATAAAAATGGAAAACCCTACACATTAGCACCCATCCAAACATCACCAAAAATTTTTATTTAACTCTAAATCTCCAAATTCATCAAATTATATCCTATATTCAAACCTGATCCTCTCTGTTAGCCATTCTGAAGATAAGGTTGATAACTTACTACAAAACCATCACCTTCATGTAGTGATCTTATTCTGTGACCAGACAACCTACTTTCGTGAAGACACGAAAAGGTAAGCACTCTCTGTCAAGATTTTCCATACATCCCAGGTTGAGCAACCACATATACATCACCAGTTTTTTCTCTTCAGATTTGTAACTTAGAAGAGCTTTGTCTAACCACCTCCGGGTTGCTCCCAGAGTCACCCAAGAAAGCCCTCTCAGCATCATCCTCTTTCTGTAGTAACTAATTAGTAATTTAATTAACCATAACAGTTTCTTGATCATGCAGGTATTTCAAATACATTGCCAATAAGCATAAAGCTTTCATGTTAAATAATCAGGTCAAAATACTTTAGACTATGATGCAAAAAATATAAAGAAACCTCACCAACACTCAAAGGAAAAACAAAGTCAAACCTCTACAAAGTATAAATAGATATCTGATAAACTTCATTCCACCACAAAAATGTGCTTAACTAAAGAAAATTCTAATTAATGTGCTTTCAAGACAAAGCTTTCAAGGGCAGTGATGTTATAAACATACCCCTACACCTCATGAAAAATCAATGTGTATAAGTAGACCATCATAAGGCTCATTTCAAACATCATTATTATCATTTTATAAATATTTTTTATTAAATCAACAAGAAGCAAGCAACAATTGCATTCAGTTCCACTGAAGCAAAGTATATGGCAGTTTCATATACTTATTATGAAGCTATCTAGATTTGTAACTTGATTGTAGAGTCAACCAATTAGTTGTTGAACCCCAATATTGTCTCTTGTGAGAATCAAAGTTACATCAAGCTCTATGAAAATCCAATGTGTCATGATCATTTCAAACACATTGATATTCAATACAATTTCCTAAGATTCCAAGTTCATTAGGGAGTTGGTAGTGTTGGACCACATTTTGACAAAGTTGCATATGGTTAATAGTTTGACAAAGCTCCTAACAAAGGGGAAGTTTGACAAGTTGGGGGAGAATCTTGGGTTATTGGAAAAAAAAAATCTCAAGAGTGTTAGATTACCTAGTTGGTCCAAGTTGGTCTCACCTCAGCCTTGAGAAGTTGAGTAGCACCAGGATTGCAAAGCTAGATTGTGGTACACCAGTTAGAAAGATTCTTAAATACAGTTAGAATCTTATAATGACACCTTTGAGGATAGATGAATTAGTTTTTGGGTCACACCCACCAAGTATGATACACTAGTTGAGGAGATTAACACCATCATCTCAGGTGCATTCATGAGTGCACACTTATGGAATGAGGCACCTTCAGGAGATGAGTTATATCTACTATGATAATGTACTACTCTAAAAGAAAATCCTTGCATACAAGGAAAATTTATGAGGGAGTTTCTCATGCTCAAGGGAGATGCACCACTAATGCTATCATTAACCTGTTTTCTAACAACACCTTCTCTTAAATTATAAATGAAAAGGATGGGCACACTAGTTATAAATTTGTAGAAATAGATAATAAGAGTGAGTATTGTTAGCTTGTAGGTTGTAGTAGTAGCTTTTGTGAGATGGCAACTTGCTGTGACATTCTTCTATTTGAGTAATAAAGACTTCTATGAATTTTTTTTTGGAGCCTGCTCTTTTTATCCTCAATTCTCAGATTGCAGATTTGTGTAGAGTGGGCCTAATATATATATTTTTTTTAATCCACTCTACATGCTATGTTTTCACTCTTGAATTTACATCCTTCAATTTCTGCTCGTACAAATCTGAAATATTGATAGGCTGATACTAAAGTTCAATCTTGTTGTTAGGATTTTTTTAATTCTCTATGGGTATTCTCTTGTTTTCAATAGATGGGTATTTTTACTAAGAAATATCACCCTAAAATTCAACCGTTGAAGAATAAATCATATGCTAAATCACACCTACCTTCTTATTTTTAAGATCTTCATGAGAACTCACCTATGACCCTTAAAGTCAGTGCCCTTTAGCAACTCGAATGGTGGAATGGAAGGCGTTTCAATAAGAGGTAAACTCCTTTATCCTTCACCTTTGTCAAGACCTCTAGAGACACCTACAATCCATACCCGTCCTTCGACTCAACATGAAATTTTGTTTTTTTCTCTTCCTTTACATACCGTGCCTTCAAGGGCATACTCATAAGAAGAGCTCATGGTTGAAATATTACGACAACAAAATGGGGCATACTATCTCTTTATAAGGTTTCAAGGGAGGGGTATTGGAAAATAACCATCGCATCCCCTACAACCCTTAATACCTTCTCAACACATAAATGAAATGATATACTAATAGCTATACCCAAAGATAGATCTCAATGTTCAAGGAAAAACCCAAATAGAAAGAATCACACCATGGATTAAACATTTGCACTGAGTTTTGGTAAAATTAAGGACCTCCTTTCAAGATCATGACCTTGCTTTTAGCATTTTCAAATGGAAGATTTAAAACCCACATTAAAAATGGGATATTTTCACCTTAGAATTTGCAACCTTTGCCCAATATGAATCTATCTAATGGACTATCTTGGATATGTCAGGTCTTGGATTTCTCGAGTACCCAATCAATGTTTTTGAGGCTAACTCCATAGCTCCAACGAAATTTAATACTGTTGAAGAGGCAACTTGAAAAATATATCTAATAGGAGACATTTTTCCTTCCTTTTTATTGATTTACAATAAACCTTAGTGCCTCTCCTTTCTTATCTTCCTCTTCCATTCTCCAAAAAAAATCATTAATATTATATCATAAACACTTTATATAGGTAAGCATTGCAATCATTTTCCTCAACTCATGGGGCACCTTTACACCTCAACCCATGCAAATGGACCTAAGTCCATGGTACAACCCATCATACTCTGAGAGGGTTCTAATTATCTCCTCAAAACTAGGGCATAACACATCTTACAATGCCAAATGGTTAAGACATCTCAAACTTGTGGGATTTTTCCTTCATGAAACATAATATAGCTAGTGATCATCAAACATAATGCACTAACATCACTAATGCACACTAAAAGTACAAGATACCTGTAGGATGTGGCCTACACCCTTGCACCTCCCTGACACTCCATGAAAAATCTACTCCAATGGTCACCTTCTAAGTTCCAATAACTCCTTTTGTAACATGAAAAAACCACCTATATATGTTGCAACAGCCTTGCCAACTTCTTTAGTGGGTTCCACATATATTTCACATTTCTTCTTTATCTTGCAAAGTGGTAGTCCCAAGGAGAGGGTATCAACTTTGATCAAAGAATGTTCAATTAATACCACTGCTAAGTTGCCTTCGTGCAACTTGTAAAATATCTTAAGTTTGCTTCAAAACTTCTCATGGTGCTTAAATTTCTTTTCTACACCTCTAAGTGAGACTACAACCCCCCAAAAATTCTCTAAGTATTCCACCTCTTCAACCCTCGTTAGAGTCTTCTTAGATGTGCACTCATGCTTCAAGAAGAACACAACACTAGCATACCAAATGTGCATGCTCATTCCATCTTTTAATGCCTCACTAAAACCACATTATCACACTCCCTAAAATGAAATGTTCACATCTTAAGACAAAACACATATTTTACTTATGACAACCTAAACTATGAGAGTGACTTCGAGATGACTCTATTTTCTCAAGATGAAAACATAGTCTCTTACAACCCCATTCACACAACCATTTGAATATATTTAACCTAAAGAAGAATACACACCCTACTCCTTCCAAATTTGTCATATGACATTTAAGAGACAAACACTTTTTAACTATTAAACCCACTTACCATAAACTCTCTTTTGTTAACACCCACCCAATATAAAAAAAGAAAACTTAAATATTTTCAATACAACTAGGTTAAAAGTACTTTCACATTAAAATTCCAAAAATACAACATTCCTATCCTAACAAATTTTAATAATAAAATCATTACATAAAATAAATAATCTTAAAAATATATTATTATTATAATAATAAATATGCTAAAATATAACCCAAAAAAATGAGCATTAGTTTTTCAAATAATATTAAAAAAACCTTTGGAAATAAAATTATAGGATTTTTGTTTTTGTTTTTTTGGATGATTTACAAAACCTGTGGCAACCCAAATGTTCCAAATGTTCTGAAGTAGTAATTTTTTTTTTGTTTTTACAGGGCGAGAACGAAAACGTTTACTCTCAAAGTATCTAAGTAGAATATTTTCCCTTTGCACAGGCCGGGAGCGGGAGCGAAAACCAGATTGAAGAGAGTTGGGACTTGGGGTTTTAGCAGTGGCAGACCGGATATCTGATCTTGAACCCCACCATCGGATCTTCAGTCCATTGACGGTTGACGGTGCTACATTTTTTCTATTTTTAACTTCACTGCTTTTCCACAATTTTTAGTGTTCCACAGAGAGGAGTACACACACCTCAGGTATCTAGTTCTACTATTTTTTTCGCATCCATGCTTGTATGTTTCGGCTTAATCTCTGTGCTGCATTTTGTTACTATTTTTAGGGATAACGTTGGCTTCTGATGAGTTGGGGAGGCCATTTTTCATAATAAAGGAGCAACAATAGAAGACCTAAATGAAAATTTTAGATGAAGGCCAACATTGCAGCCAACAAAGTTGCTGTGAGAATCCTCTCCACCTCACTCAGCCTCAAGGGAATAGAAAATATGCTTCAGAGACCTCGACAACAATGTCACCATCAGTAAGCTTCTGTTTCATTTATTTATTCTCTATTTCTAGATCGGTGAAACCTGTTAAATTATGAAAATAAGTAGAATTTATTTTTAAAAAGTATGATTCATAAGTAGAAATTACTTTTTTTTTTTTTAGATATTCTGCAAAGAGTGAAATAAGCCAATACTCTGCAATCATTTTACTCTTTCTCACAAACTATGAGGCCCAATTCCACAAACCTGAAGCAATTTCACAAGCCTTTGGGATGTAAAGGGGTAATCACTCAGTGAGTAAAAGAGAAAATCAAACCTAGAATGATTCTGCAAAACTTTTGGATGTTCAAGAGTAGTCAATCAGCCAGTAAAAGACCATAGTCATTAACAACCTCCTTCAACAAACTGTATGAGGCATCTTCAAATACCACACTACACTATCTTAGAAATTTTCCCTATTAAGAAGCACTATTTACTTAATTCATATACCACACATTTCACAATCTATGTTGGAATTCTACAAAATTTTTGTGTTTGAAAAAACAGAAACCACACTAAATATGAATCTCCCTTTCCTTCAAAACGCTCCCACCTACAATGTCAATGAAAGCCATTCTACCAAGTAACAAGGATAACAAATTTAGAATACAGAACCCTCGACATGTATTGAGGCCTTGATTGTAGTTATTGATTGATTAGTCACAACAAATAAGGGGACCTGTAATGCATGCCAGCTCCTACCAATTAACACATCTAAATTTTTGAAATTGTATTGTCCAAGAAGCTTTGTCGTTTCACCTATTGAATTTTTTGGAGAATGATATTTAATGTTGGTATGTCCTTGTTCCCTTTTTAAATGTCTAGTGTTCTTTCCAACCCTTAAACTTTTGTTGCTACCACTTCCTTTAGGCTTTTAGGGATCATAGTGTTGTATGCTGTAATTGAAGCACTATGAGCATGCTCACAGCTATTAGTGCAACCTTGGATACTACTACACTGACCATTCTATGCATTGGCTTTGAATTCTTCAAGAATTGGATACTGCAATTAAGAAAATAATTAAGGCCATTCCAGCATTTGTTTTTTAATTTTTACTATTTTCATCAGTTTTGTCATTTTAATTACAGTGGACTGTTTTATTTGCTTCTCTGTTTGAAGATTTTTGGCGAGCACAATGGTTTGAATGTATATCCTCTTCCTCGTCTTTGTCACTAGCAAATGCTTGAGCTTCTTGAATAACAGTTAGTTCTCCGAGTCTTCTTAGAAGCATGAACCGACTTTCTTCCCAACACATTACAGTTTCGTGTTTATCTGTGCTTTGCTACAATTACAATATCTGTTCAAGCAAAGACAAGTTTAGACTGCAACTCTTATAGAATACAATTTGTTATAAGTGTAATGGTCAAAAGTTGAAGACCATTTTAGAAAGTCCATGTTATTAGGTAAAGGAATATTTCAGAAAAAAATGATGGAGAAACACCCTCCTAAATAGATCTTCCACATTGAAAAGTTAGTCTGCAAAGATGCCCGTTTTTTCAAGGCAACACTTAACCTAGCTATGAAAGTTAAAATTATCCTAAAAGTATTAGAAAAGTCTAATTCAAAATAAAAGGGTATGTTCGAGAAACAAACAACATCACAAATATAGTTCAAGAAACTTGTCGTATAGAAAACTCAAATTGACCAATCCAGTGATTGTAAAACTTGGAAAGATTGACCCAAATTCAACTATAATGATCACAAAGTCAAAGGAGAAAGAAATTCAAGAAATTCATTAAATTGGAAGGATAAGTCAGAGATCTGTCAGACCTACTACTTGAGGTTTTGTCAAATACATAACATCAACATTTTAGGCATACGAAGGAGTGAATGAAACAACGGTTTGTTCCAATGGATCTGTAGAGAAGTTGGTATAGGTTTTAGATTTCTCAAAGAAATGTGTGTCTGAATAGACCATTTGTATGAACCAGAGGAAGGAAAGGGTGAAGTGTTATTGTTATACATTTTTTTCTTTTGCACTGAACACTAGCAATAAATTATTGGTGAGGTGGAGAGGGCCCTTGAGAATAAGGGCATACATTTTGGAGGTGAACTGGCTATTGGTAGACTTGTAATGGAAGTCTATGTTCTCATAATCTAATGCTTGTGAGTAAATATCTCCCCTCCAATTTAGGAGAATTTTATCAGGTAATCCCTTGTTGAAATCAACTTCCACACATATCCGTGCAAAAGTTACAATACCCTTCACTAGCTTGTGCATGTTGATATTAATGAATTTTCCTATGGCATTACCAATATTGGCTAAAATATAAGGGTGCATTAAGTTAAGAGGTAAATTAGGGAGTTGAACCCAAATAAGAATGGCCAAATCTGGCATTATTAGGGGTTAAAATCTACAAACCATGGTTGAATGGAGAGCCCTAATCCATTAGGGGAATTTTGAGGTCTAAAATGGGCCTCCTAAAGAAATAATAAAATAATAGCTAAACCAATAAAATAATATTTATGAATTTGCAATCCACTTTTTGCACCAAAATCAACGTAGCCATGGTAAATTCAATTCCAAAGTTGTACCAAAATAAAAATAATAAAAAAATTGTATTGATTTGACTATAAATAAGAATGAGAATTTCAAGAAAAAATCATTATCATTGCACAACTAATGCATTTGTCCTTTGTACTTAACTAACTCAAAATAAAATATAAATATAAATGCATAAATTCTTAATTATAGAATATACTATTAATTAAAATTTATATCATTTAAATTATATAATAACATGTAATTAATATACTATATAAAAAAATATAATATAATATATTGTTTTATGTATGAATTTTATATTACATATTTAATTGATTTGATTTATAAATAAATATTTGAAACTATATAAATATAATATTTATTGAAAAGTGTGTAAATACATGAAGATTGTGTAGGGATATGCATTATTTCTTTCAAAAAATATGAAATGAAAATAATAATATTTTATTCAAAAAGTGTGAAATGACATTTATTATGAGTACTTTACTTGATGACCTTAAAAGTATTTAGATCACTATTATGGTTAACCATGAGTTTTTATCCACCATTGAGAAGGTGACAAGTAAGTACCTTTAACTCAAGCAATTCCACCTCAACCATTAGGGATGATGTCATTCCCTAAAATGTGATTGGTTCTCATAAAATGAATTTTGATTGTACATTTTCCTTAGGAGGCCCATTTTAGACCTCAAAATTCCCTTAATGCAACCCAAAACCATGCTCTAAGCTCAAGGACCCCCTGTCCATCCCTCTGGTTCTTGAAATATACTATAAAGTATCCCTCTGAGGAGAAGAACAGATAACTATGCTTAGACTAGGTCTTAGCCACCCAATATCGAAGTACATATGTTGAAGGCCAAAATCCATTAAATTGACAAATTAGAGCATGCTTGATGTAGTCAACACTGAGAGAGCCAAATTAATTTTTTGGCACACCAATGGATGGGATTTTCTCGATTTGATCCACAAGAAAGGCTGGCACTGAGAGCTCCTTAGGAGGTTGGTTCACAATCCCTAGCTTTAAGGCTTCTTTTAAAAGATTTGGGCTGAGAGGAAGAGGGCCCACCCCTTCCTTGAGCTTTGCCTCACAATCTAGAAACTAGACTTATTACTGTGTTGTTTACTATGTCATGCTCACTTAGTCTATTTGTATCCTAAATTTTTTGGTCCTCATAAAGGATATGCATAAGGCAGAGGGGATCCCAATCCGTTCTTGAATCTTGGCTGCAAGGGAGGAGACCAGATTCATAGCTCTCACTTGCAAACATATTATCCCCCTGAGAGGGGTCTCACAAGAAATCAGAAAAACAAAAGAAATGAATCCCTGATTACAATCGGGGGGGAAGGTGGATTCAGCTTCATACAACTCTCCAAAACTATATGCCCCTCATTATGACTGGAGAAAGGGCGGGCCTTCACCAAGCCTTTTAAAAGAAGGCCCTTGACCACTACAATGTTGAAAAATCTAGGGGATTTAATGTTAAGAGATTTTTCTTCGTTAGTGATTGTTTGTGAATGAATTTTAACTTATTTAGATTAAGATCTTTTTCTTGTTAGATTATTAGTGTTCTTTCTTCATCAAACAATAACCAATGCATAAACATAAATAGAAAAGAGACAAAACATGTAGGCTATGAGCTAGGGCCAAAACCTCTCACTCTTTGAGAGGAAAAGCC
The DNA here is from genome assembly GCA_034641835.2 of Pinus albicaulis. Classification (NCBI taxonomy): domain Eukaryota; kingdom Viridiplantae; phylum Streptophyta; class Pinopsida; order Pinales; family Pinaceae; genus Pinus; species Pinus albicaulis. Next base: position 706,347,452 of record CM076581.1, read on the forward strand.
GCACAAATTCTTCTTATAGAGATTCCAATTGACAAATACCAAGACCAAGGCCCTTGACCTATTTCACCACTCCAAGACCAAGACATAGTCATCTTCCTTGATCCTTTGATCTTCAAATCATAATCCCTATAGCAACAACCAAACATAGTTATTCATCACTGAACTTCATGTTATCACTACAACACCGAGTAGCACCAAGTGTTGAGAATTTAGGGGGCTGGTGATTAATTCAATTTCTCTTCTTGATAATTACTTGTGAGCTTATTTGAGTTACTTATGTCTTCTCTTCTTTGGCTTATTTAGTCTTTCATCAAATCAATTACCAAAATACAAAGGACACAAAGTTAGGCTCTTCGAGCCAGGGAAAATCCTCTCGCTCTTGGAGAGGAAAAACCACGAGAAATTATTCTTATAGACTTTCAAGATGACAAGTACCATGACCTAGACACAGAACCTTGACCTATTAATGCTTCCAAGACATTTCCATTTCTTCTGAGTCTTCCTTCAATACTGATCCTTCTTTTGTTCAACAACCTGCACTGATTTGCATCAACCTTTAGAGAACTCGGTTTCTAAGTTTGTCTTTAGACACTTCTTAATGCTTATTCAAATATAGGAGAACAGATCATTTGAAGTCTCATCATTCACTTTTCATGCTTTTGGAGATGTGTAACCTTTCTGAGAGTAGGAAGGTAAATCATATATTTACCTTCCTCCTTTTCCCATACTTATACTAGCACTTAGACTTATAATCATAGCATGATCGTTGAGCTTAACCCTTCGCATAACATAAAATTTGAATGCTTACAGTCATTATAATACATAGAACATTGACCTTCTACTATTAGTTAATTCATTACAAGTTTGACCACACTTCACTTGACCGTAGCTTCTTCATACTAATCCACGTTCACTGCTCTAGAATGATACACAGAACAAATCCACACTTACTGCTTCAATTTGTATTTTAACCCAGAATTTATAATGAGGTACCTATCACAAGAATGTCTACAATTCTATCCTTTAGCCCACACTTTCCTCCTTCCTAAAATCTGCACTTTTATGCTTCCTGAAATCTGCGTTGTTTCCTGTTCGGAGATCCACAATTCCTTGGTTCAAATGACCACAGAGTTGATTGTATATATAGGCATCATGTCATTGTTTTTAGGCCGACCCTTCAAGCTGATTGGAGGCTGACTAGATCACTGTGTATGTAGGCCAACATATAGTGCAATTATTCCAACATTTAATGAGGGTGAACATGACAAGGTCTTGGAGCATTTTGATGACTAGACTCTTCATATTTATGACCCTTAATTACATTTATAACTAGAAGACGAATCCTAATAGACATCAAGAAGAAGTCTATTGACCTATAATAAAATATTTCTCATGAAACCCATGAAGCAAGTACAACAAAAATACATTTTATTATCTTTGTCTTCTTCTTTACATAAATACATAATTACATAGTCAATATGAAGACCGATCCTAGTTACACTTTTCAACACCAAGTAGCTTCGAGCATCTTAGCATCATAACATCAGTGAGCACAGTACCTAGAAGTGCTGAGGTTATACATTATGATATAGCACCTGGCACTGATCAACACCATAGCATAGAGTATTATTCTTATTAACACAGTACTGAGACCTTTGCTGAGATTTATGAGACTCCATGGTGTACTGCAAGCTCTTGCTGTGGTAGCATCGAACCACACATACTGAATCATAATGCAAAATGGCCTCGGATTTGCTTGGACCCATCCTCCAAAGGGTCCCAAAGCAAAGAAATTGGATCCTGAAGAAATGACGTGGACTCGGACAAGCAGGATTAAGCCTCTATGCTAAAGGAGAAGCTTCTAGAGGCTACTAAACCCACTCAAGAGGTAGCTAACTGCATTTTTTTAATTGTTTAATTATAGGAATTACTGCAAGAAATTTTCCCATGAGGGACTTTCGTTGGCTTAGTTCTTGGGTTTGAATAGTAGATATTCTACCAAAATTGATGACCTTTAACAATCAAACCTTTATTTTTTGGAAAGAAAAATGCAAGGAGAAATGAAGAGGAATTAGGCATTTATAAAGCTCTAAACTCCCTTCATTGAGTGCATGAGGCCTATTGGGGCCTTCTCGTAGGCCCCAACTTGTTTTTAAAAAAGTAAAAATAGCTTTTCCAATTGTCTTGGGACTAGCCCTACTCTTTGGGGAGTGTTCAACATTCTCTAGACAACATGAATATGCAAATTGTGAGCATGCTCTTGAAAACAAGGTTGCGGGGGAGTACCTCCCCCCTATCAAACCTGCTCCTTGAGAGCGCTCCCTCGAACCCACTCCCAGAGCCAATTCTTAGAGGGTGATATTAATGACAAAGATCCCTATACGAATCTAGAGGTAATGATAAAGATACCTTTGGTTCAATCTATGTTTTTTTATGTCTAATTCATCATTATACATGCTTTTGTTGACATATATGCATCAAAATATAAAAAATATAATATATATATATATATATATTAAAAAAATGCTACTCGAAACGCTCCCGGACCGGGAGCTTTTGAAAATGGCGCTCCTGCTCCCGCTCCCGCTCCCCGTTTTCGCTCCCGCTCCCAAGTAACCTTGCTTGAAAACACTCGATCAGGAGTATTTTGGGAGTGCACTATTGTAGATACTTGCTTGAAAGTTGAGCAAGGGGAGTGCTTCCCTACAATATTTCCTTTTCCTAGGTTTTTCTTAATGGAGACTTGAATGACTAACACATCTAGAAGGATATTGTTATACAACATCTACTAACGAATCTTGAAAGATATTATGATGTGGTTTTTATTAGAAAATCTCAAAGTAGATATTATTATGTGACATATAGAAGCATGTTACGTGGAGTGCCCATTTTTTGGATTTCAAGTGGAATTGTGTGTTGTTTGGTCAATTATTGTGTTTGTACATTATTAATTATCTAGATTTTGGTTTTTTCCAGTTTGCTAGGCTTCCTTATCAACCTTATCTCTTTGGTGAGCTGTGTACTTCATAGGTAGGGGTCTCTTTTTCATATCTACTATCCTTCACTCTTGGTCTTATATAGGTTTTTATTCTTTCTGGCTTAGTCCCTTATTTAACTAAGGGACTAAATGGGTCAATCCTCCAGGCGGTCTGCGCCCAAAGATGGCCTTCTACACTAAGCACTTCCTGGAGATCAGAGATGGACTCATCACTTGACCCCCTTATACCCTCCAACATTGGATGCATGCCATCAGGATCCCCCTTGGGCAGCTCAGATTTGGATCGCACAAGCATCGGGTGGAAAAAAACCACCATATTGATAGGACGGAGAGGATCTGTCATCTTTGTCACTTAGAGGAGGTGGAAATTGAGTCACACTTCATCTTCAGATGCCCAGTCTACTATGGGATCCGCGAGCACTTTTATTGCTTATCAGCTAGCTTCCTTAGATACACCGACCAGAGATGCTTGGCACTTTATCTCCAGGAGACCTTCAGACACCATTTGACTCTACTCCAGCCTTCATCCACCTCGGCCACCACATAGAGGATCACTGACTTCTTCAGAGCACTCCCATCATCGCAGGGCACCAAGAGAACCACCGATCGATACTTAGACCATGACTCCAGGTCAGTGCGGATCCAGGAATCTCATCCCACTAGACCCCATTAGTGATCCAGAACCAAGCACCCCCCTACCTCCAAAGGGTGCCCCAAATCCTCCTGACGGCAGCGAAAATAGTCCAACTCCTCTTCAGGGCAACAAACATTGACAAGTTTCCTTCAGTCCTCTTCTAACGGTCTCGGATTCTAGGAGAAGGAGTCTCCCCCCACTCAGGAGGTTCATCCTTCTCCTCCAGGAATTATTCACCACAACTCATTGTCAAGATGTTTCAGTCATCCAGACTTTTACTTTCGTATTCTTTGTAGTTTTTCTTATCCTGCTCTTATAAAGAAAGGGACCATTTGGTCCACAAGCTAGTATGTTGTAATCATTGTAACCAGCAGTCCCATTGACCTTTTTGTGGTCATTCATTGGACATTAATACAATTATCTTATCTTTATCTATTAATTTGTCTTCCCTATTAAGTATATATTTTTTAATGACCATAATGTTTATTTCAAGGATCGAGGTTCATTTTTCTTTAATCTATCCATCTCCATTTCTGTCTCACTCAGAATGATGTATTGGGAACATCACTATTAGAGCTTTCTATGGAGAAGGAAATATAACCAATTTAATTGTCAAAGTAATGTCTGTTATCTTGGTAACTGAGATAAAGTTTAAGATGTCGACAGTCAGGTATGAAGGGAGGGTATCAGGGATGGCAAAAAAGATAAAAGAAGTAGCATTTCCCTAGCCTAGCAGAATTTGTTTGGGATATCTTTTAAAAACATCATCTGAGAATTGTTTACAACTTTTTTTTTTATATTAGAAAATAATGGACCCTACCAAGAATTATTGTAGTGAACATATCGAAGTTAAAAATGCATTTCCCTATGTCAGAGTAAAATGACGTAATAAATAAAAGAGTACATAAGTTGAAAGTTCATTGAAAAAATGTATAAATTAGGATGTGCATACGAATGCAAAATAATGGAATAAAAACCCTTTTAGCTAATTCATCCATCCATTCTTCAGGCACTCTGTTGTCCACTATGATGTAGGCTCTGGCCTACAGAGTAAACAAGAAGTTGGATGATGAACACAAGGTGGTCTTTGGCTGTTTACAAGGGTGATGAGATTTTGGAGCAATTGCACTAATGCTTTGAGTTGATCTTCATAACTCAATTTTTGTAGCTTCCACAATTTGGAGTGTAGTCATATTGTAAATTCGAAAATTTGGCTAATAAATAATAGTTATGTAGGCCCAAGGGTTGGCTCATTTAGTTGAACCATATGCCAAAAGCATGTTGTTTATGGGGATGACATAGGTCACAGGTTCAAAGCCAGTCGAGTCTGTCAGGGTTTCTAGTTGTTGTTGTGGCTGGTGGTTGTCCTGCTCTCCATGGTGGTCTTTGGTTGTTTACAAGGATGATGAGAATATGGAGTAGTTGCACTAATGCTTTCAGTTGATCTTCATAAATCAAATTTTGAAGCTTACACAATTTGGTGTGTAGTCATATTTTAAATTCCAAAATTTGGCTAATAAATAATAGTTATGTAGGCCCAAGGGTTGGCTCAATTAGTTGAACTGTCTGCCAAAGGCATGTTCTTGATGGGGATGGCATAGGTCATAGGTTCAAAGCCAGTCGAGTCTGTCAGGGTTTCCAGTTGTAGTTTTGGTTGGTGATTTTCCTGCTCTCCATCTAGATATTTAGGGGAAGGGGGGGTGGGGGGATCTTGGGAGGTTTTCTTTGAAAAAAAAAAGTTATTCATCCTTTTCATATGAACCATGAATCATGATGTAATTTCTCATACTTTATCATTTAAGAAGTAAAATATTGAAATATATTTGCATTTATATTGTTTTATATCTTCTTTATCTTCCATGTTTTCATTTTTTTTTTTAATTTCTATTTTTGGGGATTCTCGCTTCCCAGTTCCTAATATTTTTTCCATCCGCGTTCTTGCTTCTGGCAACATTGTTATCAGCTACATTAACAAGAGGATTTTAGATTATTTCTGATGTTTGCATCAATTTTTTTTCAGCATTATTAAGAGCAGTAACAATACAAAGACTGTTTGTCCCTCCTTTAACAATTAATAAGCATAATGGGGATTTATTGTACATTTTATGGATTGCCTTGTTTTCTTGGTTTGGGTTGTCATCATTGTTGTTTGAGCTTATCACTAGCAGAATGATTAAGTGAGGCAGCTGCTCCAAGCACCTCTCCCAGTGGCTACGTAGCACCTTGTTGGCATCCACTTAGTTGCTTGTTCTCTTTGAACCATCAGTGTACAATCTAATCTCCTTGACTTTGAACTTAGTCTTGCATTGAACTGGGAAAGCTGGAAAATGTGGTCAAGCTTGCAGCAATGTTCTATCCTTAACTCAATATCAACAGCCCTCTTGTCTTCCTCATGCTTCCACACTCACTTAAAAAACTATGCCATAGCTTTTTCCATTGCCTCCCTGATGATTTATCTCACCTCCAATTTAAAAAACAAAGTATTATCCTGCAGTCATTGAAATCTCTCACCCACACTGACAAGTGACTCGTGAATTTATTGTTTGAGGAGCACATGTTCAAGGAAAATTTTCACTTCCAAAAGGGTTTCTTAGTATCATTCCACATGGAGGACTCTTCCTGCCTATGAACATATTGATTTTCAATCTGGACTGTCTCCTTAGAGGATTCCCATCATTTTTAATTATGCAATTGACAGGCAGGACCCTCTTCCCTCACAGTTCCTTGAAAGAGCATTTGGGCTTTGCTCCTCTCCTTTATAGCCTTATTTTGATTGCTAATGGCTAATAGAGACTGAGATAATGCAGAGAGAAAGTGAATTAACAAGCCCATTTCTTCTCCAGGTGTGAAAACAAATAGAAAATTCATAAGAATTAAGTTATGATTTATACTACTCAGTAATGGCTGCCACCATTGTCGGAAATTATGAAGGGATTTTCAAATCAGACCATAAATTTCATGTCTTGCAACTTAAGGTATCCTGCCTTAATCTTTCTAATTGAAAAAATAGGGACATCTATGTCAGCTCCCCAAGGCCTAGTGTTTTTTCTAAGTCTCAACATTTTGACTTACTATTAATTTCAATAATTAATTATTCTTCCTTTGAACCTCAGGTTTTGAAAATATTGATGTCATATAATTGCCACTCAATGGCATGTTATAAAGCCAATCAGCAACCTTGTTGGCTGCTCTTGTAGCATAATGAATTCTATTCCTAACCTTTCTGCTGAAACCTCCTTTTAATCTATTGACATTGGGGGTTCAAACTTCCAAATTCGAGAAGAAATGCATTCTGTCATCACAACATTGATTATAATCTGAGAATTCCACTCCATTCCATTGCCACTCTTTCCAGGCTAGGCCTAGGAAAAATTTAACTCCGCTATAGGATCCCTCATTCCTACTTGATTGTTGATGTTGATTCCTATTTTTTCCATATAGACTGCAATCATCACCCCATTCCTGCTCGTTATTACCCTTCCACTAACTGCTCTTCTGGGATCTGTTTTTGCAGCCCTATCAAAATTTGACTTAAATTGTCCTCCCTTTGGGGGTTCCAATTTGATGATGACTAGCAAAGAAGAAATGAAGTCTGTATAGGTTACTGAATATAATATTGAGCATCTCTTATCAATAATTCACCCACAGCTAATAGCTAGTCATGTACCTCATTACACCACATGGAACAAAAAGTAAACAGATAAATGGAACAAAAAGTAGACAGATAACTACATTTTTTATAACTTACACTTAATCTTCCTAGGGAAAACAGAGCAGAGACTCTCAATCACTGCCAAATCCCAATGAAAGAAGAGTGGACCAGATAGCCACAATTGCCAAACAAGGCAGCACACTAGTGAGTGCGGAATTGAAGGAGAACTAAATACTAGTCCTGATTATCTTTCCAAACAGATTAGAAATAGTGTAATTTGTGTGCTCACCTGTCTTCTAGATCAACCGAAACCCCATCTTGCATTGAGAGTTGGAGTTAATAGATTCTGCTAAAGCAACAAAGGTTAAAGCCTTTATGGTTGATACTACTACAAGGACTAACCAAATATCCACCTCGCATCCTTGCAAAATGGCCTCAATGTCGCAATGTTATTTTTTCAACACATTGGGCGAGGGATGAGCCCCCCCATCCTTGTGGAATATTTTCCTTCCCACCATACTTTGACCATAGGTATGATTGCATGATCTACTCTAGATGCTGAAATTGAGTCTTACTAGGCAACCAACAAGATACATAATAAACGTGTGAGGCATAGAGGATCTGTCCAACCCCCTTGTCAACTTCCCATCTAATGAGAGGTCCTTATGATGCCAAAATCAATGCTTTCTCTAAAATTGTTGAAGACATGATACACCAACTTTGGATAGCCACTGGTGAAATCCCCACTTCAAAATTTCAAATGCAATGCCTAGATACCTCACAATTACCCTCGGTCGAACATAAGTCCAAGTTGTGGGAATCTAATAGGCTGAGAGTCTAACTCTAACAACTAAAAAATTGTCTCGTGGTCACTAACCACACAAAATCTAATGTAGATCCAAAGATGTGCAAACAAGTATGAGCACCATCAACCAAGCTCTGCTTAACACATTGAAATAAAGGATCCATTAGCAAAATGATTGTTGACCATGTCTGACCCATCAGGATGTAAGATTTCCTTCACTTTACCCTAAATGCCAGCAACTTCAAATAGGTGAGCCAAGGCATCCATTGTCAAATATACAAATCTGTGGCAAAGGGGCACCCTTGAAAAATAGATTGATTTAGCAAAATTTTAGGGGATAATGAGCTACTAACAAGGAGAAATATTGATGCATTAGAGAGTAGTGTGTTCACCATGGCCACACATCGTGGTCCAAAATTTAGGTACAGCTATTCAAGAGGATCTACATTCAAGTGAATTGCATGCAGGTTCAGTTGTTCCATATCATACAAACACAAAGCTTTGGAAAGATTGCAATCTTGGTGAATATCTACTATCAACTTTATATGATATCAAAAAAACTATCTGCCAACAAAATGTACAGGAAGCTTACAATGATGCAAATTGGTGAAAAAAAGAAGCCCATAGCTTATTTAAGCTTGTTTTCCTAAGCCTTGAGCATAGGGAACAAGTTGAATATGTCTATGATGCTATTTCATTGTGTCTTAAAATTTTGTAGAGACCCCGAGTTACCAGATGAAGTAGATAAGCTTAAGAAATACTTAGTAGCGACATATCATATCAACTTATATATTTTCCGTTCCATACCTGATTCATGGGCCATAAGTCAAGTTTTCCCTATAATTCCTTTGCATCAGTTGCATGAGAAGCCAAATACACAGGAAACCTTTGCTAATTTGACATGTGACAATGATGGAAAAATAGAACACTTTATTGGACCTAGTGGGAAGGTTGAAAGTGTGCTCTCTGTGCACCATTTGTGTGAAGGAGAACCGTACTATATGGGATTGTTCCTTGCAGGTGTTTATTAGGTATCCTCGACACCTTTAATCATCTTCTCCATGACGAACAGTATGTCAGGTTTAATGTTTAAATGGCCAGTCTAAAATCTGTGTAGGAAATATTGGGAAGTTCTCACAACCTATTTGGTGAAATTATTGTCATTCATGTAAGGTATAAAGGACCTGACATTGTAGATAAAGCAAGTAACAACAAGGCCAAAGGGAAATACGGTTTGGAATGAATAGTGCGGCGTCAGACGGTAGTTTCAAGAAAAACTAACATGTCTATGATGAAGCTCCAATTTGCATAAAACAAGGTTGGTAGCCACTGTCTCAAGCCCATTCCAAGGCCTCTCGAGTCTAGATTACGTGTCTAGAATAATTGGACCCTGTACAAAACCTGTCTGCTCTTGTTGAACTACCTTCCATGCAATTGAGAGCCATTTCTTTATCTAGCCATGATCTTGTATGAGACACCGAGGAAAGTAATGAGGCTCCAACCTCCAATAGTGCCCCTAGCTACATTCTTGGTAATGCGTTTACTAAGGCCTTGTTTGAGAGATTTAGATAGCCTTTTAGAAGAGAAATTTTCAGCTATCAAACAATAGAAATAATCGTGTATTGTGTTCAACATGGCCTTGTAGAAATCAGAATGAAGGCCATCCATTCCTGATGAAAAAATCACAACAAAGGCCATCCATTTCCAATGACTTGATATTCTTCATAGAACTAAGAGCTAAAAAAACCCCTCTCTTTTGAGAAGTCACTATCCAATTTGACTCAATCACTACACCAATAGATAGAAATCTTGCATGGAATGACTCTACAATGAGCGTTCCTAACATCCACCACATGATCCATAAAAGCATTAAGAGGAAATATTTTGAAAATTAAATTGGAACATGCTTTTGACCTTTGTTTGATCCTTTGCAAGAGATCCATCTCGCTGATGCAAACAAAGAATCTTGTAACTGTCACTTTTGTTTTCAAGTAGTCAAAGTAGACTTTGGAATTTGGATCCTTCATCCCCTTCAAATATCCACTATAGTTGAGAATACACCCTGGCACCCCTTGTAATGCAGTCCCTTTCCTTACAAACTGTCATTTCCCCTTGAAGGACCACATTGTAGTGATCCCTCTCAAGGAAAATGTGTATCTCCTTAAGTGTAAGCAGAGCATCCTGCAACTCTTTTAAGTTTTTTACTTTTGCGGGCCATCATTCTGTCTCACCCATTCTATTACAAAGAAGACATTTCTCATACCCATCCTTATTTTTCCTTTGCTTTTCAAGATGATGTCATATGATTTGAAATATCACATCCATGCAGTGTGGTCATCTGTTTTCTTTGAGTTTTCCCCATTAAAGCACTAGTATCACAGATTGTTAAAATGGATCTATGGTAATGATGAAACTGTAAACCAAAAACAAAGCACAAACTCTAATATTTTTAAAGATTGAAGGGGTGAATCCACAGCTACTATCCTGAGCTGTTTTCTTATCTAACATAAAGACTGCTTGTTTCTTGTTTCTAACTAAGTCAATGCCCAACATTGACATTTATAAAAAGGCTAAGATACATTGATGATTCTTGTTACCTCACAAACCTTCACTTTAAGTGGTAAAGCCTTAAAACACATGTACAACCTTTAGGGGAACTAAGAGGGTTTGTTTGTTGCCACCACAATATTTTCCTCTCTTGTGTTCTGTTGTCTATCACCTGGAACAAGGGGGGTTTCCTTAATTAAAATATGAGATATATTTACACATAGATTGTGATGTAAGACTGGGATTAGTGGGGATTAGTGCCTATCCATTTAGGGCAAATGGAATCAAGCGACAACCTTTATAGGGTTTGAAATTGTGAATGTGGATGGCACAATAGTGCTGTTACAACATGCCAAAAACTCAACCTATGAATTTTTTTTCTAGATTGCAGAAATTACATAGAGAGCCCTTACAAAGGTGCTCCTTAATACACACTCATGGCAACAAAAGGGGTGATTGTACTAGAATCTGCAAATGTGTCCTACCATGAACTAAAATGACAACAGTAATTTGTCTAACTCAATAGTAATCGGCAAGGGAAATTGATAGGAACACCTCAACCAAAGCCCTTCTTCAAATGACAGAATTTTTCCTAATATGAAGCCTAATTTTTTGGGAAAATTTTAATGAATTTCCAGCAATAGACAAACAACAATATGGATGCAATGATGAACTTGATATTACAAAAGAAATCCTTGAAATTTCTTTCTCTAGTAGATCTTCAACTAGGCTCACAAGGGAATTTCCCATTAATCCATCCATGCCTTTACAATGGATAGAGCTTCTGCATGATGCCTTTTTTAATCCCCACTAGGATTAGTGGGGATTATTGCTTATCCAATTAGGGAAAATGGATTCAAGAAGCAACCTTCAGAGGGTTTGAAATTGTGAATGTGGATGGAATGATAGTGCTGTTACAATTGCCAAAAACTCAACCTATGATTTTTTTTTCCAGATTGCAGAAATTACATAGAGGGCCCTTACAAAGGTGCTCCTTAATACACATTCATGGCAACAAAAGGGGTGATTGTACTAGAAACTTCAAATGTTTCCTACCATGAACTGAAATGACAGCAATAATTTTTCTAACTTAATAGTAATCGGCTAGGAAAATTGATAGGAACAACTCAACCAAATGCCTTCTTCAAATGATATAATTTTCCCTAATATGAAGCCTAATTTTGTGGGAAAATTTTAATGAATTTCCAGCAATAGACAAACAAAAATGTGGATGCAATGATGAACCTGATATTGCAAAAGAAATCCTTGAAATTTCTTTCTCCAGTAGATCTTCAACTAGGCTCACGAGAATTTCCCATTAATCCATCCATGCCTTTACAATGGAGAGAGCTTCTGCGTGATGCCTTTTGTCATCCTCCTAGCCAAAATTTTCCCATGAAATGTGCTCATTTGACCAAATGCTAGGGTTTGTTGTGCCACGTGTATGTCTTCTCATTGGAATGCTTTTCAAGGCAGTTTCTTCACATCCACTCACATTAGAATAACATTATCTAACAAATCAATGGGGAGCTATTTAAGATGTGTACTCTCTTGATCAAAGAAGAACAGGAAGGATTTTGCACTTGCCTAGGTTTAAGCATGGTATGATGTGCATTCTATTCCAATGCTTTATTTGGTATACCATTCTATGGATGGATTGAATGATTTTAGGCCTAACAAATATACTTTGCAATATGTGTCAAATTTGAACCTTCTTCATATGTTATTATCCCTACTCCTATTCATTTATTCCTTGACATATTCATCCCATTTTATTATGGTTAGTAAATATGCCTTTTTTAATGAAGTGGGCTTACTTGTGGCATAAATGCCATGACCAAGGTGTATCTATTTCATCAAAATTATGCAAGACATTGCCTAGGACCAACTGCCTAGGCTTAGTTATTGATGAGATATTGGATGATAACACAAATTGACAGCATTAAATCACGACATCATGTTCTTGAGGAGAGATTACACTTGAGTCTCTGTGTTGATAGCACATTTGATTTACCACTTGATCACAACCCGCTTGACAAACATATTTTTGCAGGCCTCAAGGAGAACACGGGGTGGCCCTAGGTCCATAACATGTACACAACTGTAATCACTTCCTGATGGCATAAGTTCAATGACTACCTCCACGTTCTAGGTAAAATTTATGTGAATGGAACTTGGTCGATAGTGTTTGCCTCAAGGAGAATGTGGGTAGGCTTTGGTTTGCAATATACGCACATGGTTCATCACCTCGCAATGCCATAAGTTCAATCCCTTCCTATCCCCCATGGGTGAAGCCTCTGAGAATGGAATCTTGACCAAAGGTGTGAAACTCCTTGCTACTAACTGCTAGTCCCAAGCCTCTCGAGCATTGGTTTATTCTTCCCATATCTGGATGTTCTTTTTACATTTTTTATCAAACTTATTTAGTTATTTGGCCTTTTCTACCAAGGGAGTCACATTGGTCAAGCCTACTTACACATCCTTTATCTAGTAAACTAATAAAATAAGGTAGGTTTCAAGTGGAGAGACAGAAGTGGAACCAACCAGTGGTGTTGGAACCATTTTTTTGATTCATCACGAAAGGTAGGGCTTTAGATAATGCATTAATTCCAAGAGTACATTTGTCTTAATTCCAATCTAGTGGGGAAGGTGTTGTGGGGTGCTCAAGGTGATGTGACATGGTAGGATGGCAGGGCGGTTAATGAATTGTATACATTTAGCTTTAAAACATGTTTCTCTTAGAATATTTTGATAAGAATAGCTCTCTGTTCATGAGGAGTCACATATGGAATTTCATTGCAAAGGAGCATTTTTCTCAGCTTTGTTATTGCCAGTTACATCCTCCCCGTTCTGGACTTATGGATAATTTTTTTTGAAGGTTTTGTGGCTCCCATGATACATGTCTAGTGCACTCATCAAATGCAAGGACTTATGGTCAGTTGTGGGCAAAAGCTATAGAATTCAACACAATAGACTATTCAACTACATCTTTTGTAGGTTAGGACATGTGGACAATTCAACCTAAAAAGGTGATGTGATGGGTGCATCTGCTGTGGTTACAAATTACAAATCCTCAGGTGTGGACAATTCAGCCTAAATAGGTAGTGTGATGGGTGCCGCTGCAGTTGTTGTAAAGCCTTAGGAGTTGTGTGTGTGCCATGAATCATGAGGGATGAATTCACATTTTGTACCCATTTATTTCCATAAGTCCCTAATTAAGTATTGGTTTAAGACTCAAGACTATGTTCTCTAATGATAACCTCAACTCATAAAGTTGTATATGATATCTCCTTTTCCTTGACACAAATATTTTAACTCTGAACCTTGTACTTGTTCCTTGACTCAAATATTTTTCTAATATGATATAAAATGTTAAGTCATGTTGAAGATGGATTTTATTACTATAATTTTTAAAATTTAGAGCAATATCTTCATAGTTGCAATCTGATTTTCTGCAAGATTTTTGTTGAAATATGACCTTGGTAATTTTAGTGTATTTTCATATGTTTGAGAGAATAAGTAAAATGATTTAAATTCTGAAACAACCAATCAACAATTCTGCCATATCTGTAAATATAATAGCTGGTTAACGAGAACCTTATCATTTCTTTCTTGGATTCATGTTTTTTGTCTTTTCAAGGATTAAATTGGTAAGGCATTAGTAATTTAATTATGTTTTTGATTGTTGGCTCATGTTATTTGGGACATGCAGGTCACATTGTACCATCATACTCTCACAATAAATATTGAATGATGAAGTGCCTGAGCAAGCATTTTAAAGGTTTAAGTCACAAAGTGTCAGATGGACACTACGTAGGGGTGCATTTGGAGATTATAATGTAATTTGGCATGTGCCTTCTAATGCCATGGTAATCCCTAATTCATCAGAGTGTATTGTCTTTTAAACTTCAATCTTCTATATATTACCTCTAACAAAGTTAGCACCATGCTAGTGATTAATTTGAAACTGTCTTTAGTGGAAAAATTCATTGTTTTTTAGTGGAATAGTTCATAATTTATTCTTATATTTTTTTTGCAAGTGTATTAGTCACGATGATAAATGTGTGGTTTACTATAGAGGGTTCTCAGTTCTTTCTAGATACGCTTTTCATCATTTTCTTTGAATACTTTTGTAGTGCTTTACCTTTCATATTTTTCCATCTGTTCCAGTATTTCCATGAGATAATGATTAGTTGGGGTGTGGCAAGGTTGTTGTCATAGCCTACATACACTAATCAGTGCACATTATGGACTTAAAATTTCAATATAGTGTGGCCAACCTTAACATAGGTTCATACCCTATTTCACTATAAATATCACTCCAAATTTTATTGCTCATCTTATGTTATTATCTAATTTCCTTAGTGATGTAAAGTTACTTCATCAAATTCAATAGATGTTAGGAGCTTCATTAGTTAGATCTTGTACATTTCAGAAATTGAACATTTGTGGTTGACATTAATTGTGTTCCTACCATTCCTAGATTACCATTATCAACATGGTGGAGTTTGTTAGTGTTCTTTTTTTGAGTGAACTTGAAGGAGACACTACACAAAGAGTCCCCATTGCAAGGATTTTAGGAAGACATAACTTCTACAGAGAAATGACTGAAAAAAGTGACATCTATAGTTTTGGAGTGGTGATCTTGGAGCTCGTGACGGGAAGACAACCAATAGATCGAGAAATTGGAGAGGATGAAGGTCTTGTGAAGTGGGTGTGCAATAAAATAGAGAAAAATAATGGATTTCTTGAAGTGTTGTATCTTGAGTTTGTGGATTGCTTCAATGAGGAAATGACCATGGTTTTGAAATTAGGACTCCTTTGCATAAGCACCTTGCCCATAAACTAGCCAACAATGAAGAGAGTAGTACATTTGCTGCAGGAAGCCATTACTAAGCACAAGGCCAAGGCAATTGCCAAGGATGAAAAATAGTCTCTTCACTAGTATGTGGAACCCACAATTTGAATTGTATATGCATGATGGTAATTGTATTTGGCTTTGGAATTTACTTCTTTACATGGCCTCCATATTTACTTCCACTTTTTAGTTTCTAAGTTTGTTTAGGTTTTTAATGTATAACCTTTTGAATCTGACCTAATACTAATATCCAAAATAGAAGCTTGCCTTTGTAACTTTTTGGGCATCATTCCCCACGACAATCCAATGGTTAGAGGGTGCATCTATCTACCCAATCGTGGACCATTTTGTTGTTGTGTTTTTGATAAATCTACCCTCCAAGTTAATAATTGTGGTGGGTTGGCTAAGACATAGACTTTTCTCTCTATTAAACACCATGAGGAAAGCACAAATCGATACCATTGTCATCATCATCTATGTTAGCGTCCTATATTGATCTCATCTTGCTCTACTCTCCTTGGGCACAAGCATTTAATTGTAAACCAGAACACTGAAGCTTTCATTGTAATATAGGTGGAAATCAAGATGATTTTAGTGGTTGCTGCATGAGATTCTCATTATCTTGTTGTCATAAATGGTTATTTCGTATAAGTTTAATTATGGCCTTTGGCCGTTTTAAAATTGTATTGTAACATGAAAATGTTCATTTCTAAAATTTACATGTTTTTAAACATTCCTTGGATTAAATCCCTATTAGTATGTATTCAACCATTCTTCGTATTAAATCATGACATGATAGGACAACAAAATTGCAACAGGGAAATCATGTTCCTTCCTGAAATTATAAATGTATTTAATCATTAGTATTTTTGGTAAATATTAAGTATTTAATCATGAATAGTTTTGGTAAATAATAGGTATCGTAGAGGAAATTAATCAATTGAGTTATTGTCTTTTTATTATGTATATTGAACATGTTATTTCTAGCAACTTTTGATATTCCTATATCTTTTATTACTTTGGTGTATCTTTGCACCTTTAGGGGTAATTGATAGTTTAAAGTTTAATATTTAAAGGGTGCTAGCTCAATGGAAGATCACTTGTTTTACAAGCAGGAGGTTGGTGGTTCGATTCCATCATGCCCTGATATTCATAGGGAATAACGACGATCAATTTTTGGTGACGAATGCTCTTTTGACCATCACCAATGAGCTTATGGTGACATTTTTCAACCCTCACCAAAATATGAAATGGTGACGGTCAATGAACGCCACCACATATACACATCAATAGTGACGACCATGAAAGGTTTGTCACCATAAATCATTGTTGTTGATATGAAATGGTGAGGGTCATTGTTTTTCATTATAGTCATTATTCGTGATGGATATTGATATCACCAATGAGCTTATCATGACATTTTTTGACCCTCACCAAATATGAAATGGTGATGGTCAACGAACGCCGCCCTATATATGCACCAATAGTGATGGCCATGAAAGGTCCATCACAAAAAAATCATTGTTGTTCATATGAAATGGTGACGGTCACTATCCGTCATTATAATCAATATTTGTGACGGACCTTGAATGTCACCACAACACATACTTTCGGCGACGCCACCTTTGGTGACGTTCAATTTTTTGGCGATGGAGGCTATTGTCCATCACCATTGCTCATATGAAATGGTGACGGTCACTATCCGTCATTATAAATCATTATTGGTGACGGATCTTGAATGTCAAGACAATGCTTATACTTTCAGCGACGCCACCTTTGGTGAAGTTCAGTTTTTGGTGACGAAGGCCCTTTTGACCCTCACCAATGAGCTTATGGTGACATTTTTCACCCCTCACCAATGTCCTTTTTTCTTGTAGTGTTAGCATAAAATTTGGTTAAGTGAGTCCTTCTTGTGATGGCATGCCCCTAATCTATGAAGGTTTATCATCCCAAGACCTTTAGGGTATCATTTCCCAAAACAGTGTGTTTCATGAATGTTTTGATTCCTATATTCTGTGTGCATTTGTGAGAATTACAATCATTTTATGAGCTGATGAGAAGATCGGTAGAACTGTGGTGTGACATATTGTTTCTAGTAAAATTATTGTTAAGGTTTCAGAGTGGACTGACCAGCAGAGTGAGATATTTGGAGAAGAGTGAGGACCGTTAGATCCAGACGCAGATCAATAGTGGAAATTAAATGGGGTAAGTTGTTTTTGATGCGATGTGATGTGATTGCAGATCGCATAAGATAGGGTGAAACCATTATGTTAAGTTGTAAAATGCGCGAAATTCTGAAGCAAGATAAGTTTTGAGTTGCGAATATGTGATGCAACATTATCATCGCAACTTCGCATCGGCACATTTTTTTTTTTACAGTGGGAGGTATTTGTGAAAATTTACGACATGCAATATCATATGTTCTCTAATCTGAGATGTATGTATATTTCTTGGGAGTGATTTACAATATATAAAAGGGTTAAAATTTTAATGAAGTGACTACTGTTGAATGCTTCCTTATGTATGTGGGCCCATAACCCATACGTCCACGATATTATGTTAAATTGCAGTTTCGTGCTGCATCAAGTGGTATTTATATTTTTGTAAAGGAAGGAGGTACAATTATGTTGAATATTGGTAAAGCTTGTGGTATTTATATTTTTGTGGAGGTAGTAGCCGAATAAGGTGAGAAGATTTGCAGAAGCCTAGAGCTAGGAGTGCTCAGATGGTTCCAGAGGAGAGAACTAGAGAGATGTCGACGGAGTAAGCTTAGAGGAGAGAAGCTTAGTGAGGTAAGTGTAGCAGGGAGGACTTGCTATTGCAAATGTTTTTTTTTCAGCTCCTAAATGCTATCACAGAAATATCGCAAAGTCAATTCCACAGAGGATGTGGGTAGAATTTCTAAAGAAGAAGACTTGTTACAGAGATGAAGAAGGAATATGACCAGGAGGTCATAAGATTTTTGTACCTTGGGAGTCTGATGTAGGAGAATCAGACCACCGTTAATCATAAATGAAATTCAATGCCAGGGAGGGTGAAACATGGATAACTATTTGTAAATGGGGAAAATTTCCATGAAACAAAGCTAAACTGATGGAAGCGATAAGTCTCTAGAAGATTTCATTTATTATAATTATTCACCATGTAATCAAACAAAGAGATTCCAAGGGTTAGTTGAGCGAGTTGTGGCAGAAAAACTCGTGGATATTAGATGATCCACTCCTTTTTAATTCCTTTATAAAGGAATTCTATATTGTATGTTGAGGAGTGGAATTCAATGTAGCCTAAGGGCATAAGTGTGATTCAGGCCATAGTGGACTTAGACTGTATTCGAGCTCAGAAAATAATGAAATTTGTGTGTGTCGTTTTATATCCAAGATTAATCTAGATTTTGGATAATCTATGTGTTTCATGAATGTTTTGATTCCTATATTATGTGTGCATTTGTGAGAATCGAAATAGTTTTATGAGCTAACGAGAAGCTCGGTAGAACTATGGTGTGCCATATTGTTCGAGTAAAATTGTTGTTAAGGTTTCAGAGTGGATTAACCAGAAGAGTGAGAGATCCATAGAAGAGCTAGCAGTGAGGACCATTAGATCCATGCTCAGATCAACGGTGGAAATTAAATCACAAAAAAAGTGATTTCACACATTAGCAAGTTTTATTTTTAGCATTAAGACATTGCGGGGTAAGTTGTTTTTGATGCGATGCGATGCGATCGCAGATCACATAGGATAGGGTGAAACCGTTATGTTAAGTTGTAAAATGTGTGAAATGTCGAAGAAAGATAAGTTTTTAGTTGCGAATATGTGATGAGACATCTTCATCGCAACTTCAAATTGGCACATTTATTGTTTACGGTGAGAGGTATTTGTGAAAATCCGTGGCATGCGATATCGTATGTTCTCCGATCTGTGCTGTATGTATATTGCCTCAGAGCGATTTAAAATATGTAGAAGGGTTAAAATTCCGATGAAGTGACCACTATTGAATGCTTCCATATGTACAAGGGCCCATAACCCATAGGTCCATGGTATTAGGTTAAATTGTAGCTTCGTGTTGCATCAGTTCGATTAGTACCTGGTGATAACTGAACTTCAATTCAATCTTGCTGAACTATTAGGCCCCCTTGAACTGTCAGAAAGGTCATAAATACATGGGATCGGATACCTATTCTTGATAATTAGCTTGTTTAATGCTCGATAGTCAATACATAGTCTCTAGGTCTTGTCCTTCTTCTGTACCAACACGATCGAGCTCCCACCGGGTGATGAACCTGGCCTGATGTGCCATCTCTGAAGCAGATCCCGAATAGGCTTCTTGATTTCATCGTTCTCCATAACAGAGCATCAATAGAGTGGACCATTGGGTAGAGGCGCATTTGGGGTCATATCAATGGAGTGCTTGGACTGAAATTGTAGAGGTTCCCTTATGGATGAGGTGAAGATGTCCCTATACTCCTCCACAACCTTGTCCATTTGTTGTTGTTGTGTAGAGGAGCCCTGTCTGGAGGTCGTGGCCACAATATTCTTTTTTCCCTGAGGGATAATTGATGATCACCATTGTTAGGTGCATTTAAAAATTTTAATTTCCACCTTTTTAGCCATATTATTCTCTCTTTCACACATTTAATTGCATTATAGTCATATTTTTCTTAGTATAGATGGTGTATTAAGGGTGTCATACTTTGAAGGCCTAAGGTGGTTTAAATGTAGTAAAAACAAGAGAATATGCCATTTTTGTTGAAGATTACACAATCAAGGCTAGGAGTTGAGAAAAAGGAGTGATTTTAGTGATTTTACCACCTCCTTGACTCCTAAAGGAAGCTAGGGGATCCTCAAGATTCTCCTCCAACAACTCAAAATCAAAGGAAACTAAGCAAGTGGAAGAACAAGGGGAGCCCAACTCCACTTCTATCGAGTTCCAAGGATACTATTATCATCAAAATGGGACTAATTGGGTTGTTCAATAGTAAATTTGATGTAACTATTTAAAACCACTTGGGGTTGGAAGTTATCCTTTACAACGAGAGAGGGCTCTCTCAAGAAAAAGGTAAGATATTCAATAAAAAAAATTATAATAAGGATGAATAACTCTTATATGTTTTTTAGATGATTTTTGCAAGTGGAAGATGAGTGAGGGATACCATTGGGCATGGAGCAAGCATGGAAATTCAATTACAAATAAGTACCATTCATGGAAACTGAGGCACGTGAACTTTTACAAAATAAATCTGAAAACTAACATAATACATAAAGGAATTTTGAGCGTAATATTTTATGAATTCCAAGTAATCATGTATAAGCAAGCTGAATCAATATTCAAAGGAGAAATGGATGCAAACACATAAAATCTCAATCATAATCTCATGTCTGAACAAAACACTTCTGCAATTGTCTATTAACTGAGTGTAAACAAATTAAATAGTATCTTTGGTCATTACATCCATCAACCCTCCTATAATTCTAAAACTCTCTCATTTATAGAGTGAGGACTCATAAAAATGGATTTCCAGATGAGCTAGCTTCCAATTCCTACCTAAGAGACCTATTTCAAATAAGATTACATCACTTGGAGACTTCCTAGTGATATATTTTGTTTCGTAGAGTTTGAATACAAAATGGACTCTTGTTTCATTAAATAGCTCAACAATTCCCTCTAATAACCCTTATAAAATGAAAATAAATTTTTTTCTGAGTGTACTAGACTGTTGATGCGTCATTATGCCATGTGGATGCTGTGTTGGACCTCTTCCAAGTAGAATTTTAAATTTTTTACACAAATCTGGCTAGTGAAAATTCTGAAAAATAGGCCTCAAAGATGAGTGCATAATTTCCAAACACTGATGGATTTACAAAACTTGAGAGAATTTTTTGTAAATGGGCTTGTGTTGAAGAAAAACCATATCTAAATTTCCAAAATTATTTTTCATTTGGTTGTAAATTTAACTTTAAGTTGGCTGCTAAAACAATCATGTACAAGAATTATCGTAGCGCTCATTTTGTAGCAAACTCCAAAATCCACCTTTTGCATAACCTTTGACCTTTCTGACTGTTGGAGGGTATTCCTTGGGACTAGAAGGTAAAAAAATGCTATAATCCACCTTTTTTCTGAAATTTTTGCATAATTTTTTCCTCAAAGAAACCTACAACGAGTTCGTAGTGAAAACTTAGCCTCAAGCCTAGAGCTTGCTATGAACTTGCCTAGTTTCACAAAAATTTTCTCCTTCTTCCTCTTTTATCCTCAAAAACATTTATAAAGGTTGTATATGCCTGGTTATGATAGAATAAGACAAAATGTGATAAAAAAATGTGTGCCCTACCATGTTTCATGGTGTAACAGTAACATCTTTCATAATCATTTTAATACCTTTTTCTTCAATTCAGCTTGTACCATATGTATCGAACCAAAATGACATGCTGAGGTGTTGGCCAACTGATACAATGGAGTTAAGACCTTTTAAAACTAAGTTAAGATGGTGAGTTCTCCAATTGATGAGTTGGAATGCTTTTTTGACTTGATCAGTTGTTATCCACATGGAGTTTAACTATTGAGCTGCCCCCTTAAACAAATGGACCAATGATATTCATAATCTTATTTGATGACTCAGTTTCCTTATTTAATGTGTTGAATGCCCCAAAAATATCACAAATTCATAACGCTGAAAAAACAAAGGATTAGGAATTTTCGTAGCAAATTTTGACTAGTTTACACTGATTTCACTACGGATTTTCGTAAAAGTGTCAAATTCACTCTAATGACCAGATTTGCTCATGCATGAGATATTTTTGGATTTTTCTTTGACATTGATCCCTATCACATGAATTATGACCTTCAAGACCCCTCACATATGTGATATTTTTCTTTTAATTAAAAATTTAAAATATCCTACTCAACCCTAACTTAACCTAATTAACTCATGACTCAAAACAACCCTAATGATTATCTTGGATAACAGAGACAAACCACCTAATTTTCAGGGAGTTGTTGGTAGCTACCATTTAGGATAAATAGGACATTGCAAGATCTCCCTAGGATTCGATTTTTTGGAGATGGTCTTCCTCTAAAGCCACAAGCTATGCTAAACGTTCCTCCATGATATCAGGCTACACCATATTCATAAAGGTTGCGATGCATAAGCTACGAATAATATATTCCATGGGCATACTGGCCTCTTTTCCATAGACCATCCTAAATGATGTTTTCCCTATCAACTTTTTGCACGTGGTTCAGAAGGCCCAAAGAACAGATGGGATGCGCACGTCCTAGTCGCTGTGATCAGCATTACAGACCTTAGTCAATGCATGCTCCAAGACTTTATTGAATACTTCAATTGCTCTGTTTTCCTAAGGATGATATGGAGTTCTTTTCGCATGATGGATCCGTAATTCTTCCGTCAAGGCCTATATTGTCTCATTAACAAAGTGTGTACCTCTATCGCTCATCAAGATTTTTAGACATCCAAATCCAGTTAGAATTTGCTCAAAGATGAAGTGCACAGCGATATATACAGTGCAATCATTCACTTCTTATGCTTTGGACCACTTGGTTACATAGTCAGTGGCAGTTATAATGTAACGCACACATTTCTTCTTTCTGGGTGGGTTGATAGGTCCCACAAAATCAATAGCCCATTTGTCAAATGCTTAAAGGTCATTTACAGTTGAAGGAGCATCTCATCTCTACGTGATGGTCTTCCTGTTCGTTGGTATGTATCACAAGCTTTACAATAGTTGTGAGAGTCAGTATGCAGGGTAGGCCACCATAGTCCAGCTCTTGAGATATTTTGCATCGTTGCTTTCCCTGTGTAGTGACCTCTTGCTACCCATTCGTGGGCTTCTGCCAAGATAGCATGTTGTTCATGCTTCAGGACGTACCTGTGATCACTTCATCTGCTCCCATATTATATATATGACCTGTGATGATGATAAAATTCACAGCACGGGTTACCAAATCTGTTGTGAAAACAGCTCCAAAAATAGAAGAAAAGAGATATCAACGCCTTAGAAATAAGCCACTTCGAGGGGGCAACCTCCAATACATTACATAAATGAAAAATTCTTGGATGATTCAAATTACAAAACCTCCTTTCTATATATAGGAGTCCATGTGGCCACAATGTAATCCTAGCCGACCTAACGATAATAATTTAAGGGCACAATAATAACAATATGGGGGTTACAGGGGTACAATAATAACAATAATGGGGTTACACTAAAAACAATAAGGGACTATACTAGTAATATAGGGACCTAAAATTCTCCTCTCCTTCAAAAAAGTGTTGTCCTCAACGCTTGAGTAGCTCTGGGTGCTTCTGTAAAAAATTCTCATCCTCCCATGTAGAATCTTCAGTGGGTAAGTTCTTCCACTTGATGAGATACTCTGAAATTGATTGATTATGTAGCTGTTGAGTTCCTTTTTCCATGACCTCTCCAGGTTGCAATATGATTTTTCCTTCCTCATCAAGTTTTGGCAATATTGTTTGAACTGGAAGATTTTCACCTATAACCTTCTTTAAGCATGAAACATGGAAAATTGGATGCACTCGGGAAGAAGCAGGAAGCTCCAATTTGTATGCCATAGTACCAATCTTTTGCAACACCTTGTAAGGAACATAGTACTTTGGCAATAATTTATTATCCTTCTTAGCTTGCTTGAGGGACATTTTTTTGTATGGTTGTAGCTGTAAAAATACCTAGTCTCCTACATCAAAACTTCTCTCGCTGCGATGTTGATCTTCTTGTTGTTTCATTCGATTTTTTGCCAAATTCAGGTTGTCCTTTAAGAGTTGGAGAAATTCTTGTTGATGTTCGATGTGATATTCCACTGCTTGAACCTTCGAATTTTCTCTTAAAGACGATGTGATGGATGATGGATGATATCCATAAAGTGCCATAAATGGGGTCATTTTTTCTGCAGTATGGAAGGAAGTGTTATACCACCATTCAGCGAGAGGTAACCACTCGACCCATTGTGTTTGTTTATCAGATACAAAAAAATGAAGATATCCTTCCAAACATTTATTTACTATCTCGGTTTACCATCGGATGAGGATGATAACATGAGCTATGATCTAATTAAGTACCCAAGCAGAAAATAACTATGTCCAAAAATTTCCAGTAAAAATGGGTTCTCTGTTGCTCACAATAACCCTTGGGTTTCCATGTAGCTTTTGAATTGTGTCCATAAATGTAGTAGCAACTTTACTTGCTTTAAATGGATTAGATAATGCACAAAAGGGTGCATACATGGTAGGTCTATCAACGACCACCATGATGACACTCTTTCCTTCGGACTTAGGTAAATCTGTGATAAAATCCATTGAAATCTCCTCCGAATGTTGACTTGGAATGGATAAAGTTTGTAGAAGACCCACGGTCTTAATTGTCTCAACTTTATTCTATTGGAAAATCAAACATTCTGCCAAAAAATTTTGAATATAAGATTTAAGGCCATCCCAAAAAAAATCTTTCTTCACCCCGTGGTAAGCTTTTAAAAATCCAGTGTCCTCATAAAGGAGAAGTGTGCAATTCCAAAAGAATATTTTGTTTTAGTTGGGAATTCTTACAAAGATATAAGCGATATTTGTACCATAAGGAATCATTTTTCCAACTAAATGTATCAGATGTACTAGGATCTTGCTACAAATTTTGAATCAGTGTCCACACTTCCTCGTCCTTCTTCCATTCATCATTTCTTCGGTTATCCAATCTGGTTGGATAATAGAAATGGCACAAAGAAATGCTTCCACCTCTTCATTCTTTCTTAAGAGTGCATCTGGAATAACATTTAGCTCCCTTTTTTTGTAGATTATTTCAAAGTCATAGCCCAACATCTTTGTGACCCATTTTTTCTGCTCTTCTAAAGATAGTCTTTTTTCCAAAAAGTGTTTGAGACTATCATGATCAATTTGTACCTTGAAGTGTCTTCCCATTAGGTAAGGTCGCCATTTCTTTAGTTCATGTAGTATTGCTAACATTTCCTTCTCATAAATAGCTTTCTTTAAATACTTTCCTTTGATTGGATGAATTTCAAAAGAAACGGTTCTTTCTTCTTGCATTTAAACAACACCAATTCCATTTCCTAAGGCATCACATTCCACAATAAAGGTTTTTGTGAAGTCTGGCGTAGCTAAGACTGATGCTAGGAACATTTACCCTTTAAGATGTTCAAATGCCTTAGTTGCTTAAGGAGTCCATGAACATGCATATTTCCTCAATAATGTTGTTAGAGGTGCTAATATTATCCCATAATTATTTAAAAACTTGAGTTAATACCATGTTAACCCAAGAAATCCTCGCAACTACTTTATCAATTTGGGGACATTCCATTCCTTAATGACTTTAATTTTGTTAGGGTCTACCTTAAAACCCTCGTGAGATACAATATGACGAGATATTCCACCTGCCTTGCTCCAAAGAAACATTTGGATGTTTTTGCATATAATTGTTTCTCTGATAGTTGGGCTTCTGTCAACATGTTGAACATGATCCTTCCAAGACTGCGTAGATTGTATATCATCAAAAAATACTAGCACACATTTTCTGGAGTGGTTTGAAAATGGAATTCATCAATCCACGGGGAAATGTAGAAGGTGCATTGGTAAGGCCAAAAGGCATGACCAAAAATTCATAATGACCCTCATGAGTTCAAAATGTTGTTTTCGGAATATCTTCAGTCTTCATTCTAATTTGATGATATCCTGAATGAATATCCAACTTGGTAAAATAAATTGTTCCATGTAATTAATCCAATAATTCATCAATCACAGGAATTGGAAATTTATCTTTAATGGTGAGCTTATTGAGCTCCCTATAATCAGGACACATGCACCATGATCCATCCTTCTTGTGCACCAATACTACTGGAGCAGAGAAAGAACTTTGACTAGGTTGAATTATACCAGCCTCTAACATTTCTGCAATCATACATTGAATTTCACTCTTTTGGACATAGGGATATCTATAAGGCCTGATGTTTGGAGGAACACTTCCTGGAATCAAATGAATAGCATGATCATGATCAAGAATAGGTGGGAGTCCTTTGGGAGTTTCAAACACCTTGGAATGATTGTCCAAGACTTTTTGGAGATCTGCAGAAATAGATGATTTTGATGTTGGAACTTCTAGTGAGCATAATTGTGCAATTACGCCTTTTTGTTCTTTCTTTAGAAGCTTTGTCATAACATTAGAGCTTATTATCTTTCCCGGCTTCCCTGCAATACCCCGTAATTCGACTTCCTTTCCTTCTGAAAAAAAATTTTCAAGAAAAGTTCTTGAAAATTAAAAGCTACCATCCCCAAAGATTGT
The DNA here is from genome assembly GCA_034641835.2 of Pinus albicaulis. Classification (NCBI taxonomy): domain Eukaryota; kingdom Viridiplantae; phylum Streptophyta; class Pinopsida; order Pinales; family Pinaceae; genus Pinus; species Pinus albicaulis. The sequence goes on from CM076581.1 coordinate 706,374,256, forward strand.
AACCATTGTACTCCTAGTACAACATCAACACCTCCCATAGGAATGGAAAGCATTGGACTATTCAATACATATTCCCCCATGGTTAGCTTGATATTATGGCATATTCCAGAGCAATTTATAGTTCCTCCATTTGCAACCATCACTTGACATTCTAGTCTTGGGTATAGGAAACAATTCAATTCCTTGGCTACCTTACAATGAATAAAATTATGGGTACTACCTGAATCAATCAACACTATTACCTTTTTCTTCTTGATATGTCCTTCTATCTTGAGAGTTTGAGGAGTGGTAATTATTTCCAATGCATTACATGATATGGTCGGACTCATTTCTTCCTCTTCTAGGGTTGGTTCATGGTGTATATCCTCTTGTTAATTTTCTTCCTCTAAAGGCTTAATGGGTGTTAAATTCTTTTTAGGGACCATTTTAGAAACCGATACTGATATCTATTCTACAATATGCCCTTGGAATCAATTCAGCTTAATTCTTCAAACAAGACTTATGCAAATTGGGAAACAAATACACACCTTTTACTTGCTTTTGCAAAGCTCTATATTGAAATTGAATTATCTACATAATTGAATATCCTAAATATCTGAAATTTGGCCCTGTAGTAGTCCTCTGAAGCTTCTTTCAAATGCCACAGGTCTGACTTGATTTTGATTCTTCAAGACAAAGTTATGTCCAATGTCCAACAATGACCTAATTATGGACTGGTTTAGTAGAGTGAACTTGTACTACTTGCCACGTGTCACTGTTTCCTCCTTTTATTTTGAAATTTATAGAAAGGAAACTATAGTCTGTGTACTTCCATCCACTTTTCACCAATGCAAATCTGATGCTCATAGAGAGAGTTATGAATATTTTACCATGATCAACTCTTTGAGATGAAATTAGGGAGCCTGAAAAATACCTAACTTCCACAGATCATATCTATGAAAATATTGCGAACCAAGCTCTGAAATTTTGTGACAATGTTCCTCAGGATCTTGGATACACGCTCTAAAAATTTTAGCTTCTGAACCTTCATATAAAAAACGTTATAGCGAAAATGTCGCGATGACCTGTTTAAGGGAAATTCAAGAGCCTTCAAAAAGCCCTACCTTCCACAAATCATATCTCCAACAATATTGCAAACGACGATCTCACATTTTGTGACAATGTTCCTCAGGATTTCGGCTTCGTACCCTAAATTTTTTAGCTTCTGAACCTTCATAGAAACAAAGTTATAGCGAAAATTCCACGATGACCTGTTTGGTGCAGAGAAACCCTAGAATCCAAAGCTCTGATACCAAATGTTGTGAAACCAGCTCCAAAAATAGAAGAAAAGAGATATCAACGCCTTTCAAATAATCAACTTTGAGGGGGAAACCTCCAATACATTACATAAATGAACAATTCTTGGATGATTCAAATTACAAACCTCCTTTCTTCTACATCTATAAATTGTAAAGCCCATAAAGGCAAAATATATATATATGAGAGTGAGGAAGAGGGAGTGCCTGAGTGAGAAATATGTTTTTGTAATCTCATATTGAATAAGAAGAAAGTCGATACCTCTGTTTGGTGGATGTAGCCCAGATTGGTTGGGTGAGCCATGTTAAATTCGTTGTCTCTATTTTCTGTTATCTGCTATGTGTGAATTTTATTTAATTTCCGCTGTGCATACTCTACCAATTGGTATCAGAGAAGAAAGATATCTGGTTTGATTTTTGCAAAGGTATATGTGCATAGAATTTGTGTACACTTTGTGAAACTAATTTTAATGCAGGAATTTAATGGCAGAGGGAGGCAATTTGATGCATTGATAGAGGATCGAGTAACCTAGGCAGAGTAGGGAACAGAGCTGAGGAGCTCGTGGAAGGAAGCTAACAACTGTGTTGTATGTAGGGACAGTGGGCACTGTCTTGAGTCAACAGAGGTGGTTTTGGGCATAGAACTACCATGCTCCCCTTATACGGTCCCCATTGTTACAGTGGTTGGATCGGGCCACGAAACCAACATTGAAACCATTGCTAAAAGATGCAACCACGGGTGGGAGACCAGAGCCGAATTCATCTTCCTGAAGAGTTGAGTTTATTTTTTTTGAGACCAGAGCTTGCCATCACTGGAGCTGGTTTAATATTTAATGCAGTTTGTCGATCATCGATTGAAGATACCGGGGACTGTGTTGAATTGATGTATTCAAAAAAATTCCGCTCAAATAGTTGTATTCATATGTGCAAAAGGTAGAACATAAATGGTTGCACCAATTGCTAGGTCACCTTAGGGATCATTGCAGAGAATTATGCCTACTCCTCCTGCCAACCGAACTATTTTACCTTTCTAAACCAGTGGATTGTCACCACAATCGATGCCAACATGAGGATATACACGCGTTCTAAGGGGGTTACTTGAATAGAGAAGAGTTATTGTTGTATGGGAAAATAGGTATAATCACGCTTTATGGCAAATTTCAGGTATCCTAAAATGTTTTTTTGATAAGCTGCTGTGTGTGATATTAATGATAGTGTTGTGTGAAGATTTCCTTGTGTTTTGTGAGAAGAAGTTAAATTAGCTATGTCAAAAAATCAAAGTGCTCGGTTTGAGATCGAGAAGTTTAATGGGAGGAATAAATTCAAAATATGGAAAGTCAAGATGCACGATTTACTCGTACAACAAGGTGTGGCGAAGGAACTTTTGGAAAAATCCAAACAACCTTTCACCATGACAGATTACGAATGGAGTGACATTGATGACAGAGCACTGAGCGGAATATGATTGCGTTTGGCAGATGATGTTTTATTTAACATCGTGTTAGAGAAAACAACCACTATACTATGGACAAAGCTAGAAAAATTGTACATGACTAAATCCTTAACGAACAGGATTCTTCTGAAAAGACAGTTGTACAGCTTGCGCATGAAGGAAGGTACAACAATAACCGATCATTTGAATACTTTTAATACTCTCTTGGTGCATTTAGATATCATAGAAGTAAAATTTGATTCAGAATATTAAAGCTGTAACTTTATTATGTTCTCTACCTGAGTCATGGGATCATTTTGTTGCTTCTATAAGTCGTAGTTCATCAAAAACCCTTGAATTTGATGATGTTGTTGGAGCTATTCTATCTGAAGAAACCAAAAAAAGTTCAAATTTAGAAACCTCTACATTATAGGCAATAATGGTTAGAGGTCGATCTAAAGAAATATGTTTCAGTAAGCTAGACAACTCTCAGTCAAAATCGAAAGGGAAGAAGAGTAACCTAAAATGCTGGTTTTTCGGCAAATCGGGACATTTGAAGAAGGACTGTTGGAAGAGGCAGAAAAAATCCAAAGGAGACTCTTCAACAGAAAATAAAGAGGAAAACATGACAGATACAGGTTCGACATTCGGTTCAGGTATAAGTGATGAAGTTTTATCAATTAATTTTTCAAATCATGATCAACATTGGCTGTTAGATTCTGGTGCATCCAATCACATGTGCATTCATAAAGAGTGGTTTAAATCTTATAAGTCAATCAATGATGGAATAGTTTACATGGGAAATGATTTCTCATGTAATGTTGTGGGAATTGGGAGCATCCATATTAAAATGTTTGATGGGACAATCAAAATCTTAATTGATGTAAGACATGTGCCTGAACTCAGAAAAAATCTTATTTCTCTAGGAGTGTTAGACACAAATGGATATAAAACTTTTATTCAAGGTGGAGTAATAAAAATTTACGAAGGAATCTTATTAGTAATGAAATCAAAGAAGATAGGAAATATTTTTCAGTTAGAAGGAAGAACAGAGTCAGATCATGTTTCAACTGTATCTGAAAACGAAAATGATTCTATTCGACTATGGCATCAACAGTTGGGCCATGTGAGTGAAAGAGGAATAAAAATCTTATCTAATTGTATGTTACTTCCTAGTTTAAAATCTTCTAAGTTAGATTTATGTAAACATTGTATTTATGGGAAACAAAGCAAGCATAAATTTAAAACTGGAAAACATACTAGTAAAGGAATCCTTGATTATATCCATTCTGCTGTTTGGGGTCCATCTCCTACAACCTCGTATGGAGGATGATTATATTTTGTATCTTTTATAGATGATTTCTCTAGAAAAGTATGGGTCTACATTTTAAAAAGAAAGTCTGATGTATTCATAGTTTTCAAAGAGTTTAGAGCATTAGTAGAAAATATCACTAGAAGAACCATTAAATGTTTAAGAACTGAAAATGGTGGTGAGTTTACTTCAAAGGCATTTGATAATTATTGCAAGGAAGTTAGAATCGAAAGACATAGAACTACTGCTTATACTCCTCAACCAAATGGAGTTGTTGAATGCATGAACGGGGCTCTCTTAGAAAGAGCAAGAATTATGCTAAGTAACGCAAATTTGCAGAAGGAATTATGGACAGAAGCAGTATCTATGGCTTGTTATTTGATAAATCGATCACCATCAACTACAATAGGATGCAAAATTCCTCAAGAGGTATGGAAGGGTCATCCTTGTGATTATTCTAAACTAAAAGTTTTCAGTTGTGATTTTCTCTAATTCCGAAACATCAGTATTCTAAATTAGATCCTAAATCAAAAAGATATATCTTTGTTGGATATGGTGATGGGATTAAGGGATACAGGTTGTGGGATCCTACTACTCACAATATCATCATTAACAGAGATGTTAAATTCAATGAATCTTCACTCAATAATCTAGATGTAGATATTAAATTGAAACAGGAAAATGTACCAAAGTTTCAACATATTCAGTTTGAAACCAGTTCAAATACTAAATATAGTAAAGATGAACAAGTTTTAGATGAAGATCATGAAGAAGTTCCTACAAATAATAATTAGAAAATTGTGGAAGAACCAGAAACATATTTAAGAAGGTCTACAAGAAACATATATCCTCCTAAAAGGTATGATGATTATGTTACTTCAGTTGCTTTAACCTCTAATGATGATGAACATTTATGCTATCAGGAAGCTGTAGAAGGTTCTAACAGTGATAATTGGAAAGAAGCTATGAAGAATGAGATGAAGGCATTATACAAGAATGCCACATGGGACCTCCTAGAACTTCCCAATGACAGAAAAACTGTAGGACGTAAATGGGTTTACAAATTGAAAACGGGTGTTGATGATAAATAATACAGGTACAAAGCAAGGTTGGTTGCGAAAGGTTTTTCTCACAAAGCAGGAATTGACTTTCATGAGATATTTTCACCAATTTTTAAAATTGTTTCAATTTGAATTGTGTTAGCATTAGTTGCTTTACTTGATTTATAATTACAACAACTAGATGTTAATACCATTCTTACATGGAGATTTAGATGAAAAAATTTATATGGAACAATCTGAAGGGTTTGTTCAAAATCGCAACAAGAAATTTGTCTGTAGGCTCAAGAAATTATTGTATGGTCTGAAGCAGTCGCCGAGATGATAGTACAAGAAATTTGATTCTTTCATGATGAGCCAAAATTATATAAGAAGTGAATATGATCATTGTGTTTAATTTAAGAAATTAAGTAATGGCATATTCATTATCTTAGTATTATATGTTGACGATATTATTTTAGCAAGAAAAAGCATAACTGAGATCAATAGGTTAAAGGCTCAGATGGCTAGGACGTTTGATATGAAAGATCTAGGAGCAGCAAGACAGATTTTGGGCATGGAGATTTTCAGAGACAAAAGCAATAGTAAGCTGTGGTTATCACAACAGAAGTATATTGAGAAAATACTCTTAAGATTTAGTATGAACAATGTGAAGCAAATTTTAGTCCCTTTAGCTTCCCATTTTAAGCTTTCTTCAAGTTTTTCCTAATAAAAATGAAGAAAAGGAATATATGTCTCGAATACCATATGCTAATGCAGTAGGAAGTTTGATGTATGCGATGGTTTGTACACGACCAGATATTTCACATGCAGTTGGGGTTGTTAGTAGGTATATGGAAAATCCAGGGAAAGAACACTGGGTAGTAGTGAAATGGGTGCTTTGGTATTTGAGAGGCACAAGTGATTATTGTATCACTTATGACAGAAGTAGTGAATTTGTTTGTGGATATGTTGATTCCAATTTTGCAGGTGATTTGGATAAGAGAAGGTCAACTTCAGGATATGTCTTTACTCTTGCAGGTGGAGCTATTAGCTAGATGTCAAAGCTACAAAACATTGTTGCTTTATACACTACAGAAGTAGAATACATAGCTGCTTCACATGCTTGCAAAGAAGCAGTTTGGCTGAAAGGTTTGTTTGGTGATTTTGGTAGGTTGCAAGACAACAAAAAGTTATTTTGTGATAGTTAAAGTGCAATTCATTTGGCTAAAATCCAGCCTATCATAGTAAATCAAGAATATACCTATAAAGTACCATTTTGTAAGACAGGTTATCACTGAATGGGGAGTCTCTCGTGAAAAAGTGCATACAAAGGAAAACTGTGTAGACATGTTCACAAAACCAGTTTTATTAAAGAAGCTACGATGGTTTCTAGCTTCTCTTGGCTTGCAGAAAAAATGAATATAATAAAGAAATAAGGTATCAGGTTAATTTTTATCAAGGTGGAGATTGTTGAGATTGTGTATATTAATTTGGCTACAAATATCATGGATAATTCCAACAATAGGATTTTTTCCAAATCTGAAGGCATCAAATCCTAAAGATAATATAACAATCCTATTTTCTTGTGATAGGATGGAATTGAATTTAATATTCAGTTTTTCTTATACATCTATAAATTGTAAAGCCCATAGAGGAAAAATATATATATGAGAGTGAGGAAGAGGGAGTGCCTGAGTGAGAAATCTGTTGTTGTAATCTCTTGTTGAATAAGAAGAAATTCGATACCTCTGTTTGGTGGATGTAGCCCAGATTGGTTGGGTGAACCACATTAAATTCGCTGTCTCTATTTTCTGCTATCTGTTGTGTGTGAATTTTACACTGTGCATACTCTAACACTTTCTATATATAGGAGTCCATGGGGCCACAATGTAATCCTAGCCGACCTAACAATAATAATTTAAGGGAACACTAATAGCAATATGGGGGTTACATGGGTACAATAATAACAATAAGGGGGTTACACTAACAAAAATAAGGAACTATACTAGTAATATAGGGACCTAACAAAATCTTTCTTCTGTTGCATTGAATAATCCGTAGGTGCCATGCCTTTAGTCAGGAATTGAATGATGTTAGCGAAGTGTGCATCAAATACATTAATAGAAAATAGCTATGCGTCAGGCAATCCTTCTTCCAGGTTGGTCGGTTCCTCACCACTCTCAATTCAGGACAAGTGATCTGGCCCAACATTCAACTTCCCTAGCTTGAAAATGATCTGAAAGTCGTATTCCTGGAACAGCAAAATCCATTGGCAGATTTCCCCCCCAACACAGGCTTATTCACCAGGTACTTCAAAGTTGAATGATCTGTAAACATTTTGAAGTGTCCCCTTAATAGATAGTGTTGGTACTTCTGTAATGCATAGACCATGGCCAATCCCTCCCACTCCATAGTGGAACAGTTGCAGTCCACACCAGAGAGTTTTTGACCAGAAAATGCAACCGGGTGATCAATATCTCCGTCTCCAGGCTGCGTAAGGACTATGCCTAGGGCGATTCCTGAAGCATTGATGTGAACATGAAATACCTTCGCCCAATCAGGAAAAATGAGGATAGGCGCAGAGACCATCTTTTCCTTGAGTAGCTTAAAGCTCTTCTGACACTTGCCATCCTAAAAAAATTGAAACGTCCTTCTTAAGAAGTTTTTCCATAGGTGTTGTGATCGATGAGTACCCCTAAATGAACTTTCTGTAGTAGCCTATGTGTCCAAGGATCGAATGCAGTTGTTTCTCAGTTGTAGGTACTACCAAATTTATGATAACTAAAACTTTGGCAAGGTCAACCATCAGCCCCTGTCGGCAAACTATATGTCTGAGCAAGATTCCGAAGGGTACACAGAAGAAACACTTCTTGATATTGAGGGAAATATGGTGCTTTCTACAGGCATCCAACATCATGCACAGGTTCGACATGTGCTTCTTCACTAAACCGAAGACAATCCAATCATCAAAGTAAACCTCGAGAAATTTGTGGATGAACTCTTTGAACACCGCGATTACTACTCGTGAAAAGATAGTAGGGGCATTTTTGAGTCCAAACGACATTACCATATACAGAAAGAATCCCCATTGGGTAGAAAATGTAGTTTTGCTACGAGCTTCAGCCACGATTATGATCTGATGATATCTTGAGAACCCGTTAGTGAATGAGTATGCTTCTTGGCCTCCTATGCTATCTAGGATTTCATTTGAGAATGGTGTTAGAAAGGGATCATGTACGCAGACATCATTCAATTTGTGCAAGTCCACACAGATTCAGATTTCCCCCTTCATCTTCTTCTCCTGAACCACCATTGGGCTTACCCAATCTGACTGTTTGACCGGTTCGATGATACCTACGGTGAGAATTTTATCGATTTTATCCTTAACCTTCTGCTTATACTTAGGATTCAGGCGATAAGGGCACTACTTCATAGGGCGAACATCTAGTTTTAGCATGATGCGCATAACCGCTAGGTCCCCTGTGATCCCCTTGAGCTCTGAAAACTTCATCGGGAATAAGTCTTGATATTCTATGAGAAATTATGCAACTTTTCCTACTGTATCATCATCCCAGTAATCCCCAATTTTAGCCAAATTAGGCTGCTCTTCTGTGCCAATGTTGACTTCTCGCAGCTTTAGAGGCTTCGTAACATCCACAGTTTGTAGTGGAGGTCCTGCCACTACGTACTCTCCCTCCGACTCTAAGATAGAGACATTGTGTGGATCCTCATCGCACTCTTATATGGTTATATTGTGATAGTTGGCAATATCCTGCATCTGTGTCTCCCATGTCGGTACCCCAAGTGCTGCATAGAGGCGTGATTCATCAAATACAAACGTATCGATATCCTGCAGAGCTTCATCAAGCGCCTTCGTTACCCCTGTTAGCCCAAATGTCCCTATAAATTCATCCTATAATGTTTCCCAGTGGTGGGTGCACTGATGTAGCTTCGCATCTAAGTACCATGCAGTGGGAATTGGTCCCAAGGTATGAATAAACAGGTGAACCCATTCTTCTGTAGTCTGGTCACACCATATTTCCATCCAAGCGAATAGATGCTCGCGCGGGTCTCTAGGGCCATGTAATGTTTTTACGTCCAAGTGGGCCAGAGGTTCGAATCGCAATATCATCATATCCTGATACTCTTCCCAATCCTAGAATTCCCCCTTATGCATGTCCCACCACCTCGAAGGTGTTGCGTGCATTGCTAGATTAAGGTCCCATAGCCTTCACTCTCTTGGAACCTCTACTTCGAATGTTTGCAAAAACTCCTTAATACTACCAGAACCATCAAAGTAGGTTAGTTCTCTTACCTCTGAGGAGATGCATCAGAAGTCCTTTTTGATCCTAAGGCATCATAGTGCAGATACATCATGTAACCAGTTTTTCCAATTTTCCATTTCTCCGTCAGAGTCAGAGAAGCATTCGCTATCCTTCTCCTAGCAAAGCACACCATCGGCTGTAGGATTGATCCAATATTCATCCCACATAGTTAACTTATAGATTTGATCCACATCCTCTTCTTCGCACACTGGTTTTGTATATCGTTTTCCTTCTGCTGGGTCCAATGGTACTATTACCCATGCACCTTCATTTTTGAACACCATGCTTCTCTTCTTAAAATTAATAATACTGCCCATATCTATAGCCCAGTCCAATCCTAGGAGAGCAGGATAGGGGTCTGCATCTTCTACAATCTGAATGACCTCAAAGTCTGCCTAGACCTTAACTCCTATGATATCCACCACGATCTTCGATAGCATTCCCAATGGTACGATCTTCTGTTGATTGGCCATGTGCAACTGGATAGTGGACCATTCCAACTTAGGTTCTCCCATTCGCTTCCAGGTTTTCTTGGTTAGTTCATTTGCATATGATCCTAGGTCCAAAATAACATGATCCATTTCATAATCACCGATTTGTGCCGTAAGCCTCATTTTCCTACCAGTGTGTTTCTTATGTTTGCATAGTTTGTGCACATCCTTAACTTCCAGGGGTGGATTATTTCTTTTTGCGCAGCTGTCTATTAGTGCTTTGAGGTTTTTGATGGCCTGCTAGTTGCGCAGTAGCTTCATACATGCCTACAAAAATGGTCGGACCTCGTCTTCTGCTTTGATGTTTTTGGGGTTCTGAGAAGTAGATGCCTCATTCGTAGCAAAGTATTGTCATGCTGTGACAAAGTTTTCCTTTTCCTTCTGTAGGTCTGAACCTTCTAGTTTGATGACTATTTTTTGAATCAAAGGCTCAGCCACAGCTTTCTCTTTAGCCCCCCTAGTAGCCATGCCACTGCGTGTTATGACATTAACACTTGGTCCTTCGTCTCAAGGTTCTGCCTTAACCCTTTACACATTCTGCGTAGGTGTCTGCTGATTTTCCTACATCTTGGTGATCATAATCAGATAGTCTTCGATCACATGGTCCAGCTGTCTGCAATATCTGCAGGACTATCTTGCAGGGTTCAGGCAGTCTCTCGTAAAGTGTCCTACCTATCTGCAGTTATAGCAGATCAGTTGTCCTCTTCCACTACCCGCGCTTCCACCCCAGCCCCCTCCCCTGCCCCTAGCTGGGGAGCCACCTATGCCCGAGGGGGATCTTGGTGAAGAAGGGTCTGATTGCACCCTATATAGGTTTCCTTTTTCTATCATCAGATCATAAGTCCAGAAGCTATGCTCGTCATGTCCTATGGATCTACAAAACCTGCACCATTGTTGCTTCACTTATGGGACATACGCACCCAGGCAAGGGCAGTGGTTAGTATCATGTAAGCCAACTGTATGATAGTCAGCACACCATAACATTGGTCCACTTGGTCCTAGACGTAACGGATAGGGTCCCCCCGCTTGTAGGTAGTCTGCCAGTAGTGGGCATTGATCCTTGGTATGCCCTGAAACCCTACATTGTATACACCATAGGTCGGTGCTAGCTTCTTTCCCTCGGTACTTTCACAGGTTCTGGATCTCCATGTGCATCATCTCCAGCTGTCCTTGGATTTGTTTTACTCCCAACTAGGTATCATCTCTTGGCATAGCTTCCAAATTCATAGAAATGTCCAAGGATTTTTCCTGCGATTCAATGGCTTGATGACCCATAGTTACACACAGGTGAGGCAGTAACATAGCAATGAACCATTCCTTATGCTTCCCATCATCATACTGAAATTATCCTTCTATGATTACCTTCTTTAGCCACTGGTCAACTTCCCATACAGACTTAGAGGGTCCTTGCTTTAAATATTTCATATTGTTCACTATCTAAGAGTAGGACTTTGGCTTTTTAAACTGTTGTTTCAAGGAATTCTTAATCTCTTGAATGGTCACATTCACATGCTGAGCTATGTATCCCATATACCAGTCTAAGGCTCTTCCTTCAAAGGCAATGGATAGCTGCGCTCTTTTCACAACATTGCTAGCCACATTCTACGTAGTCCATACCGATTCTGTGACAAACCAGAACCGATGCGTATCTTCATCCCCTACGCCCTTGAAGGTAGGTAGCTTCATGTATGAGTCCATATCGTTTGCTGATGGAGGTGGAGGTACGGGTGAGTTCTTACCCCTGTGCTGGTTTGAAGGTGGTGTAGATGGAGGGCTATGTGTAGCCGAATTTCTTACTAGACTATAGATAGATCTATCTCCTTCTTGATGAGTTCTATAGTATTTACCACTCTGTGTTGTACCCTTTCTCTGATCGGAGATCATTCACTTTGCATGACTGCACAAAATTCTTTTTTCTCATTATAAGATCTTAATCACTACTGGCAGGGTTTTTAGAAACTTACCTCGAAAACCCTTGAAGAACCTCTGTTCTACCTCAGAATAGGACACAAACTGGTCAATTTCAAATTCCATCACAAATCATCCCAGCACACTATCTACCCAGTGGTCTACCATACGAGTGATGGTATTTTCAGTTCTTTCTAAATGCTGGATCAAATATGGAGTCCACTACATGATCCGTTCGTCCTTCCAACATGTATGGAAATATACGAGCCTTGCCAACCACTCCTGAAGCTTGGTTGTGAATGTCACGAAGAAAATTCTGTAGATCTCCATGAAAATGTACTTATTCTTCCACTTCTCTATGGTCAACTTTGCACTGCGATTCTATTTCACCATGAATTCCTGAAATTTCTTTTCAAACCACTCTTCGATTTCTTTCTTCTCAGGTCTCCAATTTTTTCTTGGAATTACCCGATCTCTCTCTCAAAATTCTCCCGGTCCAGGCAACGGAACCATTTTCTGGGTTGAGGGGTCCTAACCCAGGTTTGGAGGTTAAGGATTGCCAACAAACCCCTATACTATTAGTGCTTTCGGCAGTGACCTGCTTGCGCAGGCCAAAATCTCACCCGAAGTAGTATAGGAGGGTACTGGAACTAGGTTTCTGTACCCTGAGAGAGAGTAGGTAAGTCAAGAAGATCTGCGTTCACAGCCTATCAAGTTCGCATGAAATGGATCTATTTGCAGGGTTGTTGATAGTATAATCGCAATATATAGATCTAGTATCATGCATAGATCTAGTTAATAACTTCGCATCCACGTGTGTATCAATAGTGATCAGCATACATTATCATAACACATCATCAATATATTACAGTTATACCATAACATAGACAAATCCATAGCATAGATAGAAACACAACAGTATTTGTAACAGATCCCAACAGTTTGCATCAACGGTAATATATCAGATTGGATAACACATAAATACCTTAACCATATCTGCATATATTAGCATCCAAAATCCAATACAATATAACACAGTCAACAAGAGTCCTTACCCAAATGACCCAACAATAGATCTAACAATTAGCACTTAGCATCAGACCTTAATAATTTCTCCCTTAAGACTCAAAATGTTCATCTATTTATATCGATTTAGCCTATGCTTCCAATGGTCTGCAAACTGTGGTTTGCGGACTCTTGGTCTATGCTTGACCCATTACAATGCATTTGGGGCTTTGACCCACCCCAAAACTCCTGCGTGAGACTAAATAATACCAAAAAAATACAAAAATGTACAAAATTCACAGCTTTAGGGGACCCTATTCCAGCACACATCCTTCTCCTCCAGCAAGTGAAATTTATTCCTCCATCATCATAGGAATTCAGGAAATGCAGCTAATAAACCTTTCTTTAAGTTAGATGTCAAATTTTGTCTACCCATGTATAATGGTGAAATTAATGCAGAGAAACTTAACAACTAGATTACGCAGCTTGAAGTCTACTGCAACATTCAATGTATTGTGGAGGACGAGGAAAAGATCCAGTTGGCTTCTCTTCGACTGAATGGCACAACTCTCATCTGGTGGGAGAGAAAACTTCAAGGCAGCAGTAATTTGGGTAACCTTCTTTCCTCATGGTCAAATTTCATTGCTGCACTTAAATATCAATTCTATCCTTTGGGTTATAAGCAAAAAGCCTTAATGGAGTGGCAGTACCTAATGCAAGGCAAAGGAAAAAACATGCAAAGCTTTACCGAGGAATTTAGAAAACAAGAACAAAGTTTGGGCATTTCATTAGATTCACCTGAAGTTGTAACTAAGTACATTGGGTCATTACATAGTTACATAAGGCATTCATTATTGGTTTTTGAGCCTCTTACCATCGATGAGGCCAATGTGAAGGCCATGCACATAGAAATCAGAGGAACGCATGAACAAAGTGACCACCCAAAAAGGGTTGTCGTAGCCAAAAGAAGGGGAGAAAATCCCTCTTACACTCATTGTGAGAAAGAGGGTCATGACGAAGAAAATTGTTGGAAGCTGCACCCTGAGTTGAGACCTAAGAGGGATGAAAAAAAGGGGAAGAAGAAGACCGCCACCACCATATAGCCAAACCAAGATTCTGAATCCGAGGAAGATTAAAAGGTCACAACTGCAAGATTTTCATGATGTAGACCAATTGACCTGGGGTTCGATTCCGATGATGAAACGAAGCTTGCAGCCTTTGGAATCACTGTAGAAGTACCCATAGAATTGGGTTCTGATTCAAGTGATGAAACAAAAATATCAACACATATTGTACCAAATATGAAAAGGACACTTACTGTGGTAGAGTTCCAAGAACTTGAAGAGATTAACCAAGGCATCCACGTAGAAAATGGTGAGCTAATAAGGCTCCTAAATGAATCAAGGGAAGAAAAACAAAGTTTACTATGCTAATTACAAGCTAAGGATGAGGCCTTGGAAAAGTTGCAACACAACCAACCTGAGGTAAAACAAAACCCTTCAATTTCATGTACTTTTCATGATGATGAATTCACTGCTTTTGAAAAAAATACTACAGGGATCGGGTCCAAATTGCTGAAGAAGGTGGGGTATCAGGGAAAAGGCCTCAGAATCCATGGCCAAGGCATCATTAACCCCATTGAAGTTGATGAATTTTCGCATCGTGTAGGAATCAGATACACCAGAAAGGAAATGGGAGAAAGCTCCAATACAACTAGTGACCATCCAACGACAGACGAGGAAATACCTTCCTTACAGTCCAACGATAGTGAGGGCTCCATGAACACTTATCAGAGGAACACCAAGGGAAAGCGCCCCAAGGAGACCCAAAAAGTTTGGAGTAAAAATAATCGTTGTAGTCATTGAAACGAAGTGGGAAACCAACAAGCCAGGTGTCCAATGATCCATGCTCCAGAAGCATCGATAGAGGAGTCGAAAGGTGAACATTTTCAACAAATGAATCCGCCCCATTCACGGTGGTCTGCTTTATTAAGTTGGTTTTTTTAGAGGTAGTATCTTGTTATGGACACCATTTTAAATCATATATTGCAAGTAAATGTAAAATGTGATCGTGTCTCCCATCACTTCGAAACGCAACGATGATGTTTTGGCCTTTCCTTATGAGTAGTTGAGGTATTGATTGATTTTATGTAATCCTTGGCCAAACAGTATGTGCTATAAAATCTTGGCTAGGAGGGCTTGTTGAGTGATGTGTGGTGTGCATGATTGCAAATTATGTACCATTTTTGCGTGTAGGAGACTGAAAGTATGGTTTTGAGTGTGTTAATGCTTTTGGGGTCTAAAAGCTCTTTAGTGGGGAGGAATGATCCAGGTGGATCATACAGTTTCAAGTACAAGTGGATTAAGCGAAAAGGATTAAAACTAAAATTGATTGAAATATGGCAAACTCAGTGTCAAGTTGAAGATCTCATCTTTCTCATTCCAACGACACAGACAATGCTCAATTCAAAGTCCATATAAGGAGTTAGGAGCAGTCAAATTTTTGGGTTGAGTTGGGTGACTGGGCAGGTTAAGGAAGGCACAATTTCGACCTTTTCCGGCCATCGGATTTTTGCCAAATCTGGAAAAATTCCAAAAAAAATTGTGGCCTCTTTAAAATGAATCCTACGATCAAAATCCAAATTTTTAAAAATGTCCAATTTGTTTTATTTAAAACAAAAAAAATATTTAAAAAAAGGAGGTGGCGGGCCACCACCCCTGCCACCCCATACAACACATAACACATAATAGTATTTATGGGCTGGCAGGCCATAACCCCCATCGGAACTCCCTGCTCCATTGACCGCATTAAAAAACATATGTACGAGGGGTGGTCGGCGGTCAACCCTGCCACCCCCACATAACCCTTACATACCATATTAATAATGGTACCAGTGGAGAATCAAGGGGTGGGCCGTCCAATGCGGGCCTGACCCCCCCACCTTTATGTTTAAAATATACCCTTTGGTTATTAAAAGTAATCTGCCTTGGATTTTTAAAATATTCTGGTTAATTATGGAGGGGGCGGGATTTGACCACCCAACCCCCTCCCTCCAAATTTGGATCCAAACCAACCTAACCAATGATGGACTTGGTAAAGTCCATTTGGATTTTATATAAAAAATAGTCATTTCATAAGTGCGCCCAGGCAGCCAGGAGAAGGCATGGAAATTGAGACAGTGGAACCAGGAGCACTATACAGGAGTGGGGCAGAACCATGATCTGAGCCATTTTCGAGAGGGGTCAGATTTTCACTTTGTCAGATTCAGGAAAATTTTATATGGATTTTGCACTACTCGATGCCACAAATCCAACAATGATGTCAATTTCTTCTTCAGAGGTATGTAATTTTCGGGCACTTTCAGCTATGGAGGTATAAGGGTGTAATTTATTGTTGTATACTTGTACTTTTATTTTTTGCAACTTAATGAAAGAGGGCATCCCCACTATTTGAGCAGGGCCCAGAGACATAGTCCCTCTTGGATGAACTCCAATATCAATTCTATGTCTTCTTGCATGATGTTAATTGCTTCTCTCTTCTTATGTTTATGCCTTTAAATTTTCTTGTTTGAAGCTACAATTTTCACATGTAATTATTTAACACATCTAAAGAAAAATATTTTTGGATCATACACCCTCGCCAATCCAAACCCACGTAGGGACATGGCACCATCACGAACATGTGATCAACAACACTGCCTAGAAGCTCCAATGCATCATTAGATATTCTGGCTAGATAGTCGGATAGGCCCCTCTTGGGCATCATCTAGCCCCATATCTACATCTGTACATGTAACATCTGCCTAGGAGGCTGGCGGAAAAAAGTAGGCTTCGTCTCCAGAAACCTCTCAAAAAAAAAAAAAAAATCTAAAGAAAAAGGGAAGGTCAACCTCCCAAGTGCATGAGAATGACATCTATCTAATGCTATACAAAACTACCACAAAAAAAAGGCAGACCATCTCACAAGTTGTGGCGACTGGAATAAAGAATAAGCATAAAATAAAAGAGGGAAACTAACGCACTTCTTGTCACTGGTATAGTGTGAAATGGTCGTCAGTAGTAGTGAGAGGCACCTAACCTCCTCTGGACCAAACGAAGGAATGTGTAACTGACCACCAGACACCTAAAAATCCGTAGGAGAAAGTATATTTTTCCTGATGTATCTCTATGAGTATGCCAACTGACTCCTAGCTACATAATTTACGGCAACATCTGGGAGCTAGAGCAAATCCTTCTCTCTCCTAGATAGGCCAATAATAAAATAAATTTCTTCTTCAGTGGGCTCGTATCACTGATCAGGACCGACCTGGAAAGCCTGTTGGTGGGCATCCCACCTGTAGATGAACTGTCCTAATAACCCACTATGCCCCTTCAGGGATAAAACCTCCTTGTAGAACCTAAGGAGTCCTACCTCCCTTAAGAGCAACAAGGTGGTTGCCGTAATAGGGCGAGGGTAAAAAAGTCTCTCCCTATCTCGTGCCTCCCAATGTTGAATAATGTTATAATGGTCCTCCATATGCTCTTTTTGTTTCCTTTCCTCCCTCCTTTGACATCACTGAATGATTCACATACTAAATACATAAAACCAATTTTTTATTATTAAATGAAAAATGTATTTACAAATATATATATATATATATATATATATATATATATATATATATATATATATATATATATATATCACTATTGTCGAAAAAAAGCATTCGATACACCAAAAAAAACAGTCATGCACCGCTAACGGTGCGTACCTATTTATGATGCACCGTACATGGTGTGCACGATAAAACTTCACGCACCATGGATACAATACATATTTTTTGGCCAGTGCGTTGACCAAACTATTTGCACCGCACCAGAACCTGGTGTAGTTTCCATTACCACCGTTCATGGTGTAGTCTATAAATTTATAGACAGAATTGTGAATGGTTCGAGCCGAACGACTCGAACGCATCACACAAAAAATATTTTTTTTGTTAAAAGATGGTACATTTAACTCATTTTGACAAATAAATCATATTTCTAAATCGGTGTGCTTTTTCTCGGTACCGCACTGGAACCCGATGAAGTTTCTGTTAAAACCGTTCGCGGTGTGGTCTGTAAATTTACAGGCAGCACCACGAACGTTGCGAGCCGAACAGCTCAACCACCCCACTCAGAAATTTTTTTGTTTGAGAAAAAGTGGTAAATTTAACTCATTTTGACAAATAAATCATATTTTTAAAGTGGCGTGCATTTTCTCAGCATCGTACCGGAACCTAGTGCGGTTTCCATTAACATCGTTTGCGGTGTGGCCTGTAAATTTATAGGAAGCACTACGAATATTGTGAGCCGAACGTCTTGAATGCACCGCGCATAATTTTTTTTTTTAAATGGTAAAGTTTAAGTCAATTTGAGAAATTAATCCGCTAAAAGTTTAAATTAGGTGATAAACAAGTAGATTACCTGCACATTTGCACGTCGAGGAGGCATGTTTTCTGAATAATTCTAAAAAACAAATTAGCCCACTGTTTTGGAAAATTCGAACTCCACACAGTGAGCAATGGACGGTAGCAATGCGGGCAATGGGAGAACCGATGGCAGGGAACCTCAAAGAAGAAAAACTCACACCATTGCTTGAGAGCTCTACAACACTGTAACAAGTAAAAATGAAGTTTTTTACAGTCGGTAATTTTTTTTTTAAATTAACCCTAAATTTCAATGTGCTCGATTATGAGACACACCAGGTAGTTTTACCAATGGCGCACCACACTTTTTTATGGTGCATTGGAATACTGAGACACAACGGGCCAATTTTTATGGATATAATAGTGCCTCGGTGTGCCATTTGATAGTACGCACTCATGCACTTTATATAAAATGCACTAGTGTGTTGTATGTGTGTAGTTCACCGACGTCTTCGTAGTACTAGAAAATAACTCTAGAACACTTATTTATCCTCTCCTATGTACCAGTGCATCTCTACTATTCATGATCTGATATGGGTGGCTGACTTGTTTTGCTATGCAAGCACCTCCCACTCAATTAAAACAAAATAAGGATCTTTCTTATACATGCATGTGCGGAATTGAATTCTCAATTCAGGTGTATGTGTTTTAACTAGTTTAAGGATTTGTGTGTGAGAAATTAAACATTTGTTTAAGCTGATTAAAAGCATGTAAAACAACCATAAATTGCAGCAAATTAACCAACAACATATAATAACAAACATAATAACGGATTTCACCCTCAACACTTGGGATGCATCTCCTTGAGCCTCCATTAATGGATTTGGCTCTTTGGGATTTATATGGTCAATTTCTTTTAAAATATGACGCTCAACTCCAATGGTTGTTTGAACTGTACCAATAGGTTTAGAATACCAAAATACCCCTGGATTGACTGCTCAGTCTCTGGAAATGGGCCTAGAATCCCTTGAGATTGACCTCTTCAGTCCCTGTCCTTGAGCTTCCCTAAGCTTCTTTGTGGCATAAACTCTCCTAGAAGTCCTCTTTTACTCCTGAAACTTGTTCTACTATCTCTGGCACATATCAATAATCATAAATAGGCTATTAATTTGCTCAAAATGAACTTAGGATCCCCATTCTATGCCTATAACACCTGGTGGCACCCTATGGCTCTAGGATCACTGAAAACTTTCCTGTAGCATCTCGGCCTTCAGAAGTCTCCAAATTATTCTGCAAACCCCATCATTGGATTCAAAAGGTTTAAGATAGTCATAAATGACTATTGGTTTCCTAATATGGCCTCTGGCTGCCCTGGCTAGGCCCCATTAAGGGAATTTTGAGGTCTAAAATGGGCCTCCTAAGGAAATTATAAAATAATAGTGGAAATAATAAAATAATATTTGACTACACCATCAAATTTTAAAGGGGAAAAAGAAAAAACTACTTTTTCAACTAGTATTTTCAACTTATCTCCCAAAGTTTCTACTCAAATTTTGAGCGGGAGTACTCATTGGATGAAAAATTTAATTCCTCATCCAAGGAGTACCCATGTTGCATACTTTCAATGGTTCCTGCTATACGAAAAATGAGAAATACATGAAAAATGTAATTGTAATAATGTTTTTTCATGTATTTCTCACTTTTTGTGTAGCGGGGTACATCAAAAATATGAAACATGGGTACTCCTTGGATGAGGAATTAAATTTTGCATTCAACGAGTACTCCCGCTTGAAATTTGAGTAAAAACTTCGGGAGATAAGTTGAAAATACGAGCTGAAAAAGTTGTTTTATTATTTTATTATTTTTTAATCTTTGTACCCTTTTACTTAAAAATGGTGAATCATCCCCCATGGATGACATCATCATCTTGAATATTATTGGTTCTTATAAAGTTTATTTGGTTTGTACATTTCTCTTTGGAGGCCCATTCTAGACCTCAAAATTCCCCTAATGCATTCTCCTACTGGATCCTAGTGGCCCTGGTGGCCCTTGGAACTTCTCTGAAGCAAAATCACGCTCATAAGTCCTCATTTGGCTCTACAAAGCTCACCAATAGCTTTAGAATGTTCAAACCAGTCAATAATGACTCTTCCTTCAGTCAGAATGGTCGAAAATTGAGCCTTCTACACTTTTTCGCAATATCCCCTAGGAAAACTCCACTAAATGTGGAGAACTCCAGTGAACTGGAGTTAGATTAGGGCTGACCACCAAATTTTGCATGCATTAAAATTTATGGTTAGGGTGGTGGCCACATGTGCACCCCCAACCGTTAAGTGGCTTATACATTAGTGTAAACAACGGAATACAATATTGGAGTTTCATTAAACACACATACGTTCGTGATCAAACAACGCTTACGTTTAAAACAAATCGCACATAGCCTTAAATAGCTTACATACAAACGAAACAGGGTTCTCAGGTCCCACAACACCCAACCAATCACAACACATCGCAAATCATTTTTCTGCAAGTTTAACTTGGTACCGATAACGTTGAAACCACAATTTATGCAATGTACGCTCATGCGCAATGCTGACACGTGGCTCCCCTCATCGCATCGCATATTTCAACTTTACCGCATCGCAACCAATTTAACATATCTTGCGAACTCTTAACTTCTAAATATTGTGATTTGTGAAATTTCTTTTCCGGGTGCCGCAATCTCTGTCATTGGTTTGTTTCTCTATCCGACGATCCACGTTATATCTCCGCCTTCTCACTTCACATCATAGGTTAAAAAATTAAACTTACGAAACTCTTTGATGATAAAATCTGTTCTGTGTGATGTGTGATGTTTCTCCACTGCAATGAGATCTCTCCCGATGATCTCCCACTGCTGCTTCTCTAATCTAATCACCATCGTTCAACCCTCACTGTTGAGTGGATCACGACCATCCGTTTCACTTGTAACATTTCCATGGTTGTGCAATCTTCTATTCTATATGCAAAGTTCATGAATCCATGACAACTACCAATTCAGATACCAATTTGATCACTCCTTCCCACTGACAGGCTTTTGGACCCACAAAATCTGATGATTGTCTGCCTTGAGCTTCAACACTCTGTTTCTTTCAAGTTATATCAAATGATTTTTCTTGACAAGTCTCTTTTTCAATCACCTTGACATGCCTTTTACTGCAACTGGCTATGTCTCTCGACCACTACTCTCTGGCTATTGCTAACCCACTTCAACATTGCTAGCTACTATAAATTGATGCATACCCTGCTGTATCATTTTTCTCTATACGTTCTTGGCAAACTATTAGCCTTCCCACTGAAAATGAAGTCCCTCTTGCAACTATGGAATACAAGATTTGTCTTGGAAATCCACTTTCCAAATTAAGCTCGCAAGATGAGTGAACTCTTTTTGTCAACAAAAACACCAGCTTGTTCTGCAATGGCTGCAAAACACCTTGCATATTGTCTACTTCTTCACTGAATGGACCAAAACTTCCTGCAACATCTTGTCACAAGAACACACGATCAATCTTGAAAATAAAATATTATGCAAGAATCAAAATGAAGACCACCTATTTTTGCTTCTTCAAATCACTGATTTTCACCTTCCTGTAAGATCACATACATGGCGATCCCCTTGCCCATTGGTGTATCCATTTATCGACTCACAATCGACACCCTCGACTAAAACATAAGTCGTGCAACATGCGACATCAACAACAAGTCGACATGAAATGTGCAATACAATCGACACAAGACGATATGAAAAGTGTACAACACAATCGACACAAGTCGACAAACATGTGTGCGACACAATCGACACAAGTCGATACACAACATAATAGATATTGACAACACTCATTCATGTATCTATTTACAATGAACTTATCACAAGTTTTCCATTTACACATAAAAAATCATGCATATGTACACTTTCAACTCTTCCTTTCAAGTACCAACAAGTACATAACCCCAAAACATGTGGGTGACTATAAGCGTTGAATTGAATGATATTTCTGCAATATAAATGAGTGACATACCCATATTTTGCACCATCTTGGTGAAATTTTGCAACAAATAAAAATGCCATCAACTGAAACACATTCAGATGCTATCTTGCATCATACAAGTTGTAATAATATGTTGCAACTTTTCATACTTTCAACAAAAATTCAAGCATACATAAGGCTCAAATTTTCATTTATGTACAAAGTAAATGCATTCCTTACTTGGTCAATAAATTGAGCCATTTCTTGCCAACCCACTTCAATGGTGATTTTTCCTTGTGAACATCTTCTTCTTGTGAATCATCTAGACTCAGATCGATGATGGAATCGTTGGTCACATTCTCGCTAGTATTTTTATCGTCTTTATTTATGTGCTTGGGATGAGTGTTTGGATGTAGTGTCCAACATTAGGCAATGAGATGTCCCTTTTTCTAGCAACGTGTGAAAATAGTTTACATCTTTTGTGCATGTCGCCTTCACTTTGAATATTTCTTGTATGCTTTCATTCTCTTCTAGCATTTTGAAACTTCATGGTTACACAAACCACAATAGGAACAACAACTCTTTCTCCCATTCATGCATGCAGAATTGTCATGTTTAACATAGTCATAAACAACATGATTATAGGAAGAATTATACCTTGAATGTTTCTTTTATTTTTCATCTTTTTCACATTCTTAAGACAATGAACTTGAAGAGGTTTCAACTCTCTTTTGAATACCAACAACAATGTTCATGTCCTTAGCATTGTCACAACACTCTTGTTCGCCATAAGCTGCATGTATAAAAGCATCTTGCTGCAACATGGGTTTCAGACTATTGCATTCATATTTATTTCAAACTTTACATGTTTGAGGTTTTGAACCTGTAGCAAAAGTCCTTCTTGGAACTATTTCAATTGCCTTCATGGCCTTAGAACTTTCTCCAAAAAGTTGTCTATAGCCAAGACCCAAATACTTAAGCCTTTCCTCAACCATAATGGACTCAACTATGCCTTGTGCATGTTTTCCTAATCCTTGAAGTTCATATCCCATTTTCATCATTAATTAGGACCCTATTCCTCTAGTGTGTTTTTCAAAAGAAACTACACATTTATCTTGAGAGGAAATTGAAGTCAAACTTGAATTATTTACCTCTTCTTCAAGAACATGCATGGCTAAGGCTTCTTTGGCATCATGGAGCTGAATCTCCATCTCATGAATATTTTGAAGAAGTTATTCATTCTCTTTCTTCATAGCAACAATTTTCTCATGAAGTTTAGTGCTCTCCCTTACATCTTCATACAACTGTTGCACCATATCTTTCATGATGTGAAAGTCCTGCTTAATCTCTTTATCAAAGAGTATTGCAAAGGAGGAGGTTTTAGAAACATCACTTGATGAAGTTGTCATCACTATGTAAATGAATTAAAGAACTTCAACAATAATTCACAAAGCTTCAAAAAAAAATGACAAAGCTTCAAAAACAATTTGGTTGTAGATTCAAGCTCTTCTCTGCAGCTTGTATCTCTTCTTCAAGAAGCCTCTTTTGCAAACAATCCCTCTTGTGCTTCAAGGGTTTCATTAAGGTCCTTTGGGTAAGGAGGATTCTTTCAGCCTTATTCCTTCTTTTCCTCTTCTGGACTTAGCTAGTAGTAGCTCCCCTTCTCCTTTCTGCAATCTTAAACTGGTAAGCAACAGTAAATTTGCATTGTTAAAACCCTTCAAGTAAAAAAATCAAGAAAACTTGTGCTCTGTCAAGCAACCTAGTGCTCTGTCAAGCAAGCAACCTGTTGCTATGATACCAACCTCATCTGATATGGGTGGCTGACTTGTTTTGCTATGCAAGCACCTCCCACTCAATTAAAACAAATTAAGGATCTTTCTTATACATGCATGTGCAGAATTGAATTCTTGATTTAGGTGTATATGTTTTAGCTGGTTTAAGTCTTTATGTGTGAGAAATTAATTTTTTTTTTTAAAGATGATTAAAAAAATGTACAAAAACCATAAATTGCAACAAATTACCAACAACACATAAAAACAAACATAAAAAAGGAGTTCAGCCTCAACACTTGGGCTACGTCGCCTTCAGCCTTTGTCAATAGACTTGGCTCTTTGGGATTAAGATGGTCAATTTATTTTAAAATATTATGCTCAAATCCAATGGTTTTTTGGAATGTACCAATGGGTTTAGAATACCAAAATACCCCTGGATTGGTAGATCAATCTCTAGAAATGGACCTAGACTCCCTTGAGCTTGACCTCTTCGGTAGGTGTCCTTGAGCTTCCCTGAGCTTCTTTGTGGAACAAAATCTCCTAGAAGTACTCTTCTACTCCTGAAACCTATTCTACTATCTCCAAAACATATCAATCATCCAAAGTTTGATGTCCATTCACTTAAAATGAACTCAGGCTCCCCATTCTATGCCTCCAAAACCTTGTGGCACCCTGTGGGTCTAGGCTCACTAAAAACTTCTCTGTAGCATCTCGGCCTTCAAAAGTCTCCAAATTATTCTGCAAAACCCATATTTGGATTCATAAGGTTCAATATAGTCATAAATGACTATTGGTTTCCTGATAATGGCCTTTGGCTGTCCTGGCTAGGCCTCATTCTCCTGCTAGCTCCTAGTGGCCATTGAAACTTATTTGAAGAAAAATCACACTCAGAGGTCCTCCTCTAGCTCTGCAAACCTCACCAATGGCTCTAGAATGCTCTAATAATTCAATAATGACTCTTCCTTCACTGAGAATGGTCGAAAATTGAGCCTTCTACACTTTTTTCCAATATCTCCTATGAAAAATCCACTAAATGTGGAGAACTCCAGTTAGCTGGAGTTAGATTAGGGCTGACCACAAAATTTGGCGTGCCCTTATCCACTCTGCGAATAAAGTCGTGCATTAAAATTTATGGTTAGGGCGGTGGCCACATGCACAATCCCAACCGTTAAGTGGATTATATGTCAGCGAAAACAATAGAATACAATATCAGAGTTTCATTAAACATACATACGTTCACGATCAAACAGCGCTTACGTTTAAAATAGATCTCGCATAGCCTTAAACAACTTACATACACACGGAACATGGTTCTCGAGTCCCGAAACACGAACCAATCACAACGCATCACAAATCGCTTTTCCGCAAGTTTAACTTGGTATCGATAACACTAAAACCATAATTTATGCGATGTGCGCTCGTGCGCAATGCTGACACATGGCTCCCCTCATCGCATCGCATATTTCAATTTTACCACATTGAAACCAATTTAACATATCTTGCGAACTCTTAACTTCTAAATATTTTGATTTGTGAAATTGATTTTTTGGGTGCTGCAATCTCCATCGTTGGTTTGTTTCTCGATCCGAGAATCCACGTTATATCTCTGCCTTCTCACTTCGCATCGCAGGTTAAAAACTTAAACTTGCGAAACTATTTAACGGTAAAAACTATTCTGTGTGATGTGCAATGTTTCTCCATTGCGATTAGATCTCTCCTGATGATCACCCACTGCTACTTATCCGATAGAATCACCACCGTTCAACCCTCACTATTGACTGCATCACGACCGTCCGTTCCACCTGCAACATTTCTGCGACTGTGTAGTCCCCAGTTCTATATACAGAGTTCAAGACTCCATGACAGCCACCAATTCAGATCCCAATCTCATCAGTGCACCAATGCATTACATACATATCAAGCGCACTGGTGCATGTTATGATGAGAAACACACCACAAAAAATACATCCACAAAAACCTCAACCCACCAAACTCCTCTAGTGACCTCCGCTACGAACGAATATCTAGGATATTTTTATAAGGGGTTCCTCAAAAACATCCGCTAGAGGGTCTTTTCCTTGTATTGTTTGTTGTTCACCTGCTATAGTTTTCAATTCTACATCTGATTTCCCATACTCTTTATGGATTTCCTCCTATATATGTATGGGCTCAACCATACACGAGTTTACCACACTGTTAGGAGGAATTACCTCCTTCCTTTCCCTGTCTACTTTGTCAAGCTAACTGATTATCATCGACTTGTCCTGTAAGTCTCTCTAAAAACATGGTTTTGTTGCTCATCATTTGTACTTAACTTCTTGGATCCTTCATAGTTTCTCTTTTGAAAACCGGTGAACCTAACTATGGATTAATCCCCGTGATCTGAAAAAGTCTCTAAATATTCTTCCCTTGTTGCCTCTTTATCACCTGGACATGAATGGTTAAGAGCCTAAGGTCCCTTTCAGATAAACCATAGTCCTCTCATCCTGATTTAATTCTTGTTGTAGATTTTTTTCTTGATTCCTCCATCAATTCTTCTCAACTCCTTCCTAGTCATCACCCTTCTGGGTAGTTGTATGTTTTCCCTGACCAACTTCTCGAGTAGATCATAGGCAACTTGTCATCCCTGTGGTTCCTTCCTCCAAATGGTCAACAATTTGGAACTTAGTATCTTGCATATGTCATCAACTCCTTCTAAGAATAGAGACACAATATTTTTCATTCTTATTTTGACATAGTCTAGATGAGTTGATGTAATGTTCGTGTAAAATATTTGTAGTAACTGAAATATTAAGTCTTCGCATTCCAAATTTATCATAAAGGTTCCAAATTCAAAGTCTACCATGAGTTTAAAAATTATAGACCACTTTTTAAAGGTAGGAAGCATGATGCTATTCAACCCCCGAAGGGATTCTACTATCAGCTGCAGTATATTTATCATGAGATCATTATTGTATGGAAGTAGTGGTGATGTTAGAGCTATGACCCTGCTGAGAAAAGAAGCAACTGTGAGCTTGACCTCTTCATAAGGATGTTCCGAAAGTTTGGGTTGTATTAATGCAAGCATATATGGCTTGAGAGCCCAAGTAATTTTATTCCATTATGATTTCCCCACCTATGAAAGACATGTGTCTAATTCCTCCAATTTATGAAGGTCTATGATTGATTTTGTTCACTGGAATTGAGATCCAAGTGTGAAGATCTTAGCTCCTCTTCCTTGTCCTCCTTTCAATTTCCATGATTACTTCTGCTATAGAATTACATGGACCCTTTTTCAGAATGGTTTGCTACTTTGACCATAATTTTGGTCTATGGAGGTATTGCTGCGTCAAGGACCATATATTATTTACTAGTTCATCATGAAATTTCAGGGTGTTCTCTAGGATATCTTCAATACCCATCTTCACATAGAAAAACAAATAAATATATAGAAATACATTGTCTCCTCAATTTTTGGCCACGTTAAAGCTTTACTATATATATATATATATATATATATATATATATATATATTCACTACCAAATTATAGAAAAGCAAAGGGTAAAAAGAAAAAAAAGAAAGAAAAAATGTGGCGGTGACACTACTCCACTAATAACTTCTTATGCACTATTTACTCTTTTGACATCACCTCGTGTTTTCAAATCCTGTTATATGTGACATAGGCACAAAAGACTCTCCATTTATGGAGTTGTGGGAGAAAAATGAACATGTAATACTGTATATCCATTTACGGAGTTATGAAAGTGACATGAACATCACAAGTCACCAACAATAATCAATATGCCTGAGTATGGTGACTGTAAATTTTCCCAGCCAAAATTTGGCATATCTCTGTCTAAGAAATTTCTACTGGAATACACCAATAAGTATCCGTGTCCCGTGCCCTTATTAAGTAAAGAGTTCCACTTATTCTTAATTTTCTCTTCTCTTGCTTTCTATGAGCGCCTACGAGAAAAAATTGCGATATTTTTAGAACTCAGAAATTTCCCCGAGCGTCTTGTATTGAGACACTACTACCGCTCACAACCCAAGAATTAAGTTGCACAAGTTGGGGTAGTTTCGACAAAGGGTGGAGAGATTTTTTACGGTGGCTCAGAATGATGCTCCTTTTTTCCACCTGCAATTAGAATTGTAAGGCAATATCACAGACATTTCCAATGAGGCTGATCAAATATAGAATGGAAAAGCTTCAGATCACAAGGAATTTGATGACGATAGCTGCATCAAACACAAATGTATTATTATTTACAACTTTTTTCCATTTTGAATTTTATTTTTTCACCAATTCTATTTGTGACTGTTGGAATTTCTGAAAAATTACGAACATATAGAGGATATAAAATTCCTCTTCCATAACACATAAATAAAAATTGCGGAGAGAGATGGCATAAAACACTTCTATTTCATTAAACATAAAAATGTGTTACAAAATGACAGTCTTCAGAACTTCACTTGTTCTGGATTACACAAAAAAATGCTTCTGGCTGCTTCACACACACAACACTTCAAAAATAACTTCTTCTCTCTCTCACTATTATCTTTCTATTCACTGCTACGCACACAATGCCCTCTATCTTTTTTTGTTTTTGCCTTCAAGAAAAATTACACAATACATGGCGCACGACATATATATATATATATATATATATAACCAAAGTTTAAAATAAAATAAAACATATGCTGCGGCAAAATAAAAACAAATATAATAAAAATTCATTTATGTCATATTCCCTGGGATTAAAATATTAAGCAAGAGCCTGTTTCTTTGCCCCCAAAAACGATTTGATTGGTCCAGAGGAAGGTGACGTCACCTCCTTCGGTGGGTTGCCTTCCCCTTTGCTACTCATTTCTGGACACCCCCCGGAATGGTGCTGGTTGTAAACTTAATTCAAATCAAAATGGTTGGTGCAGAAATTCATGGCAGGTAGATGAGTGTTTAAGGCCGAGATAGCGTGTGGATTTTCAAAAAAGTATTTTTTTTTTATGCGACACTGCTGTCTTTCGATCCCATTAGAAATTTATGCCGCCGTCCTTCTTCTGCTTGCAGCAGTTGGAAATAAATTCCAACAGTGACTTGCAAGGTCATAACAAGTTTTTGCAGTATATTATATATTTATGATGCAACTTATGATGTGTTTCATTTGTAGGAACAATATGGAAAATAAGTGCACATCATTTATCATAGAAGTCAGAGTGTATGGAGTGCTCTCATTAGCATGGGAAACATTAGCTAGGATGGATTGCCGGACTCGCAACCATGCTTGCATTCTCCTTTCACATATTACTTGGTGTGGTACTATGATGCTTACCATCTTGCGTATGGAAGTTTATCCTCGTCCAACCGATCAAGTAAGGAATAAGACGACTAGTCACTTCCTGCCTCGTCGATTAACTGCTAAACCAAGGATGGATTACTATATGGCGCCACGTCAACTGGTTTCAAAGCACAGTGGTGTGGGTGTTCCCTTTGACTAATGTCCTTAAATTTCAGTCATAGAACCAACTTCCATAACTACCATTCGTTGCAATGGCGCACTCTGATACAGACACTTTTGGTGTTTCCTTCACACTGGCTCACGTGACAGATAACGATGAAGATGGAAGGAAACTACTATTGGCCTTCTCCTGTGCTCAAGTCGGTACGACAGGAATGAATTGTGAGAAACACGAGAAACAGGGGGTCATGATGCAGTTCTTCGGGAGCGAACTTGTACCGGTAGGGATCGAATAACCAACAGATAATTGGCCTCCAGTCTAAACGCTGCCACAAAAGGTCGACCTCCTCAGGAACAAAATTTCGCTCTAGAGACTCAATAAATGTTGCCACAAACGATCACCCTTCTTGGGAACAAAATGCTGTCGCAGAGACTCTCATTAATGTGCTCCGGAAACCTTGAAAGCCTGAAGACTCTCATGCCCAAATTATATATATATATTCTATAAATCTTCCACATATATAGATTCATAGATCCATTCCTGGCTATAGGAAAATTGGACAATATGAAACCAACTAGGGTGATATCAAATACCATTGAAGATGGAGGATGTCAATTAGGGTGAGAAGAACTCCCACCCAATATCTTTGCATAAAACCCTCACCCTGGCAGGATGCACAACTTTGATACCACTATAATACCCCAAAGCTTAAAAATTTCGACATATCTAGCACGCTTTAGCGTTTCAGTTACAAAAAATTGCAATCAAAACACATAACACAATGGGATATTGAAATGCAACCTTAACTTATATGATTAACTAAAGAAATAAGTACATTCCCATACAAAAATAGTTGATCCCTTGCAGTGGCATGCCTGAATTCTTATCAAAATAGAAAACAAAAGACTGAAGCACAATCATGAACCCTCGATGGATCCACCAAAAAAAATGACACCCATGGGTTTTTCGTCCCTAGGATCGAACAGGAACTAGACACACAAATTTCTCAAGAAAAATAAAATAATATAGACAAACCCGAATGGTTCCAAATGCCTAGCTTCTATCCATTTTTATAGGCTTTATGGACTCTCTATAGACCTCATTTTATTAGTTTCCCTCAAAAAGCGAAGGAAATTACCATGGTTTGATACCATGGGAAAATACCACGCCAAATACCACGGACAAATTTCATCTATTTTGACCATATCAAGAAAGGGAATATTACACAAGGACTTATATAAACCCTCGAATTCTAGCGGGGTGGCAGAATTCTACTTGTCTGGTTGATGTTGGAGAATGACCCTACTGTCCACTGAAGTTGTCCTTCTAGCTCAAGTGGGGTTGTCTTCAGACTCTTATATCATTTTGTGGTCAAGGTTTAGGTATCCACAGTCTTTGTCCTTTATATTCTCTCAGTGTTAACTTCTCTTGTTGTCAAGTTTCTGTTAACATAGTATTCTTAAATTGGGTTCTTCATCAATGTTTTTTTTTTCTTACACATCACGGGGATTGGGTCATCCTTCGAACTTGTAGTGATCTTATCACTAACCTCTTTAAAAGCTTATGAACCATCAAGAGTGTTGTTTAATTTTCCAATACTTATATGTGGGGTATCATATTCTAGTTCTTTTTCTATCTGGTTTTCAACCTAGTTTGACTGATAGGATCATAAATGTTATCTATCTTCCTCATCGAAGTGTTGTAGAATTAAATTTATACCTTCCTTACTACGTGGTTCTCCCTTCAAGTCATGTTCCAAATATATTTATTAGTGTTCAAGTCAGTATACTCTCATATAGGTACCACAATTGGGAAGTGTTTTGCTTTGTAGTTTTTGTTGGAAAATATTTGCATTGTAGGTACATCATGGCTCCTAGATGAATACTACTAGTGTGATTGGGTGGCATCTGTTGCATCCTTCTCAAGGAGTAAACAAATTTTTGGGTGGGAAAATATGGCCATTTTTTTCGATGCTTCTCCCCTTGAAGTCAGGAAAGAAAATATTAATCTTTAAGCAAATGAATCCAGAGACCGTAAATACTTCTCTGAATTAGAGATAGTTGGAAGTACATTGAAATGGGTACCAAACCTTGGTAAATTCAGAAGACAAAGAATTCATTTTTTACAGTCCATCACTCATCATCACCAAATGGAGACACTGCTCAACATGATGATATGAGACAATCAGATGGGCAATTACAAGCTCTTTGTAGGACAGGAGGAGATAAAATGCATACTGCGAGACATTAGATACAACCTTGATGATATTGTCATCATCAAGTTAACCCATGTGGAAGATTTTATAGTTTTTGATTTAGAAACTGACTCTAATGCTAAAAATGATGAGGAGGAATTCATGAATTTTTTTCCTCTCAATGTCATTCCGGCCAACCCTGGAATGCCTCATAGCAACTCTCAAGCAACAAACTCTCCTAGGTCACCAATCATCATTTTCAACTAGTTTGATACTCATACTACTATATAGTTTGTATTTTCTCTACAACTCTAGTACCATACTTGTTGTTATGTCTTTAGTTGTAGTTGCTAGTTTTTGTAAACATGTTTCCTATTGACAAGTTGTTTGTTGAATCTCTGAAACAATTAGTGAAAGCTGGCCTTAACTAAAATGTTGTTCTCAAAATAGCCACCTTGAGTCTACTATGTTCAATTTTTGGCAACTAGTTTTTTACTTATATGGACTCAAAATGATGTAATCCTTAAAATCCCATGAATTCTAACGTCTCGGATAAGCTCATGTTTCAACTATCAATTGGATTTTTGTTTTCATTTAAAAAAAATATCATAAATAAGAGACCATTTCTTCGTTTTTCGAGGTAGTTCACCCATATTTATGTATTAAATATATGGTAATATTATGTAGGGATCTTAAAGAAAGTAAAAAACATTTTTATCAAAACATTGAAATTTTTAAATTGCGTCATCGAAAGTACCGTGAAATCTTAAATATTTTTTATTTATTTTTTAATTATTTTTATTTTAGAGAAATAGTATATTATTTTTGCAAATTGTATCAAATTATGGGTTGTAAGAGTTGTTTACACAAAAAATTTTGGAAGAAAGAAAGAAGAATTGCAACTTTTTCAAGCATATTTTATTATGAATATTATGGTATTAAAATGAAGACTTTAGCAATTTTTAAATATTATAGGGAGCACTCTACAACTGTAAGGATATCATTTTATCTCTTGGGAATGCATTTATTGGCCAGGCCATGGCTAGAATATCTTATCATTTATCACTATAATTTTTGATTCATTTGGTGTAAATTGGTGGAAGAAGATCATTTGGAAATGGTCAATCTCTTTGAAACTTAAGTTATTTACTTGGCTAGCATTTGACAAAATGATTTTGAACTAGGAAAACTTTATTAGGCAAGGATTAAAAGGTCCAAACATTCATATCCTTTGTACGCATGGACTAGAATTTGTGGATCACATTTTATTTTCATGTGTTTTCTCTAGAGTGGGAGGAAGCATTGTTCATACTTAATCTTCAAGAATGTGGTCCAATCCATTTTTTGGAACCTTATATTATTTAGTGGGTTTGTGATATGGGGAATTATAAAAATATGTCAATCTACATTGTAAGGGGCATATGGAATGTATACAACAGGTGGATATTTGAAGGCCCACATTTTGAAATATTATGGATTCTTCCTCAAGTATTGGGCTTTTTATATGAGTATTTTTAACCTGTGTTGTCCAGAAAGGTTCATTGTCTTTATTTTTCAATGGATCCTATGATGGATTATGTTGGTTTCTTTGATGGGATCAAACCATTGGTCATTTCTGGATGTGGTGTTCATATCATCCTTGTTGGAAATATTATTGTGTTCTTCTGGCTAAATGTGGTGAGTTGTTTCGACACAAAAGAAAAGATCGTTGTTTCTTGGGATATTATATATTTCATTCCATCTATGGAGATACCTTCCTGCATATTTTTGGTGAATCTAAGTGTGTTTTATATTGGTTGAATGAAAGAGAAAATTGTAGGTACTTCTCCTTCGGTGTTTGTTGGACATAATCTAGGTATTCAGGGAGCACTTTCCACTATTAACTTTTCTACATATCCACAGGGAATTGAACAATAATTCATACACCCTCTTGAAGAAAGGATTGTAGGTTGAGGAAGGAAAAAAATCCTTAAAAAATATTAAAATGGCTCACTAGTGGGAAGGGAAGAATTCAGCTCCCTACTGGTCAAGAACCTTAATATCTTCAGTTTTTGACATTATCAAACATCATGGATGCCTCTATTATTTTGTGTCCATGTTTCACTATATCTATTGTGATCAATTTTTATTGGGTATTTATTGGATCTATTGGATTTTGATCTTCATCCACAAATGTATATGTATTCCTATTTATCATTATGTTTATGTGGATAAACGTTGTGTATGGTTGTATTTTGGGGAACTACTATCGAAATTTTTGTGGGTATTTTAAGCTTTGCTTGTGTGTAGGAACTAGTAGATGTATGTACTCCTTTTATATTAATAAAGATGACATTTTCCTATTCTAGCAAAATATTCTTGGGTGTGGATAGAAACTAATAGTCATATAAATTAAATGACTAGTAAATGTAAATAGACACAAAAACAATTACCTCATGAGTTATCATACATATTACATTACTAACATTAAAAAATGATAAAAATTAACAAAAATAAAACTTTATTCTAAATTATTATTATTAATAATTATTGAAAACACACACACACACACATAATATAGTTAACCATGGAGATTCACTCCCACTTTACCATGGGGTTTTTTAACATGCATATAGGTTTTGTCATAATACATGGGCCAATGCCATGATATAATACTACCACATGTCCAAAAAGCCATAGCTCATGTTCACATTACATTGGTTTTAAATTAATCAATTTAATTAAAAATGAAAAAGGGCATAACTAATTTTAGATAAATCTCAATTTTGGATCCATGATTACTACTAAAAATATTATAGAATATTTTGTGAATTTCTTTTTTTTTGTAGGCTTGGTAGGAACATTCTTTTCATTATCTTGCAAAAAACAGGTAGGTTACATCTAGAAACTAAATGATTAGGTGATCTCAACCTATCCTGAGGGAAACAAGATCTATTGGCCACCTAACGACATGATAAGCCATCTAGAAAAAAAAAATTATGAGTCCATAAATCCATGCTAAACATTACTGTATGTTCTTAAAATTCATAGATTATAGATAACTATAAACATAAAAATGAATATTGTGAGACTGTTGCATATAGAAAAAGATAAAACAAAACTTGAAAAATCAACCTATTTGATTGGAATATGGATCAAAGGAATTTTTTTTCTCAAAATTCAAAGTGCTCAAAATTGCACCAAATGAGAATGATAATGATTGACCCATCACCAGGAATCCAATGAAACTTGTTTTGTCGAAAACAGAGTTCGTATGAAGAATTTATAGTCTGTTGATCGTCGTTCATAACAAACAAAATTAAAAAAAAAAAATTGTAGAATAGGTATAGGCTGATGACATGGCAGCCCAGTCAGCATTCATGGAATATTATTCAGCTCTTTTCCAATGGTACTGTGACAAGTGTCACTGTGGGATTCGTTGGTTTGGTTTGAGAAGGTGAAATTTGCCCAATTTCCTTCAAGGTTGAATTTGGGTTCATGATGAAATTATGTGTAGGAATTATTATTTTTAATTATTAAAGTTGGATATATATATATATATGTATATATATATATATATATCCACATATTTTTTGTTAAACCATAGCTCAGAGTGTATTTACGCATGTATCCAAATTCCATTTCAAAGTATTACATGGCGTATTAAACGGTTGGCAAAGTCAAAATTTCGATTCGCATGTATTATTATACGTTGCAAAAACATATGTATGGAGGGGCGGAGGTCAGGGTTTGATCCTGTGACCTCCCCCCAATCACTACCGCCACTTACCAATGGGCCACGCCCTTAATCCTTGTTAAGATAAGTTCCCTAAACTTATTTAAATAGTACGCTAACTCCGACGGTGGAATGGAGGGGGCTAGCCCCACAAGACAACCCTCCTCCCACATGCCCGCTCCACATAACCTTGTCTTAAGCGCCCAAGTTAACTAAGCTTAGTGTGTAATTAAGTGCACTTATCTGTTAATTATACAAAAATTAAAGATGGTGGATTTTTAGTGGATTCCTCCATTTTTGGTGGACTGCTAGTTTTGGTGGAGCTAACTGGAGCTTCTCCAGTTTTAGAGGCAGATTACTAGGAAAAATTGAATGAGGCCTATCTTGAGAAATGTTTGACTGATTTTGGCTTAGGAAGAGTCATTCCTAGTATATTGGCATGCTTTGAATTCATTGGAATATCTTGTAGAGGCAAAGGAGAAGTTCTACATAGGTTTTTGTCACCTTGAATAATTTTGAAGCTAGGGCCACCAGAAGGGAAGGCCATGCCTAGATCAGATGAAGGAAAAATGGAGTGAATGAACTGTCATTTTTAGAGGTATTTGATGCTTTGAACATAGTGGTACAATTTTTAGAGGTGTTGGAGAATTCATTAAATTTTTTTTATCACTTTGGAGATTAAACAAGCCCATGGCCACTAGGATGAGAGGTCAAGCCTAGATCAACTATAAGCCAAATTCAGAGATTGAATAGTCATTTTTGGGGTTTTTATGTCTTATGAAGCCAATGGCGTAGGATGAAAATGCATTGGAGCACTATAGGTGCTTGTAATCACACATTTGACTCTTAACCCCAAGAGGGCCTAGCTAGTTGAAGCAGGTCCATGAAGATGTAGCCCATGAGGTGCGAACTTCGTTATCATCCATTGTGTTATGGGTATGATGTGTGTTATACTTCTTCATTTCATTTTTTGTAAATGAGTTTTTAAAAGTTAATTAACTCATAATTTGATCATAAAAAACACATACAATTTGACACATAAACCCCTTCACAAGTGGTTAACCTGAGACGGTCCTACTCACACATTTTTAATAATGATGAGGGAGCTTGCATAGAAATAACTATTTTAACCATATTCAGATGAAGTTGGTATCAAAGAAAAATTGTAGCTCATTTTAGCCAAGGTTAGCTACAAGAATTAGCTATTGGTTTTTGAATTTGTGCAAGGAGAATTTAATTGTGTGCAAGTTTATGTGTGAAGGAGAAGATCAAAATTAAGAACTGAATTCTCAAATCACAAAAAATAATATTTGTATGGATTGCATGGTGTGATGGCTGCTTTATTAAGAAATGTTTCTAATCCATCTTCCTTAGAAAAAATCTTTGATAAAGAGTTGTTACAGAAACTCTAGATCATGATTGATATGATGCAAGAAAACTATGAAGATAAGAGGGAGAGGATTATAATTCAAGAGAAGTTGATTTCTATGAAGGAGCAGAAGCAAGATCTTCTTGAAAAGATGCATGAGATGGAGACCCAGCTCCATACTACAAATGAGAACCTTGAAAATATGCATGAGATGGAGACTAAGCTCCATGAAGCCAAGGAAGCCTTAGCCAAGAATGTTCTTGAAAAAGAGGTATGCAATTCAATTTTATCTTCAATTTCCTCTCAAAATGAATGTGTAAGTGATTTTTAAATAACACTAGAGGAATAGGGTCCAAATTATTGATGAATATGGGCTATGAAGGTAAAGGATTGGGAAAACATGCATAAGGTATAGTTGAGCCATTTTTTGTCGAGGAAATGCCTAAGTATTTGGGTTTTAGTTATGGACAATATGATGGAGAAAGCTCTAAACTAAATGGGGCACATGAAGGTGTTCCAAGAAGGGCTTTCATTTCATTTTCATTACCTCAAGCTTGTGAAGATTGTGTTCATGAGGAATGAAAAAGTTTAATACCCACTTTGCAAGAAGGTGCTCATAAGCATGCGACTACTGAGAATGGCGAACAAGAGGATGTTGAAAGCTCTAAAGTCTTTGAATTCATTGTTAGTATTCCAAATAGAGCCACTACCTCATCAAATTCACCTCCTCAAGAAGGTGACAAAGGTGAATGTTCAAGGTATAAATCTTCTTTTAATCAAGTTTCTTTTGATTATGATAAACATGGAAAATTCTCACATAATATTTGGAGAAAAGTTGCATGTTCCTTTTGTGGTTTGGATAACCATAATGTTTCAAGATGTTGGAAGAAGATAGCCATGCACGGGAAAATTTTAAAGAAAAGGAGGCAGAAAGCCAAAGGTCCATTGGATAATGGAAACTATGTTGAAAAGAAGATGCGATTGCTTTGCACTCATTGCCATAAGTAGGGTCATCTTGTAGACAAGTGTTGGAATTTGTATCCAACAAGTCATACACAACATTTGAAGAAAGTAGAGAAAGAGAATGGTAAGAATGGAAAAGAATATTCCATAATTGATGTGGGTCAATATGATTCTCATGATGATGATGTGCAGTTGAAAGAAGCGTCATTGAAATGGTCTGGTAAGAAATGGTTAGATTTCTTATCCAATTAAGGCTTTGCATGTCTTTAGATATTGATGCATTTTTTTGCCAATGGAATTCATGTTGCATGTTTATGCCAAGAAGGTGTTTAAAAGTGGAGTATGTTGACTCACTTTATCGTAGCAAATTTTTTTCATTTCAGCTTTAAGTACATGTACATATGAATGGGGTTCTTGTACATATGATTGTACTTGTGAGAGAGTTGAAGAATTATATACATGAATGAGATTTTGTGTGTATGAACAGTGGAATTTTGATGGTTTCATTGTGCTTGAACATGCATGAGTAATTGACTTGTGTTGGTTGATTTATTTTTCTAACATATATGTTGTCAACTTGAGAGTGTTGATCATTTTCACATGCATGAGTGTCGACTTATGTTGATTGATTTTTTGTTACATGCATGCCATATCAAATTGGAAGAGTTGATTTTGACTCCAAAGATGAAAAGGAGATGTTGACGAAGTGTTTCATGAAGATGTTAAATTCATTTTTTTTGGGAAAAGAATCGTCAAATTATTACACATGCTTATGCTTGACTTGAGAGTCAGTCATTTGAAGAGGCATGTTTTTGTCGACTTGTGTTTGGTCGATGAATTTTGACACCAAGATGTAATATTACATGGTGATGTTCACATGATTTGGAAATTTTTGCTTTGAAGGAGCAAGACGATATGTCGTCAAGTTATGTTTCTTGCATGATGTGTTTTTAAGATTGATTATTGTGTTTGTGACAAGATGTAAAAAAAATTGCAGCCATTGTAGACCATTTTATGTGTTGACAAAAAGAAGAGAAGGAGATGGTGAATGCATTCTTCCAAATGTGGAATTTGGAACCGTGGAGGTAAAATAATGGTCATTTCTTTTCTTTTTTTTTACTGAAATTGGAACTCATTGTTGTAGTTCACTTAGATGGGCTTAATTTGGAAAAGTGGTTTCCAAGGAGAAGCTTGCATCGAATGCATGTTTGTGCAAAGGAGGAACATTATTCTCAATGGGAAGGAAATCAGTTAGTTTTCCAACCACCGAGGAATCAATTTGGTACAACAAAGTGTTATATCAGTCAGCAAGCAGCCAACGAGTCTTGGATCGGGTCAGCAACAAAAGGAGAACAATGGTTGAAGAGCCAAGCCATTTGCAAGGCAAGGCATGTCAGTGAACCGAAGTGGTTGTCATGGCAATTTTTCCAAGTAGAGTCAAGATGATAGAACTTGGGAAATGGAAGAGTATTCATCTCTCATGAGATAACTAGCTTTTTTGGGTCCAAAAGCATGTTAGTGGGAAGGAGTGTTCAGAATCTCGATCAAGGGAAAAAAATTTCTCAAGATTAAAAGTTCTTAGAATTGCACCAAAGCAGAACGAAAATAACCAGCCCGTTGTCAAGAATCAAACACAACTCTTTTTGTCAAAAACCGAGTTCGGATGAAGAAGTTATAGTCTACTGATCGTCATTCAGAACAAGCAAAATTTTTTAAAAAAATTGCAGAACAGGTACAACTTGATGACATGGAAGCCTAGTCAGCATTCAGGGAATATTTTCCAGTTCTTTTCCAATGGGACTGTGACAAGTGTCACTGCAGGATTCGCCAATTTTGTTTTAGAAGGTGAAATTTTCCCAATGTCCTTTAAGGTTGAATTTGGGTTCATGATGAAATAATGTGTTGGAATTATTTTCTTAATTATTAAGGTTGGATATATATATATATATATATATATATATATATATATATATATATATATATATATATATATTTATTATTAATTTCAAACCTTACATATATTATAATTCTATGTTTAAATAATCCAAAGTTCAAACCTTACACTGGCATTATAACTATGGTTCAAACCTTATATATATATTTCCACATATTTTTTGTTAAACCATAGCTCCCAACATATTTATGCATATATCCAAAGTCCGTTTTCAAAGGATTACATGGTGTATTAAATGGTTGGCAAAGTCAAAGGTTCTATTGGCACATATTATTATACGTTTCAAAAACATATGTATGGAGGGGCGGAGGTCGGGGTTCGACCCTATGACCTCCCCCCAATCACTACCACTTCTTAGAAATGGGCCACTCCCTTAATCCTTGTTAAGATAAGCGCCTAACACTTATTTAAAGAGTACATAGACTCCAACGACGAAATGGAGGTGGCCAGCCCCGCGGGCCAACCCTCCTCCCACATCACCGCTCCAAATAATCCAATCTTAAGTCCCCAAGTTAACTGTGCTTAGTTCGTAATTAAGCACGCCTATCCATTAATTAAACAATAGTCAAATATGCCAGATTTTTAATGGATTCCTCCATTTTCGGCGGACTTCCATTTTTGGCGAAGCTAACTAGAGCTTCTCCAGTTTTAGAGGCAGATTACTAGGAAAAATTGAATGAGAATTAGGGGAATTTTGAGGTCTAAAATGGGCCTGCTAAGAAAATTATAAAATAATAGTGGAAATAATATAGTAAGATTTGATTGCATCATCAAATTTTAGAGGGAAAAAAGAAAAAACTACTTTTTCAACTCATATTTTCAACTTATCTCCCAAAGTTTTTACTCAAATTTCAAGCGGGAGTACTCATTGGATGTAAAATTTAATTGCTCATCCAAGGAGTACACATGTTGCATACTTTCGATGGGTCCTGCTACACGAAAAATGATAAATACATGAAAAATGTGATTGTAATCACGTTTTTATGTATTTCTCATTTTTCATGTAGCAGGGTCCATCGAAAGTATGCAACATGGGTATTCCTTGGATGAGGAATTGAATTTTGCATCCAAAAAGTGCTCCCACTCAAAATTTGAGTAAAACATTTTGGTAGATAGGTTGAAAATAAGAGTTGAAAAAGTAGTTTTACTATTTTATTATTTTTTAATCTTTTTGCCCTTTTACTTTAAAAAAAAGGTGAATCATCCCCCATGGTTGAAATCATCACCTTGAATCCTATTGGTTCTTAAAAAATTTATTTTTGTTGTACATTTTTCTTAGGAGGCCCATTTTAGACCTCAAAATTCCCCTAATGGCATATCTTGAGCAACATTCGACCAATTTTAGCTCAGGAAGAGTCATTCCTAGCATATTGGCATGCTCTAAATTCATTGGAACAACTTGCATATGCAGAGGAGAAATTATACAGAGGTTTTTGTCACCATGAATAATTTTGAAGCTAGGGCCACCAGGAGAGAAGGCCATGCCTAGATTCGCTGAAGGCCAAATGGAGTGAATGAAAAATCATTTTAGATGTATTTGATGCTCTGAACGCATTGGTATAGTTTTTAAAGGTGTTGTAGCACTTATGAAAGTGTTTTTATCACTTTGGAGATGAAACAAGCCCGTGGCCATCGGGATGAGAGGTCAATCCTAGATTAGTTGTAAGCCAAATTCAGAGATTGAATAGTAATTTTTGGGG
The DNA here is from genome assembly GCA_034641835.2 of Pinus albicaulis. Classification (NCBI taxonomy): domain Eukaryota; kingdom Viridiplantae; phylum Streptophyta; class Pinopsida; order Pinales; family Pinaceae; genus Pinus; species Pinus albicaulis. The sequence goes on from CM076581.1 coordinate 706,415,564, forward strand.
TTTTTATGTCTTCTGAAGAAAATGGGTCAGGCTAAAAATCCATTGGATCACTACAAGTGATCGTAATCAAACATTTGACTCTTAATCCCAAGAGGGCCTAGCCAGTTGAAGCAGGTCCATGGAGATGAAGCCTAGGATGGGTGAAATCTGTTATCATCCATTGTGTTATGTGTATGTTGTGTGTTATATTTATGCAATTTGTTTTCTATACATGAGTTTTTAAAACTTAATTAAGTCATAATTTTATCATCAAAAACACATAAAATTTGACACATAAACCCCTTCACAAGTGGTTAACTTGAGACCATCCTAATCACACATTTTTAATACTGATTAGGGTGCTAGCATAGAAATAACTAGTTTTCCCATATTCATATCACTATTCAACATCAACTGAGTCAAAAGGAGAATGATCATTCACACTTGAGCCTTGAAGGACAATTTTTAGGATACATAGGATATAATTTTCAATGCGGTTGAGATGACCATTCTGTCTTTGGAGCTAGAAGTGGATTTGTTAAAAATCCTTACTGTAATCTAGGAACCTATAAGAGGACAAGGATGAACCATAAGGGATATGATCTAGAGATTTCACTAGAATATTATTCATCATCCAATACAAATGGATAATTTGTTTGTACTGGGAGTATCTTCCCTGAGAATGTCCAGGCTCAGGCACAATAATCTACCATTCTTCCATATCAATATTTAGAATTCCCATGTGTTGGTTAAGCTCGAATTCCCATGTTTCGATCAATTGGTTGACTTGGGCAATGCTTCCCTTGTGGTACGTAGAAGCACTTTCATTAATAATACAAGAAGCATATTTAAGACCACAAGGTTTACCCTCAACGTCGTTAAGGTGACTAGGTGTAGGGGTACCTCTAGACTATTTACCATGGCCATGGGAGCCCTTGCTGGTTTTTCCCTTCCCTGCAGTGCAACGAGCCATGGATCGAGAAAAGCTTAAATAAGTTTAACATGTATCCTTGGACCCTATTAGCCAACCTGAGGATGGGATGCATTGGAGCAAGAGACCTGCCACAATAACCATATGCAAGAGCCTCATATTATATGGAACTCAATTCCTCCCTAGTTTGTAGCCTTCCAACTAGAACCAAGGATAAAACCCGAACCGAAAAACAAGAGTCCCTCTATGTGTTGGGTGGTTGAAGCCATAAAAATGAGATGAGCCTCTCCCATGACAAAAACCATAAATAGAAGACTCAACTCTACCAACATTCAGCAAGAATCTGACTCTACAGTGCTAGGGGCGAGACCAAGAGAAAATACAGGACCCAAATAGAGGCACTACCCAACAACCGCCCATGCACGACAAGATAATTCCAAAATATATAAACATAGGAATAGAAAAGATGGAAAAAAAATCATACCATTCTGTAAATTCCATACAATATGGCCAGTAAAACACTTTCCAAATCCTCTAGTGAAAAATATTTCCATTCTTCATAGAGACCATCAAAACTAGATAATTATCCATGGTCGAAGAGAGATAAAAATGAGAACTGAAAACATACCCGTTAATGGTGCTCTGAAGAAACTGAGGATAATATGACACCTGGTGAGGGATCGTGGAGTACACCTTCCCCAATTCACAGAGCTTCTTAGACTGAACTAGCTTCGACAAAGATTGTAAGTACACAACTTACAACCCTTACCAACATGAAACTCAGAAAAATTCCCCACAAGATAGTTATTTCCACCTTCACAAATTGCATTAGCTGGAGGCATGCATGAGGACATCACTCCATCTAGCTCATGCATGTTGACGGTGGCATAGTACCTTCACAATTTCATCAAATTGATTGACTAGCAGGGGTGTGGCCTACTCTAACCAACACACACCTTGATCGGGGATACTGGTCTCTATCATGGTCATGCTACTAGATGACCCTAATATCATAATATAGAATTACATTTAGGGGATTTAAATTGTCCTCCAGAGTTTGGGGTGGCCAGGTTAACTATATAGATCGGCCCTGGTGAGAACAACCACAATTTTCTAGGAAATATATAGCTTTGTTTCCCTATGTCCTGACATGGGAAGTGAGAATGTAGTCAAATTTTGAGAGAAGCTCACCCACTTCTTGCACTAGTCTAGCAATACACTAGTTGTGGCTTAGTTTTTTTCACTTTTCTCCTTGATTCATTTTCTTAATGATCTCTATCACCAATTTGGAATCACCACCAATCATGTTTTTTTCTGTAGCCCGTTCTAGTCGCAGTGATGAGTCCATATTTCAAAACATTGAATTATGCTTCATTGGTTATTTCGTCACAGCAATCAACTGCATAGACCAGTCTAGTCCTCTTGTGTGAATCTTAGAAGATACCTCCAAAACCAGGAGTCTGCATATTTCCTTCAGAGGCACCATAAAAAATTAACTTAACAAAAATATCTAGAAGATTAGAGAAGTACTAAGGTGATATAAAATGGTTTATTAGTAGTTTCCAGGAGCTTGGGTAAATCCTATTAGGGGAAAAATTCAGTAGGTTTAGCATTATGGCTTCATGGGGGGCCACTTGCCAATCTTTCAGGTGCCATTTTTTTGCCAAGATTGTTTCTATAATATTCCAAATTATACCTTTCCAAGATTAATATTCTTGATATTTATGACAATCTTTAAATATCCTTCTATCCATTCCTTCCAAATGGCCCATAGGAGAAATCTCAAAGCCAATTCCTAGGGCTAATTTAGAACCAAGATCAATAATAGGCCTTTACACCATATAATTATAGGTTCCTTTAGAACAATGTAAAATTTGAAATGGGAAATATAAAATGAAAATGAGAACTATAGCAAAAAAACCCCCAAAAAACATGAAAAAAACCCAAAAACAATGTGTATTCCAGAACGAGGTTATATTTTTTTAGGGTTAATTTCAACATTTTTAAAAAATGGAAGTAAAACCAATTTTTATGTGCAAAAGAAATGGAAAAAACACACTAATTTTGTTGCTATAATAACATTTTTATTTTCTAGGTAAAATTTCAACATTTTTTTAGTAATTATGTTAAATATAAAATAATGGGATTTGAAACACATTGAAATTCCAACAATTTTCATCCATTTCGTTAAACATATGAAATATCATGACAATAAAAATCCCTAAAATTCTAATTTTTTTCAACCATAATGTTAAAGATAAAAAAAAATTAACAATTATTCAACCATAGAATTAAAAAACATTAAGTTTTCAATGTATTTCAACCATGACATTGTGAACAAATTATATGACGAAATTAATCAAAATATCAATACTTGTATATTGAATGAAACATAAATGATTTCTATAAGATATTGTTGCATTGTGAATATTATAAACAAATGAATTTGTCAGAATTAAAACATATAATCTAACAAGCATAAAAATGACTCATAAATCACTCATACGTTCTTGCACACTATCATAATTAACATCCTCAGATGAATGACTTGATGTAGATGAATATGTTCCATATTATTCTCTTTTATCAACTAGTATCTCGTCTGAGTAAAGATGCATTCCCACCATTTTAGGTTTCAAAAGTATTCTAGATCTACGACTGGGTTGAGCAGACTCCCATCTCAACATTGTTTCTTTTGGTAGTAACCTCTTCTGAATCTCTATCGTCCTGGAGAAAAGAGTTCATATCTTTGTTAAATTGAAGTCATAAACAAGTATTTAAACTTCCTCCAATTGTAATAGCCATGTGCGGCAATGATTTACATTTGTACCCTTTCTTTTTCTCTTTCCACCAATTTTTTAATCAACAACCATCTCTCGCTTGTACACACCGTTGAATTGGTGTGTCTTTGTCACATACCAATGTACTTCAACACCTAAAACATCTTCATTTTTTGTAAGTACCTTTATAACATTGGTAACCCATAATGGATAGCCATGTGCATCTCCATATGCTAACACTCCGATCATGCAACCCTCCATAATATCTTGTACTAAACCCCTATAAAGGTCTTCAATGGCTTCACGTTGTCCATGAGATCTTCTGGAACCGATATACATTTCTCTTTCCTCCACCTGTGAAGAATTAATAATACCTTTAGATTGTTTCTATTCAACAATGTTTCTTTCCTCATGTTCATTTGACACATTTTGTGACCAAATAAATGGAATATTCAAAATTATATCTTAATTTTTTGATCTTGAAATGATATCACTCTAATCATTGAAAAAGGACTCCCACCAAACCGAATCAACAACATCAAAGTACTTATATGTATATATAATATTTTTTAAATTTCTCCTAGGCATTTAGAATAATATATATCTTACTTCAGCCTTCGTGCATTATGAACTTCAACAACTTATTGTAATAACAATATATTTGATGAAAATATTGGATGATCTAGAATGAACTTAAAAAATTCCAAACCTGATGACGATGCCCATTCTGCAGTAGTTTCATACTTCTTGCCCCATATAAGTGTTTTCCCATCAAATGTTTCGATAATAAATTCATGTTGGAATCTAATTTTATTAATTTGTTCAATGCATTTCTCCTAACGATGAAATCCCATAATACACCTTCACATGTCAAAAATTTCTTCCAACACATGAAAATAGGCTTTAGCATGTATGATTTCTTAAAGCATTCAATTAAGGATGGAAATATCACAACATCCTTCCTCAATGTTATTGAAAAATGACTGAACCTCTGATCAATATGGTCGTGAGTGTGCCCAACAAGAAGGAAGCCAACCTTTACCTTCTGAAAAATTCTCAATTCAACAAGCATGTTTAGATATCCAAACACAATCTGTTTTTTAGTTTCAGGACAAGCATTGTCCAATTGTAGATACAAAACTTTAGGAATATTACCAGACCAATGAGAAATCACATCATGAATGATGGTTATTGTCATATTTGCATCATTATGAATATTTGGAGTTGTGAAGTAAAACCTTGGCGAAATTTTCCCATTGAAGACCATGCAATCGACCAAGTGAAATTGGATAAAATTTTCCTCGTGTAAATTTTTGGGTGTGCGAACAAAATGTGGTAGAAGTGTTTTCTTCTGGTCCATACCATCAATTATCAAACCCAAATATCTATTTTGATTAACATAACACTTATTTTGATGCTTGTACAACTTTTTCCTTTCACTTTTTTGTTGTTCGTGATGCCCTTGAAGATATTTGACAATGGAATCTACACATAAAATAAAAGAAAAATATTAGTAAATACATTTTAATAGCTGATCACAATACAATTTAAAAGAATAATGTTTTGAATTCTTACCTCTTTTTGCTCCTTGACATTTATCCCTTTTTTATTTAAGAGAAGCACATTTACTGCAAATCCCCATCCTTGTATTCTTAGGAATACGAACAATGTTGAATTCTCTCCTCCATATCTACACTAAATATTGGTATGTAATAAAATGACCATTTCCTTCAACACCTTTTGCATATTCTTGGTATAAGTTGTAGATTTCGTGTCTTGAGAAATTATCTATAATATGTATTCTATATCTATTTGGAAAGAACTCTCCATGTTTTTAAAAGAAGTATTGCATACATGACATTGGAGTATTTGATAATGGCCCAAACTCTCATTTATGACGTACTTATGAATAATATGTGGGGTCTCTTTTCCAAATTTTATTGTAATCTTGAAAGCTGAAAATTACCAATTGAAAGAAAAAAATTGAAATCCTTTCTACAGAGCAATAAAGACCCAATATGATAATAATAAATTGTCAATGTAGATTGCATGCACCCCACTAAATATGAGTTATGGATGCTTTTATTCATTGACAAATATCTCTTCCTTTTCTCCGAAGCAAACTTAAAATCTATATGTTTCAAGCAATCCTTCTTAAAACATTCACTTGAAATGAGATCACTAATAGAACTTCTTCTCATGAGATATTATGCCCTACCCCTTGTATAACTAGAACATCTTCGATTGATAAGAAAATTTCTAGTCCTACTCCTAGATACAATATTTGCTCGAAACATCTCCATCATCTCATTGTTCTCTATATAAGCATTTTCATCATCATTAGGAGGAATAATATTCTTACTAGGATCATTTTCAGCATAGTTAGGAAATTCATCACCATCATTGTTTGAAAAATATTCATTACCATATTCAGTGGCAAGAAACGTTTTACTACCATCATCTGTGCTTTTGAAATACTGACTTGGAGGATATTCTTCATCATTTTCATCCTTCCCTTCATCACTATTGCTATCATAGTCCTTAGGATTAGGACTAAGTGCGAATTGTGACTCTTGATTTATTGGAAATTATTCATCCTGGCCTTCGTCATTGTTGCTATCACAGTCCATAGGATTAGGACTAAGTGGAAAAGGTGACTCTTTATTTACTAAAAAATATTTATCCTGGCCTTCATTACTGCTACTCTCATAGTCCATATAATTAGGACTAAGTGGAAAATGTGACTCTTTATTTACTGGAAAATTATTTATCCTGCTCTTCGCCATTGTCACTATCATAGTCCTTAGGATTAGGACTAAGGGTAAAATGTTACTCTCTATTTAATGGAAATTCTTCATCCTTACCTTCATCACTATTTCTCTCATATTCCTTAGGATTAGGATTAAGTGGAAATTGTTACTCTTGATTTACTGGAAATTATTCATCCTGACCTTCATCACTGCTACTCTCATAATCCATAGGATTAGGACTAAGTGGAAAATTTGACTCTCTATTTATTGGAAACTATTCATCCTTCCCTTCGTCATTGTTTCTTTCATAGTCCTTGGCATTAGGGCTAAGTGGAAAATTTGACTCTCTATTCATAGTGAAAGAATTTTTCATTATATTTATCAATATGAATAGAGTTTTTACGCGATGAAGATGTTGATGCTTAATAAAGTGAAACTTCAGTCAGAAGAATCCATGACATTCAAACAGAATATGTTGAATGATACAAAATTCACTCTCTCCCAATGTTAATATATAGCTAAAAGAATTAAATTTTCCCTTCAAAGTTCCACTCTAAATTTTTTCACCAAAAAATTTCCCTCCAAAAAATTCGTTTGAAGTATGTCCCTTCAAACTTTTATTCTACGATTTATTTGAAAAAATTATGTTGAGATTCAACAAGAAGATCCTAGTGAAAATTAAGCACCTACACTAGGATGGAGCCTCAAGCTATTTTTAGGTGGATTTCTATTTATAGATGCATGAGAAAAATCTATTTATAGTTGCATGTCTATTTATAGATATATGTGCAAGTTCTATTTATAGATTTCATGTCAATTTATAGGTGCATGTCGACTATTATTATCCCTTAATATTAGTTGGACAATAAACAATAATATATTCTCAATGAGCACTTGGAAATAATTAACTGGAGTGGAAAATCGGTTAGCTAAAAGAATTTTGAGTTAAGAGGTTGGTTGGTGGTACATGCAAGTGAACTTAGTTGTAATTGAGTGATTCAAAGTTGTAACAGAGTTGAAAGTGCAGTTATGAAAGTTGTAAAGTAGTTTAACTCAATTAAATGAGTTAAACTCAGTTTTGCTAGTTGTAAATGAAGATATACCAGTGAGAGATCAAGTGAATTAATTATTATTTAATTCACAATCAGTGGTCTCACATGCAACTAAATATTTACTACTATTAACTGCATGCATGTCAGATCTAGTGGAGACCCAATTGAGCTCTAGGTGAATGGGAAGATAATTATCAGTTGTGACACTATCCGGTTACACACATGCAACCACACACACATTGGATGTGCCCATGAGGATTTCACAGTCAAGGTAGGCATGATTGAATTCATTCAAGGATTTCTATCAGCAGGGATTGTGCAATGGAGGCAGGCTGTCTGGAGACAGTAAATTGGCTAAGGAACTTGCCAATTTTTGTATGACAATGTGAGACAGTTATCTCATGTACTAAAATCTCTTGGATTAGAGCTTTATATTTAATTGTTTCATGTTCCATGATATAATACATAATAGAATATAGTGGTGTTTTTAGCTATATTCTTTCCCCGCATAAATTATTTGTGTTTTGTGTGATTGATATTTCTTCATGATATTGTGATTGGAAATTGTGTTTCAAATTCCGTAAATATTTGTAGAAGATATTCTGTATTTAATAGTATCATATTATTGTTATATTAGGAGAATCCAAGACATACATGTATTTTGTATTAAATTTCTACATAGTATAAGAGCACAGGAAATTGCAATTTTGAAGTAGGAGCTGAGTTTGTTGGTGGAAAGAATTCGAATTTGCAAAAATAATTTCTTGGCGCCACACTTGATTCAATATCGAAATAGCTTTCAATGGCTTGAGGTTAGAGTATGCACTCGAGGGAAGCTCGAACGACATTGCTAGGAATGACAGGATGGAGGAAGTACTCGAAGACAATGGCTTGAAGGAATTCATTGAAAAAGTTGCTCCTAAGCCAGATGTTGCAGATGCTTCTAATCTTGATGCATGGCGAAAGAAAGTGGCAAAGTTGAGGAGGATTCTGTTGGAGGGAGCACGAGACCACATTGTCTCAAGCCTCCATGGGAAAGCCACACCATATGCTATGTGGAAGGCTTTGATGGATCTATTCCAAAGCAGCAACAACCATAGGAAATTGGCGCTCAAAGATAAACTCAGAAAGATCAAGATGGAAAAGGGCGACACCATTCCAAAGTATCTCACAAAGTTTGTCCAATGTCACGATGAATTGGGGAGTGTTGGAATAACTGTTTATGATGTTGATTGGTGAGCTTAGATCTCTTGGGACTTCCTAAGAGTTGGCATAGTTATGAAGACTCTATCAATGGATGGGAAAATTTGCTAGATTGGGAACGACTGTGGTCAGATCTCATGCAGGAGGAGTTCAGGAAGAACACCAGAGATGGATCTTCATAAAATCATGATGATGAATAGGATTTTTCTTTGGCTGCCAAGGCGAAGAAGGGGAAGGGGAATAAATTCCATTCTAAATCTGAGTCTAAAGGCAAGAAGTTGAATATGTCCAACATGAAGTGTTTTCACTGTCACGAACATGGGCATCTTGCTACTAACTGTCCGCAAAAGAAGAAGAACAAGAAGGATGTTGGAGCTGCATCTGGTTAGGCCCTTTCCTCACAATTTGAGCTTTACTTATCTTTTATCGCATGCATGGTGTCAGGTGCATTGGGATCGGTGTGGTATTTGGATAGTGGCGCTTCCTTTCACACGAAGGGAGATAAGGAACGTTTCACTGACTTGGAGGAGAAAGATCTCCAGATGCATATACAGATGGGAAATGACAGATGGTACAATGCGACCAGAATTTCTACCATTACCTTTCAGAGGCATTCAGGTAAAACATTTCAATTGAAAGATGTTATGCATGTTCCAGGTCTGAAGACAAATTTGGTCTCAGTCGCAATGTTGGAGGACAGAGGCTATGACGTTGTTTTTAGCGATGGAAAATCTTTCCTGCGACATAAAACAACGGGTCAAGCCAAGAGGATAGGGATTTGAGTTAAGAATCTCTACAAGCTGGTGGTAGATGGTTGTGATGCCATGATGGGAAAGGTAGAAAAAGTGGTCAGTTAGGATGAGGGTGAACTATGGAATAGGCAATTGGGCCATCTTCATCATGGAGCCTTGAAAGTCATGCAACAAATATCTACTGGACTTCCAATGGGAACACTTGCTCAATTAGATCATTGCAAGGGTTGCAACATGGGGAAGTATGTAAAGTCCACCTTTCTTGAGAAGGAGAACCATGCTTCGGGGATCCTTGAGAGAGTTCACACAGACGTGTGTGGACCGTTCTCAGTTGCTTCAACAACAAAACATAAGTACTATGTTATTTTTGTTCATGAATTTTCTCATAAATATTGGATCTTCTTCATGTAGAAGAAGGATCAAACATTCTCAAAGTTCTGTGAGTTTAAGGCATTGGTGGAGAAATAGTTGGCGAAGGAAGTGAAGGCTTTGAGGAGCGATAATGGTGGAGAATACACCTCTCACGAATTCAAGAAATTATGCAGCAAAGAATGAATTCAAAGAGAACTCATAGTGCCTCATAACACACAAAAAAATGGGGTCATGTAGAGGAAGAACAGAACGATCATGGGTGTAGCACGAGAGATGTTGCATGATCATGGCCTACCAATGCATTTGTGGGTGGAAGCATGAAACACTGCGATTTATGTGCAAAACCATTGTCCTCATAGAGTACTTGGAATGAGTACACCTGAAGAAGCTTTCACTGGTAATAAATCAGATGTTTCACACTTTAAGGTTTTTGGCTCATCTGTTTATGTGCATGTGACCAAGGACGCCAAGAAGAAGCTGGAGTCGACTGCTGAAATTGGGATTTTTGTGGGGTGCACAGAAACACCCCATAATTATTGTGTGTATTTTCTAAACAATCGAATGACTGTGGTGTGACGGGATATAAAATTCTATGAGGGGAAATTCAATGCAGTTGTCACTTGAGAAGGATCTAGACTTGCATGTGGAGGAGGAACTGCTGGTTCCCAAAGATGAGTCTCTAGATGTGGATCAACCATAAGAGGAGGTTCATGGAGTGGAGGAGTCCACTCATGCAGATCCAACCATCAGAATTGGCAGAAGACATACCACAGAAGCCGATAGGCTGAGACTTGATGCCGCACAAAATGTAAGAGTCCCTACTTCATAGCGCAGTCAAAGATAGTATCTTGATTGATTTACTGGATACATGGCTCTCATGAGAAAATGTATTGTGACTTAACCATATTAATTTCAAGAAGAAGTGTAGGAGCCCACATGGGTAGATGCAATGGTGGAGGAGTATGACTCCATTGTCAAAAAAAATTCTTGGGAAACTGTTCCAAGTCTGATTGATAAATCAGTGGTAGGTTTGAGATGGATCTATAGGGTAAAGAAAGATGCTGATGGGGGTGTTGAGAAATATAAGGCCAGATTTTTGGCCCAGGGCTTCTCACAGATCGAGGGGATAGATTATGAAGAGACCTTTGCACCTGTCGCAAGGTATTCTTCCATAAGGGCCATCCTTTCTCTCTCAGCGTAGATGGGCTGGTGCATTCATCAGATGGATGTGAAGACTGCGTTTCTAAATGGGATCATTTAGGAAGAGGTGTACATAGAGTAGCTTCAAGGTTTTGAGATCTTCAACATCGAGTCGCATGTGTGCAGACTCAAAATAGCGTTGTATGGGTTGAAGCAAGCACCCCATGCTTGGTACACTTAGATAGACATCTATTTCATCGGACTGGGCTTCACCAAAAGTGAAGAAGATGTAAACCTATACCAAATTGTGGTGGAGGGTAAGATTTTAATCATTGTTATTTATTTTGATGATTTAATATTGACTGGTGATGAGCAGCTGATAAAATCATGCAAGCAGAATCTTGCAAGGGATTTCGAAATGAAGGATATGGGTCTCCTTCATTATTTCGTTGGATTGGAAATATGGTAGCGAGATAGTGAAATTTTTGTGTCTCAAGGAAAGTATGCAAGGGAGATATTGGGTAAGTTTCACATGGAGGGTTGCAAACCCATGGATACTCCTCTTCTAGGAAACTAGAGGAAAGAGGATGCTACTTCTGGAGAGGTAGTGGATGCTACTGTCTATTGATAGTTAGTGGTTTTTCTAATGTATCTAGTGAACACAACACCAAACATTTTCTATGCGGTTAACCAATAGAGTCAAGCTATGGTTAAGCTTACCAAACTCTTTTTGAAGGCAGGTAAGCATTTCCTGAGATACCTGAGGGGCACATCAGAGTATGGCTTATGGTATAGAGAAACGGATGAGGTGAAGTTGCATGGCTTCAGAGATGCAGATTGAGTGGGCAGCCCAACAGACAGAAAGATCATATTAGGGGGCATCTTTAGCATTGGATTTATAGATGTTTCTTGGTACAGCAAGAAGCAGAGATCCGTGGCACTCAGTTTAGTGGAAGAAGAATACATGGCAACGAGTCAAGCTGCATGTGAAGCTATCTGGATGAGAAATATCTTGGTTGGTTTTTTTGGTTCTCATTTAGATCCGAAAGTGATTCATTGTGATAATTAGAGTTACATTAAACTCTCGATTAATCTTGTGTTTTATGATAGATCTACGCATATAGATATCCGATACCATCATCTCAGATATTGTGTGTAGAGGAGGATCATGTTGCTTTAGTACATTCCTATGGAAGATTAGGATGCAAATATTCTGACGAAGGCGCTCACCAGGAGAAAATTAGAATACCATAAATACATGATCAGGGTGAAGGATAATCCCTTTCTTGTTGAGAGGGAGTGTTGAGATTCAAATAAAATATCCTAGTGAAAATTAAGCACCTACTCTAGGATGGAGCCTCGGGCTATTTTTAGGTGGATGTCTATCTATAGATGCATGAGAAAAATCTATTTATAGATGCATGTCTATTTATAGAGGTATGTGCAAGTTCTATTTATGGATTCTGTTACACCATTTTTTGGTCATCTAACCTATTATCATTAGATGGACCCAAGTACACCATGTAAGACCAGTTTTACCCTAAGTAAAACTGCTTTCACTATGTTAAAATAGGAAACCCCAAAAGGAAATATTAAACAAACCTATATTTGTTTGATTTTTCTCATGGAATAATTAATTAAACCATAATTTAATTATTATTTCCAATCATGTTTAACCCAAAATCAAAGAAATTAATTAGATAAACCTTTATTTATCTTATTATTTTCTAGGAATAATTATTTAAACCTTATTTAGATAATATTCCTTGTTAAATATGACCAAATCACCCACAAATAATTAAATAAATCATTATTTATTTAGTTATCTTTCAACCACTTCCTTAAATAAATAAATAAATCATTATTTATTTGATTATCTTCTAACCACTTCCTTAAAAAGATAAATAAATCATTTATTTATTTATTTTTGACAAATTAAGGGATTTGACCCAAGTCAAATACCTTTTTCCTCCAACAAATATAATAAAATATTCCATAAAAGGTGGATCTAGATTTGGTTAACATTATTTTAATCATGCACCAAGATCTAGAATGACCCAATATTTTGTTATAAATAGGAGGGTTTTTCCCATCATTCTTCACCTTTTGTTGCCTATTAGATCACTTTGGATCTATACACTTGGTCACCATTTTCTGCCATTTTAGCTCTACTCTTTGCATTGGGTTTTCTACATCAACTAGAGAGAAGAATCTTAGATCTGAAGTGCTGAGGACTTCCAAGAACCCATCCCACTGAGGGGAATTGGATACTCCTTCTGGTTTTCCTCACAGGTGCCCCATTTAATACAAAAATTATTTCAAAAATTTTTCTTGTCTTGTCTATTGGTATATGGAGCAAATCCTTATTTTTACTACTTAATGTCTTTCCATACATAGATCTGGTGTTTTGCAGCTATTTTCTTGTCTAACTAATTGCAGATCTGAAGATATTGGCAGCCACTTCTGTTGTTAGGGCTATTAGTTATGCGTAGCTAAAGTGGTCCTTTTTTGTACACTTCGACAAAGGATTCATACTAACAAATGGCGACTCCACACGGGTTTTAACTTACGACCGCTGTCGTTTTTCATATTCCCGCATATCCAGCTACTTCAGACCCTAGGGTTTCTTTTCAGCTATTTATTTTTCCTATTTTTATGGTGTTTTTCTCACATAAAACCCTAAAACATCAAAATTTCTAACTTCCATGTGTTTCTGGCCCTATTGCGCAGGTAAGCGACACCAGCCGCAACTGAGACGACAACTTTTCTGAAAATCTGCCGCCGAGACAACCGGAACTTGGGGTCGCACTTTTTGGCCCTAAACCTGCGACCTGGGCCTCCAGGTCGCACTTTTCAGCCTATTTCCTGCGACCTGCACTGAAATCAGGTCAGAAACTGCGACCTGCCATTTTTTCAGCAATTTTTCAGCAATTTTTCTGGGTTTTGCTGCAGCTTCTGTCAGGGTCCTCCAGCCTCTGTCCTAGCCTGTTTTGACCAAGTTCTGATCTGTTTTTACTCATCTAAGTGGGAACCTAGCCCCTTAGGGCTTTAGTACCCTCCACTTTTTGTGGAAGAGTTTTAAGCTGTTTCAGCCGTCTGTTTTTCAGAGCTTCAACCTCCTTTTCCAGATCTGTTACCTCCCTTTCAGATCCTTTGAAATCAGCCTTTCTTCCTTTCAAATCACCTCCTGTCGTTTTGTTTGGACCTCCTTTGAAGGCCTCCGCCTTGCCCCCTCCGGTTTTTGCTGATTTCCTCCCTTTTTCCAGCCACCTTGCCTCTGTCTCTTGGCTGTGATCTGCACCTCTTTTCAGCAGCTTTATCCTTTAGATCCCTGTCCCTTTTGACCTTAGATCTATTGGCCCCTTTTCCGTGTGTTTTACATAGATTTTTCCCTTTCTTTTCAGAATAGTTTTGAGAGACCCACCTTCTTGGGTTAGATAGATGCACAAGTAGCTGTTATTTTTCTGTTATTTCAGCATTATATTATGTTCTCTGTAGGTTTATTTTCAGCTACGCAGCACACTTTTTTCTTGCTCTCGAAATGGAAAGGGTTTAAAAATTAAAATTAACACACGCCACACACTGACCCTAAGCGAAGAAGCGCCTGGTTAACACCGCCTGGCAAAGACTCTAAAATCAATTGTCAATGCACCTTTTCTGCCCTTGACCTTAATTGATTCTGTCCCTTTCTGCCCCTGTCGGTTTCCTTCTTCCTGTCATCATTGCGCCCCCAAGGCGCTTATCTCGGAGACTTCTTGGCCTTCATCCTCAGTTTCCGGTCGATCGACCTGCTCCGCCCCGCCGTCGTCGAGCCAGTCCACCTTCGAGTCCGCACTCCGACTCCTCTCCTGATTCATCGGGTCCTCCTTCTCCTCCTGGTTCTCCCCCTGTCACCTTCACTATGTCTGGTCCAGGGCCTAACGCTAGCGGTTCTCCCGGCCCCAATGCCGGCCCTACTACTAGCAGAACCGCCACAGGAACTACCTCGGCCACCCCTGTGTTGTCGTACATTGCAGGCCTCAGCCTCCCCGATTTCCATCAGTTGATCAATGACCCCATTCACCACAATGCTAACTGGCCCGCTATGCCAACCAAGCTCCCCTCAGACATCCCTAAGTTTGAGGGCCTTAATGGAGAAGATCCAACCAATCATGTCCGATCTTTCCATATGTGGTGTTCCTCCAATTCCATTACCGATGACTCCATCCGTCTTCGTTTGTTCCAACGCACGCTTACCGGCGAAGCTTCTAAATGGTATGTCGAACAAGCCACTTCTACCCATACCACCTTTGAGACTATTGCCCAAGCCTTTTTGTCGTACTTCCAGCTCCCTCTCCGATACGATACTGGCACGGAGCTCTTGACTTCCTTCAAGAAATCCTCTTCAACACGCCTTTCTTCCCATGTTCAGGAATGGCGAAGAAGACGGAGCTTATGTCGAGCCCCTCCCTTCGAGGATCGGGTTTACATGGACTGGTTCCTTCGCACCCTTCCCGCTCCCATCGGCAAAGATGTCGCCTCTCATTTTCCTCAAACTGAAGAAGCCGCCCTCCAAATCGCCTTGAAATATGACCTGATCTACGCTCAATCTGGTTATTTTTATACCGTTCTTCCTGACCTCTCCAGGCCTGGTGGCGCTAACCCCCCGGGGGCATCTCATTCCACCGACGATATCGTTGGAACCCTTTCCCATCCATACGCTCAACCTCCTATGGGCTACGGTCCCCCTCAGGGAGGGGCCAACTCCTCCAGCACTCTCCCCCCTCCCGGTAGCATGTATCCAGGATACGGCATGCCTCCTCCTTTTGCCCAACCTCTTGCTTACCTCAATGTTTCCCAACCTACCCATTACCCTTATCCGCAGCCTGGTGCGCCAGCCCCTCCAGCATATGCGCTTCCTCCTCCCTTGCCTCCTCAACCCTAGCACCAGCACCTACAGCCCCCTCCAGGGCAAGTATTTGCATAGCAGGGCACGACCAATCCCCCTTCTTCTCAAAGAAGGCGGAGAGGCAATCCAAACCAATCTGCCCCTGGTACCCGCGGACCCAATCCTGGTGTGGACCCCAACACTGCCAACCATCAACAGGGCACTCAGCCCAAGCCAGACAGGCCGCTTCGCACAAGTAAGGCTTGTTTGTGTTGCGGTGTTTATGGTCATTACACCCACGATTGTCCCCTATTACCCCAGATGCGGCAGATGTGGGAGTCTCAAGCCACATTGCGCGGACAGCACGCCTCCCCTCATGCTCCTCCTAATGTGGCCACTACTCAGCCAGCTGTGTTTACTGATCCTTTCCCTCAGCAAGGATTTGTGGCTACCTAACCGCCCGACAGCCAGGTAGCCACCCCCTTCCCTTTCTGGTTCCTCTGATTACCAGATCCTTATGATGCACTCCAATCCTAACCTGTCCGTCGATCTTCACCTTCAAACTCGGTCTCGCCAGTACCCCAAGCCTCCTGCTCCGTCTGCTCCCGAGCCTTCTTCTTCAGGTTCTCCAGAGCCTCTTTTGTCACCCAGTGGCCCCTTACATATCCCTCAACAAAAAGTTGAGGTTCATACCAAGATACCTAAGGGCCCACTACGTCGAAACAATGCTCCCAGTCGAGCTACCATTCGTATAGCATAGTAGATGACTTGGTGCAATCTCCTGCCGCCATTTCCACACTGGAGCTTCTCCAGTCGTGCCCTTCCCAAAAGAAGGCTCTACTATCTGCTGTGGGCGCTATAGATCCTGCTGATGACCAAGTGATTGTTTTCAATGCCACTCAATCGGACCATCCTCCTCTCCCTCCTTCCGTCGCCTTCCAAATCCCAGTCAAAATCTGAAACACCAACGTGTCCCGATGTATCATTGATGAGGGGGCATCCACATGCATGATGTCCGCTTCGGTTTAGAAGAAACTCGGATCTCCTGAACTGGCCCCTTCCACGATCACCCTTCGAGCGTGGGACGGTCATGCCTCCCAGCCCATTGGCCTGTTTCGTAATTGTCCTATCACCCTCGCCGGTAAGACTGTTTGCGTTAACGTCGAAGTCATCGACGCCCCGCTAGATTAGAACATTCTATTGGGGCGAAGCTACACCTATGCTATGTCTACTGTCCCATCCGCGGTCTTTCGCAAGATGTCTTTCCCCCATAATGGAAAGATAGTCACCATTGACCAGTTGACATATCATGAGCCAAAATCTCAGACCTCTCCTGAGAGGACTATCTCTTCTGTAGCCAACAAGCAAACCATTGATTCTTTGACCAGTGTCTCCCCCGACGTTTACAAAGATTCCTCCCTGCTTGGAACTTTCCCTAACCTTCCCCCCCCTCCTGTCACCGATCCCAGCTCATCGAATGTTTACATGATGCAATCGTCTCAGGCTGCCCGTAAGCGGCCTGTCTCGGCTAATCAGCAACCTCCTCCTCACCCTCCGCAGCCTGCTCCTAGCCATTCATCTCAGCCAGCTGGACCTCCTCCTTCTGGCCCTACCCCTACAGCTGGTATCCCTGAACCCCTTTACCCTCCTCGATCAGTTCCTCCTGGCCTTAACCATCTCGAAACCGTCCCTCCTGGTCATTTCCCTGCTGGGCAGATCCCTTTCCTAGCTCCCCCTCCTGGAGTATATTCTATCCCCGTCATGGCCACCCTCTCTCTCCCTAACTTGACCTTGGGCATACCGGTCTGGTACCTTGATCTGACCACCACCCACTCACAGAGTTCAAGCCCTGTCAGCTTTGACATATATTCAAGCAGGATCTTCCCTAGCTTCCTCAGATTGCTCCCAGGTACCCCGGCCTGCCCACGAAGACCCTTCTCTGGTAGCTGACACCGGGGAAGAGAAAGGCAAAGGCCGCGAAGGGGCACCCAAAGACAGACTACCACGGCGGCCGAAGCCCCTCCACGCACTGCACCCCCGCAGCGCACGCTTTATACGATGTCACCGGTCATGCAACCCATGCTTGTCTTTGAGTTGCCCCCATATTAACCCATGGTTAAGTCACGTTCCCCGAGGTCTCAGTCTTTGAGAAGCCCCGGTTCTTCTTCGATGGTAACCAAGAACCCCAAGACTCTGGATTAGCAGCCTGGCTGTCTTTGGTGTGGTTTCATGTCATTACTCCACCATGTCCTCATACAGCATATAAAAGCCTCTTCAGGGGGTGTCAGGTATGGGTTGGGCTCAAGTCAATCCGCCTCTCCTATCCTCGCGCAGTACGCTTCAGGTCAACCTGAGGATCCCCCCGCTCCCATTGACATTCCCCCCCCTGATGTTCAGATGACGGAGTCTACTGTAACCATCCTTTACCTATCTTCCTCTGCGAGACACTTGGCGCCTAGCCCGTCTGCATCCTCCCCTGTTGTGTCCCTTGATCACCCTGTTCCTCCTCATACCCGAGATCACTCCACTTGTGTCTCTGTTGACCTCTGCAGCCCTAGTCCCCACCGTGCCTCCGATAGCCCTCATACACCACCCTGTATGAGTCTTGGTCATCCTGCCCTTTGCACTCCCTCCTGCGGTTGCCGCCTAATGACTTCTGTACACTCACGCTGCCGTCATTTCCTTTCATCCCCTCATTTATTGTCTTGTCACACCATTCTGCAGGACCCCCCGTCCACACCCTTTATCGGTTACGCCGATGGTGCAAGTCGCTACTCCAGGAATTTAGCCTCGGTAGGTTGGGCCATCTTCACCCCCTTGCATGCCCTTGTTCTTTCTAACGAGGTATGCATTGGTTCTGCCACCAACAATCAGGCCGAATATGATGCAGTGCGTGGTCTGTTAGCTGATGCCCTCTTTCATCGCATCCTCCATCAACACGTTCGTTTGGATTCCCTGCTTCTTGTAATGCAACTAAATGGTGTTTATCGTGTGCATAACCCTGTGCTGTTTAGACGCTATCTACGAGTGAAAATCTTAATACATGCGTTTGAAACCATAACTTTCAACCATGTACCTCGAGAACAGAATCACTATGTAGATAGTATTGCAAACCATGTTCTAGATTGGCATTTATCACACACATTTCATACAAGACAATAACATTAAATAAACCATCAAAAAAATGATGCATATCCATAATATGTGTCGCAAAACATGTGTTTAGAGTCCATCTACTCTGATACATACGACATGCCCATAGCATGTTACAACCAAAAACCCAAAACGGGGGGCACCACCTGCCCCTACATACATCATAGGGGGCACCACATGCCCCCACCCCTAATCACTATCTGGAGGCTCCCGGGCCAATGGCTCTGCCCCTGCAGCATGTAGATCGCGCATAGCCTGACCGGCCATCGCCATGCGCCGCATGACACCTCGCCACTCCGAGGGTAGACCAACACATGGCTCTATGAACTGGTCGTCTAAGTCCTGCCACCCGCACTCTGATACTCCGGTCAACAACCTTTCGCATTTACGGCGGATGTCCTCCAGCAGGACGGCTGCATCCTCATTCTGCGCCGCTCTCGACCCACTTGGACCTATAGCTCCAGACGCTGCCGGTCATCCCATATATCCGGCCGATTTTACCGGTGCTATATCTGCATACCCAAAGTACATGAATCAATATCATCAATTACTATTCAAAAAAATTTAACATGCCCACACAAGAATAGCAATTTATCACTTACCATCGGGCCCCCAGACTCGACCAGGCGGAAGTGGCAGATCCGGATCTCCACAGTAGCTCATCCCACTATAAGGATAGTCGTCTATGTACAACGACATCTGATCCCAATGGGCAAAAAACTCCGGTCGAAACACCCGCCCGACCGCCCCTCCTCCTCCTCTGCACAGTAGCCGTCCCCAACGGCGCATCCTGGGCTCCCTCAGGCCCCCATCTGGAAGCTGTACACGAGGCCTCAAGGTCGGAATCTTCTCAAAGAAGAAGGCGCACAACAAAGTCCCATATGAGAAGTCATGGTTCACCTGCCGCCTGCATGGTGACAACTGTCGCTTTAGCGACACCAATAACATCTGGGCCCACCTATAGTAGGTCCCACCCAACACACTTTCCACTATCATCATCTGCCCCCCAGTGATGTGATGGAACGCCTGGATGCCCAGGATTCGCAGCACAGCTGCGGCCACTGCATGGGTTTCTAGCCTCTCTAGATCGCCGATCAGTATTCGAGTCCCCTTGACTTGGAGACTAGGTCGACAATGGCGTTCCACGAACTTCGTGATATGCTGCCCCCACGGCAACACTGGCTGTGTGTTTCCCACCATCCCCAGTGGCAGGAGACTAGTCAGGAAGTACATGTCCTGGACTGTCAGCTCGATCCTGTGCCCCTGCACTACAAAGATCTCCTAATCTGGATCCCAGTAACTGATAATCCAGGCCAGTAATGGTTCCCCTACTCTCATCAACGGGTGCTCCAAAAACTTGAGAACCCCAAACCTGGCCAAAACACGGCGGACGCCTTGATCCGCCTGGATCTCTGTCCGTAGTGTCCCCAGATCTCTCTCTCTCCAGTTGACCCGTAACTCTGCCATACCTGCGCAAACACATCATTTTTGTTAGTGTAAAGATCGGGAAAACCATAACCAAACACCAAAACCCAACTTCCAGCCATAAAACAGCACCAAAACCCCCTCATCTCCCAGGTCGCAGTTTTCTGCTCTTTTCTGGACCAGGTCGCACCTTTTGCCCTGATACCTGCGTCCGAGGTCACACTTTTTGCCCCAAAAAGTGCGACCCGGCCGTAGAGATGAAAGAGGGGCTGTTTCTGGGATTCTGGGCCCTAAACCAAAAATGTAATCCATCAAAATGCAAGAGAAAAGTTAGACCTCTTACCTGCAACTAACGGATCGCGATTCCAACGGTCGGTTTGTCCGCTACGTTCGCTGCAAGATTTAGGGCCTTCTCTCCTCTCTACATTCACCACAGCAACAATAGCAAATGAGTGATTTTGGAGGGAAAACTGCCTTATTAAAAGAGAACCCATGTTTCTTCTTTCGACTGCTGGGACCACACCGTAGCCCCGTTTGACGAACCGTATGCACCGTTGGAAAGCTCTAACCGAACCCTCAAATGGGTATCTATTAGTTTTTTGAGATCTGACACTCCACCAGGACACATTTTGTCCAAGAAGGGTCACTTTACCCCTCCTAAAACTCAAATTTCCTCACTTACGACACTTGTACTTGGGGCACCATCTTGCCCCCTTACTTGTCCTTGTTCGTGTTTATTTTCGTCATGAGTTCCCATCATGTACTCATGTTTCCACGGTTCCCCCATTGGGGCCTTTACTGTGTGGCAGCACCATTGAGTCGCCCTTACTTAGAGCATCCAAGTTGAGTCATCATTCCCTCCATGGAGTCTATGCCGAGTCCCTTTGTACCCCACTATAGCCCTCCATCCATCATTGATTGGTCTCTCTCTTGTGTCGCACATTATGACCTTCAGTTTCACTGTCCCCCATCCCTGATGATGTTGTGTCAGTTGCCGCCATGTCATTCATGCCCTTTATGCTCTAGCAAGGGAAGTCGTCCATTAGCTACTCAGTCCTTTCCACTTCACTATCATCATTAGTGTCAGTCTGTCCGTCACTCTACTCTTTTCTCTCATGCCTTGGTTGAGGGTCTCTCATTGCCTCAACTATGGCGGACCTCCTTCTGTCGACATCAGCTCATTTATTCCAAAAGCCAGGTCTAGAGGGCGGTGTACCTTGGTTCCAGCTTTCACTCTTGTTCGGTGCCTAGGATCAGGCAAAGGGATATCTCCTTTCCCTTTGGCTTGATTGTTTCTCCAGCTCCTTCAGCATGATCGAGATTCTTATACTTGATAGTCCAGTGATCAGCAATAGCTCTTGATGATTCCCGGGTGTGTGTGAGATGTTTCAACCCTCATGAGGGGGTGGCCCTGTAGGTAGCCCCCCACATGCCCGGATGACCTCTTCTTTGCAGCCTTCGATGCAGCTCCAGATATTTGATGATGTTGGCCATAGCCACTTGTAGCGCCTCTTCAACTTGCATGTATTAGTCATATTTTGTGAGCCCTTCCCCATTTACAGGGGGCATTTGGGTTGTATTTGTATCTCATGTACTCAGATATTATTGTACAAGTCCTGGCTGTTATCCCAGGCACAGCATGTATGTGAGATTCCTCATTGTATTTTTATCTGGCTCATGATTATGCCAGCTGTATTTTATGGTTCGGTCCCTTGTTTACTGGACACACTATTCTTTTGTACTTTGTCTCGGCGGGCATAGGTATGCCTCCCCCGCCGCCTTCAGAACAGGTACCCTCTCATAAAAAGAGACTTGTTGCACCTGCGAGTCTCGTCTCCTCAGGGTCTAGTCCTTCAGCACACTATCTACCTCACATTTCTCTCTATGACATCCCTTTTGTTGTCTAGTGATTGTGTTCTTACAACGTACTTCGGTCATACGATTTTCTCCTGACACTCGCACGCTGGGGGGCAATCTGTTACACCATTTTTTGGTCATCTAACCTATTATCATTAGATGGACCCAAGTACACCATGTAAGACTAGTTTTACCCTAAGTAAAAACTGCTTTCACTATGTTAAAACAGGAAACCCCAAAAGGAAATATTAAACAAACCCATATTTGTTTGATTTTCCTCATGGAATAATTAATTAAACCATAATTTAATTATTATTCCAGTCATGTTTAACCCAAAATCAAAGAAATTAATTAGATAAACCTTTATTTATCTTATTATTTTCTAGGAATAATTATTTAAACCTTATTTAGATAATATTCCTTGTTAAATATGACAAAATCACCCACAAATAATTAAATAAATCATTATTTATTTAATTATCTTTCAACCACTTCCTTAAATAATTAAATAAATCATTATTTATTTGATTATCTTCTAACAACTTCCTTAAAAAGATAAATAAATCATTTATTTATTTATTTTTGACAAATTAAGGGATTTGACCCAAGTCAAATACCTTTTCCCTCCAACAAATATAATAAATATTCCATAAAAAGTGGATCTAGATCTGGTTAACCCATGCACCAAGATCTAGAATGACCCAATATTTTGTTATAAATAGGAGGGTTTTTCCTACCATTCCTCACCTTTTGTTGCCTATTAGATCACTCTGGATCTATACACTTGGTCACCATTTTCCGCCATTTTGCTCCCTTTGAGCTCTACTCTTTGCATTGGGTTTTCTACATCAACTAGAGAGAAGAATCTTAGATCTGAAGTGCTGAGGACTTCCAAGAACCCATCCCACTGAGGGGAATTGGATACTCCTTCTGGTTTTCCTCACAGGTGCCCCATTTAATACAAAAATTCTTTCAAAAAATTGTTCTTGTCTTGTCTATTGGTATATGGAGCAAACCCTTATTTTTACTATTTAATGTCTTTCCATACATAGATCTGGTGTTTTGCAGCTATTTTCTTGTCTAACTAATCGCAGATCTGAAGATATTGGCAGCCACTTTTGTTGTTAGGGCTATTAGTTATGCGTAGCTAAAGTGGTCCTTTTTTCGTACACTTCGACAAAGGATTCATACTACCGTATTCCATGTCTATTTATAGTTGCATGTCGACTAATATTATCCCTTAATATTAGCTGGACAATAAACAATAATATATTCTCAATCAACACTTGGAAATAGTTAACTGAAGTGGAAAATTATTTAGCTAAAGGAATTTCGAGTTAAAAGGTTGGTTGGTGGGACATGCAAGTGGAATTAGTTGTAATTGAGTGATTTGAAGTTGTAACAGGGTTGGAAGTGCAGTTATGAAAGTTGTAAAGTAGTTTAACTCAGTTAAGTGAGTTAAACTCAGTTGTGCTAGTTGTAACTGAAGACACACTAGTGAGAGATCAAGTGAATTAATTATTAATTAATTCATAATTATTGGCCTCACATGCAACTGAAGGTTTACTACTACTAACTGCATCCATGTCAGATCTAGTGGAGACCTAGTTGAGTTCTAGGTGAAAGGGAAGATAACTATCATTTGTGACATTATTCGATTGCACACATGCAACCACACAAAAATTGGATGTGCCCATGAGGATTGCGCATTCAAGGCAGGTAGTATTGCATTCATTCAGGAATTAAGCATTGCTAGGGATTATGCATGGGAGACAAAGTCGCTCGAGACAGTAAATTGCCTAAGGAACTTGCCAATTTTTGTATGACAGTGTGAGACAGTTAGCTCATGTACTAAGAGCTCTTGGATTAGATATTTTTATGTAATTGTTTCATGATCCATGATATAATACATAATATAAGATAGTGGGGTTTTTAGCTATATGCTTTCCCTGAGTAAATTATCTGTGTTTTGTGTGATTGATATTTATTCATGATATTGTGATTGGAAATTTTGTTTCAAATTCCGCAAAGATTTGTAGAAGCAATTTTGTATTTAAAAGTAGCATATTATTGTTAGATCAGGAGAATCTAGGACATACATGTATTTTGTATTAAATTTCTACAAATTATACTAAAATGTTCTCTTGAAAATTTTGACCCTAATTTCCATTCAAAATTTACACACTGTTTTCTTTTAATACATTCTTTCAAAATTAAACTAAATATTTTACTTAAATTATATAACATTTATTGGATTATTGTATTTTTTTTTAGTTTTTATCCCACATGTAACATAAATGATTGTATCTTCATAATATTAAATATATATATTTTTTTTTCTAATTTTATTTTTAATACCACATTCACCCCACAACAAATTAGTTCCATAATTTATTCTATATAAAAAATTTCATTGTCAGTATTCCTCAGATCACATCAATATTTCTCAAGGTTTCTTTAAAAATCTTGGAGGGATTTTGGGGAAAAGCTGTGTTTTCATAGGCAACACAGTCAACAGAATATTATCACATTTCAAAGTTTAGCTTATCATCTACTTTGACTATTTAATGAGGAATTTCAGGAAAATAAGTTATTACATGCCAACAATTCATTTTTTTTTTAATTTTTTTTCTTTGTCTTGGGTAGCAGCTTAATTTATTACATGCCAACAATTCATTTTTTTTTTAAATTTATTTTCTTTGTCTTGGGTAGTAGCTTAATTTATTATTTTGAAAAATAGGAAATTGTTAAAACACAGTAGACTAAAGTTAAAATCCCACTAAATACATGCCCTAAAATCCCATAAGTTTACTAGTAGTTACGTTTAAGATCGGTTGTTAGGTTCATCCAAAATATGAGACAAAACACCAATTCAATTAATTTTATTTTCTGAAAATTGAAAAAAAAAAATCACATGGGCTAGGAGGCATTGTGTCACTAGTGGGCATGCTCACCTAGGGCACAATGGTCCCATGGAAAGCAGGGGGAGATTCAAAAAATTGGCCCCCTACCTGCCAAGGGATCATTGTGGGTCATGTACCTTCGAAGGGCGGGCCCATCCAGGGGCATGGCTGCACTCAACACAGTCGGCGTGTTTGGGGACCGATTATGAGAATCAACCCCCCTTCCTGCCAGGGGGCTAGTGGGCATGCTTTCCCGTGCACAACAGCCAAGGGGCTGATTCTCAGAATTGGCCCCTGGCCGCTATGCTTCGGCAGGCGCACCCACTAGCGCCCTGACAGTCAGGGTGATCGATTTTGAGAATCGATCCCCCTACCTACTAGGGGGATGGTGGGTGTGCTTGCTTGGGCATAGTGGCCTCTGGAAGCTATGCTAAGGCATGTGCACATACCCTCCCCTAGTAGGCAGGGGAGTCAATGGGAGTGCCTCCGTAGGTACAGAGGCCAAAGGACCGATTTTGAGATTGACCCTCTGGTCTTTGTGCCTGGGTAGATGTGCCCACTGCCCTCCATAGCAGAAAGGGGGGTTGATTATCAGAATCGGCCCCCTTGACTGTTAGGGGGTCGCTGTGGGAGGGTGTACCCACCCACGACACAACAGGGGTGCCATGAACAATGAGCATGCCACAGACGCCCACTGTGCCACATGCGAGAATGCCCATGGTCGGGTGTGCCCAAACAAGGCACATGTCATTGTGTCGTGTGCCTTGGGTGGGAAGGTCAGACCGTGGACGTGCCCTCCTGCAACACAGCCAGGCATGCCCGCTCAAGGAACACATGCATGTGCCATGTTGTGGGCATGCCCGCACACAACACAATGATATTTTTTCATGCCCGCAGTGCTACATGTGGGCATGCCCGCACACAACACAATGATAATTTTTCATGCCCGCAGTGCTACATGTGGGCATGCCCACAGTTGTGTGTTATTTCCCACATCGGCCCCTTGGTAGGTGGGCACACACATTTGTGAACAACAGTGATAATCAGCCTCAAACCACTATGCCGAGGAGGGGGCGTCCACCACCCCCCTAATATGCAAGGGGGTAGATTATGATAATCAACTCCTGTTCTTGTTAGCGGGTCTATGGGCACACCCGCCTGGGCATAACGATGAAAGGGCCAATTCCGAGAATTCGCCCCCTACTTGCCTGTTGGCCCCCTAGTAGGAAGAGCGGTTGATTTTGAGAAGTATGTTGTGTGCCTTGGGAATACATGATCGTAGAATAGCGAGCATGCTAGGCACAACCACTGTGCCGTGGGCGAGTACGCACATGGCCGGTTGTGTCCACCCACATAAGCCCCCTTTTGAGGAAGGGGGTTGATTCTGAGAATCGACCCCTTTGTGCCAAGGGACGAGTGGGAGTTGGAGGTAGGCCCTCAAAAAATACTTCTGAATGAAACAAACCTAAGTTAATTAATACAAATGTAGGAGATGACTCCTCAAAGGAAAAGAAGTTGATTTCATACTGGAATAAATTACAAGAATTGAAACATAGAAAATATTCATGGTATGTGAAATATAGAGAAGGCGACGAAGAACTACAAGTATATCTATATGTTGGTAGGATTTATGATGGTGGAAGTTATGAGGTGATGGGAAATTTAATAGACCTATATTTGAAGCCAAATACTAAATATGTTTTTGTACTTACAAACTTCCCAAGTCAGATCATAAGATTAGATTTTATTTTGCATTGGCGATGTATTACATGACAAAAGATTCTACAAGGATATGTAAACAAATTGTAAATGAAATTGCACAAAATATCATAACTATTTTTATTCTTATTTATGTGCTTTGCATTATTCTAACAGTATCATTATATTTTTTATTAATTATTTATTATTGACATATTATATTTTGTTTGAAATTTTTTTACTGAGGGTCTTTCAATTATGTTGGGGGGAATACATTTTATAGAGCGAGATATTATGAATTTTTTCCACATTTTCCATGCATAAACAGAAGAATACATGGGAAAGAAGAAAAAAAAATACTTCATGATGCTACACGACTACATAAAAGGGATTAGCAAAGAATTCCAATAATGAATCAAACTAGTAAAGCTACACATGTTAATTTTAAAGATGAGGAAGTTGAATTTGAAGTTGAAGATGAAGAATATGTTGCCATTACCAAGGATCACATTAGGATTTATTTTATAAAGGAGAAGAGCCATACAATAGAAAAAACAAAAATTCCCAAGGATGTCTCCCTTCTAGTTGATGATGAGGTGATTTCTTATGTTGAAGAAAATATGATAACTAATAAGAGGAAGAAATTAAAAGTTTTTAATTCTGAAAAAATGACGGACAACAGTGAAGATCCTAGTGAAAATTAAAAACGAAGCAGGGAAATCATTACACCAGAAGATGATTTAGACGATGGAACTATTAAAACAAAACAAAATTCCATTCAACATCACTTGATGAAGACAAATTTGATTGAGGGTGGTTCATCATTTCAACTTAATGACAGTCAAATATATAAGCCAGATGAAGGACAATTTAAATATCAAATTATAAATCCACACCGCTTGCATGTTCACAACTTGAAAAAATTTATGAGGTATAATCCATATGCTCATGTGGTTGATTATGTGCGTCTTGTTGATCCAATTCAGGTTCCCAACAAAGAAACATTCGACAAGTCAAAATGTTTTGAATACAAATATTATGTACTTAGGGGAACCATTCTGTAGAAGCTCAAAGGAAATTGATAGATGAATGTCCTAATAACCTACGTTTTGAAACAATGAAATGTATCATTTATGTTGGTTTAACAGATTCAAAAGAAAATTTATTGGCATGGGATCATAATAAATATAATGAGTGTATCAAGTCTTTGACTTTGATCCAAAGAGTTAGATTTATTCATAATGAATGTGAAGAAAAATGTGGCGGGGATAAGACAAAGGTTGATCTAGCCTTTTAGAAGGAATGTTGTATGGAAATAGGTTATCAAATTGAGGAAAAAATCAATTCAAATGGTGGTAAAGTAACTTCCAAAATATTCAGAGGTATGGATAACATTTTCCAGTCGGAATTTAGAGCTAGAGAGATATGGGAATTGATTAATGAGATTTTTGAGGTGTGGGAGAACAATGGAATAAAACACTAGAAGGTCAAAAAGAATAAACCATTGATGTGTACCAGCAATATATCGGGTCCTGAAATGAAGCTTCTTCTAGAAGATATGACTATCACACCTTGGAGAGAAATGCAAGGAGTGAAGGATGAAAAACTTGTTAAAATAATATTATCTCGTGTGAAGTCAGTAGGATTATCATTGAATGAAATGTATGAGGAATTTATAAAGTAAGTTTGTTATTTTCACTTATTTCTGGATTGTATGTTTCTATTAAATATAATATATTGTTGGTGGTATTATTTTTTATACATATCACTATATTAATTTTTTTCCTTTGTTTATTTAGCCACACAGTTTATATGAAAAGACACAAACAAATGGTTAAATTGTTGAATGAAGATAGTTTGGATGTTGTACGCAACTACCCAAATTCAAGTTTTACAATCCATATGCACATGTGGTTGATTTTGTGCTTCTTTTTTATCCAATTCACATTCCCAACAAATAAACATTTGACAAGTCAAAATGTTTTGAATACAAATATTATGTACTTGGAGGGAACCATTCTCGAGAAGCTCAAAGGAAATTGATGGAGGAATATCCCAATAACACACATTTTGAAATAATGAAATGTATTGTTTATGTTGGTTTAACTGATATAAAAAAAAAATTATTGGCATGGGATCATAATATATATAATGAGTATAAGATTTTTATGAATTTCATCCAAAGGGTTAGGTTTATTCAGAATGAATTTGAAGACAAATGTGGTGGGGATAAGACAAAGGTGATCTCGCCTTTCGAAAGGAATGTTGTATGGAAATAGGTTATCAAAGGGAGGAACTTTAGGGGAGTTTTGAGGTCTAAGTGGGCCTCCTAAGAAAAGTGTACAACCAAAATAAACTTTATAAGAATAAATAGGATTCAAGATGATGATGTCAACCATGGTGAAATATTCACCACTTTTGGTGTAAAAAAGTAAAAATATTAAAAAATAATAAAATAATAAAGCTACATTTTCATGGTTCTCATTGTGATGTCCACATAAAAAAAATAATGAAGGTCCATGAAATCCATGCTTCTGAAGCTAACTTCCAAGTGATAATACACCATTTACATGCCATCCATAAGAAGTACACTATTTTTGGCCATACTCTTCCTTTCCATATCTTTTTCCATATGGGGATGTGATGGTTGAAAATATTCATCTCGTAGTCATTATGCCTCCTTAATGTTGGATATACCTCAAGTAGAGTATCCCATCGAAGAATTTCATATCCCTTTTTTTTGAAATTTTCAGGGAATTAAGTTCTTTGTCCCATTGTTGCCATTGTTTCGAGCTGGACTGGTTGGGAAAATATTGATACTCCTTCCATTTTCTCCATCTAGAATTCGGTTGAAGGGAATTCAAAAAAAATTCCACTCTGTAATAGTTATGGCTATTTGTAAACAAGAATATCTCCCCTAAATCCTTCCTACAAAGCAGTTTCTCTCTCTTTTGCCATGAGTTGTGGCAGAAGAGTTTTGTTTTTTTGTCATGGATCTCCCAAAAGAATCTTGAGTGATTTGATGTCTTTTACTTGCTGCTAAGTTCCATATTAAAGAACCCTTGGGAGGATCCTGGTACCTAAGGATATCCTTTATTTATAGTGGCATACCAGATTTTATGGTTAAGATTTTTTTCCATAGATCTTGGACACATTTTAACCATCTCCACCAAATTTTAGCTCCCATGACTTGATTCAGAGTGAATTGATCTCTAAGACTTAGATCTATGGCCTTCTTTGAGTTTGTGAGGTTGGGCCAAGAGACGAAATCCCATTTATTCAGTTGATGAGCCTCACCCCATAAGAACTTTTTGAAAATGTCAACCATAGCTGAACATGAGGATTTGAGAGCTTTCATCCCCAAGAGCTGGTAGATAGGAATCGATTGTAAGACCTCTTTGAGAAGAAAAATTTTTCCTGCCAAGTTGAGGGATTGGAAATCCTAGCTGTTGAGTTTCTTTGAAATATTTTCAAGGAGTTATTTCTAGTGAGGGGTCTTTAAAGAATTTAATACCAAAGGAATACCCAAATATTTAATATGGAGTGAGCATATTCCGATGCCCAATACCTTGGTGAGGAAGTATTGGGTATACATAGGGGTATTGAAAAAGAAGATGTTAGATTTCTCATTATTGATTAGGGTACTAGATGCAGTCATAAAATAATGCAAGATATATTTTATCTTTATCACTTCCTGAAGGGAGACTTGAAAAAATAGCATGATGTCATCCACAAATTGCTGGTGATTAATGGGTAAATCATCACCCCAAGGTTGAAGACCTTTTATCTAGGAGGATTGAACCATCGATCTCAGATATATTCCCAATCCTTCAGCTGCCAAGATGAATAGAAACAGGGAGATAGGGTTTGATTGTCTTAAACCATGAGAGGGATTTTTTTTCATTGGGGAGCCACTAAGAAAGATTGATAAAACAAGAGATGAGATGAGAGAAAAAATCTAGTTTAGCCAGCACTGGTCAAAACCAAAAGATTTAATAATACTAATAAATTATGACCAACTTAGCTGGTTATAGGATTTTTAGAGGTCCATATTGATCCTCATGCTAGGGGTTTTAAGTTGCTTCATAGAATGGACTATTTCTTGTGAAGTGATAATACTGTCAAGGTTTTTCCGGCCCTCTACAAAACTGGTTTACTCAAGAGAGATAAGAGAGGGAAGGAGGGGTTTCAGAAACTTGACAATAATAGTGGACATCATCTTATAAATGATGTTACATAAAGAAAATGGTTTTAAAAGCTGAGGATCGTCAGAATTTGTAGTTTTAGGGATTAAAGTAATGAAGGTGGAATTAAGACCATGACTTATCTGTTAGTTTCGGCAGGATTCCTCCACCACTTTCAGTATGTCATGCCTAATGAAGTCCCAATCAGCTTGTGAGAATTCGGTCATGAATACATCTAGTCCTAGAGCTTTATTTTTAGCCATCCACTTGACAACATCCTATATCTCCTCCATAGTAACCGCTCACATGAGGGCCAAGTTCGACTCCCTAGAAATGAGTTATAGAATATGCCTTGTGATGCTATGGATAGCCTTAGATCTATCCTATTGAGGTTCAGAAATCGAGGATGGAAGTGGTCCACCAACAAGGTTTCCATCTCCTCATGTTGGAAAATTATTTTTCGATGAACCATCCTTAAGAGAGAATATTTGATTGTGATTTCATTGTTGAATCATGGGTTTGTTAAAAACCGTGTGTTTCTTTCACCATCCCTAAGCCATTGTATTTTATATTTCTGCTTCCACAATATTTCCTCTTGTTTCTATCTTTCTTCTATCATTTCACTTGTTGTACTTATTATTCTAATAGGTTTTCATATCTTCCTTCATTGATTATTTTTTGTTGGAAATCTGCATCATTTCTTGTAGATGTTTCTGATCTTTGATGATATTACCAAAATCCTCTTGGTTCTAGCATTTGATTTGAGATTTTATATCCTTTAATTTGAGTAGGAAATTGTGCGTGTGATTTCTACCCTAAGTTAAGCTTCCTCTTCACCAACTTTCAACTTTCTACATGGATGATGGATCCCTTAGCTAGCAGGATTCAAAGCGGAAGGGGCAGTTCTTGGGGATGATTTTGAGATCAATCTCCATACTAAGAGGCCAATGGTCCGATCCCATACGGGGAAGGATGGAGGCTTCTATAAATATATCTCTAATAATCACTTGCTCAGATACAAGTAATTTTCCAAGGTGAGATGGTACCTGATGAGGGCCCCCTCGACGATTGTTCCAAGTGTAGACACCATTATTCGTAGGCAAATTGACTAGATGCAAATCCAAAATTGTGTCACTATTTAGTCTCAAAATAGTCCCTATTTTCACTCAATTATTCACCAATACCTTCACAATTACTTCCATATTACCTTCATTTCACCTTCATTCCACCTCAACATCATTACATTTACCTCATCATTGGGTTATAACTATGATTTTCCAAAGTTTATTAATTCTTAACATTTTTAAGTGAATTTGTGGTTAAACTTTAGAAAATAATATTCTTATAATTATACCTAAAAATTAGAATGAATTTGTTGACATGTGTAGGTACAAAGGAAGCTTTCTAGACATCTTTATGTGGCACTCTATGATAAAATTCAAATTTAAGGAGATCATGGACCTCATGGAGAAGATCATGGACCTCATGGAGGAGATCATGGAGGATAGGGTCATGTGTCACCATTGGTTGAGAAACATGTGGGTCAAATGAGGAAATAGTGGATTCACATTTATGAGTTTGTTATCATAGCTTTTGTATAAATAGGAGTGTTATCTCCTTCATTTGTATTCTTCATTTTTGTAATCTTGATTTGTAATCTTAATATCTTATTGGCTGGAGTGAGAAGTTAGATTGAAGAATCAATGTAATGGTTTCAATTGCAATTTGAAATTGATGACGAATAAGACAGAGCTTCTTTGATCCTCTACATTTGACTTTTCATTTTGTGTGCTTGTGAATCCTTGAAAGGGTCCCCATTGCCTAGCAAGTACACTTTGATTTTAGTAGGCTTTGATTTTATTTTGTTTGTGAATTTCATTAGATTAAATTATTAGGTTCATATGTTTGAAATATTAATGAATGACCTTTCGTAAGAAATTATTAATGTTTCCTTCAATGAATCTGATTTGTTATTTAATGTTTCATTTCATTAGTTTAAGTTTCTGATTTATATGCTTGAGATATAAATGAATAGTCTCTTGTAAGAGATCTTTAACATTTAATGCAATCAATCAGAATTAGAGTTAAGTGCTTTAATTTCGTTAGTTTAAATAGTTTGATGATTAACTAAATGGGTGTTGGAGATCCTAAT
This sequence comes from Pinus albicaulis, assembly GCA_034641835.2. Lineage (NCBI taxonomy): Eukaryota > Viridiplantae > Streptophyta > Pinopsida > Pinales > Pinaceae > Pinus > Pinus albicaulis. Next base: position 706,448,762 of record CM076581.1, read on the forward strand.
GAACAACCTCCTGTAAGGGAGCTTTGGTATTTCTTCATCTAGCTTAGTTTAGTTTGTCTCTAAGCCCATATATTTTGGATGATCCTCGAAGTTTACTCACCCGGATTGATAGTAAATGAAACTCTAATTTGCATCCGCATTTTAGACCAAACATTTTGGCGCCGTTGCCGGGGAGGATGATTTAGAGATAGACTTAGGAAGTCATTTTTATTGCAATTTATTTTGATGGACTAACTTGTGAAACCTGGTGACAGTAGGATCTTCATAAAGGAGTTCAAGTTGAGCTTTTTGATTTTTATTTTCATACTTAATTAGTTTTAAATTCTGTTTTTAAACCCCCCATTTCTTACTAACTCATCTACAGATGAGGAATTTGAAGATGACAAACAGGTACTTCTTGGAGACCAAGGATAATATTAAAGACTGGTTTCAAAAGAACCTTGCACCAAATCCAAGGATCAAACAGGTTACTCACATCCTTGCAAACAATAAGGTAAAAAATTAAAATCTTGATGTGAGCATTTTCAAATTTTTAGTCCGTAGATGGCTTCACTGGAAGCATTCTTTTACCTAGGAAATAAATAAATAAAATATTTCAAGCAAGTTAGATAGAATAAATTAGGAAAATAAAACGAGCTTGTTATCGTTAGAAGTCGTTAGAAATTTTTAGTCTTATTTTCAAAAATAAAAAATAATAAATCCTCACGAATAAATGAATAAATTCAGTGGCACAGTAAGAGCTGCTTCATCATCTCATTTCTATATCTTGTTTCTGTATCACGGGTAATCCAGGAGCTTGATTATCAGAAAGCTTGGTCTTCCGAGAGTCTAAACGCCCCCACAACATTGCAGAAAGAGTATAAACAATGCAACATTTTGTCGCAAATCTTAATTGTGTTTATTATCTATCCACGCTAACCTGCATAAATAAAAACAAATCAAGAGATTAGTATGCTCACTTCCTACGCTTTGTGCGATAAAGAAGATCAGAAAATCTATCGATTTATTTCAAATAAAAATACCCTCGTTGGAAAATTGATCTGCAATATGACAATAAATAATTTTTGAATGAGCGAAAGATCATCTTAAAAATAAAATAAAAATTAGTTTTTTAAAAAATTTAGTTTAAAAAATAATAATAAAAATAATATAAAAATAAAAAATTCCCACATAATAATAATAATATATATATCATATATATATTATTATTAAAAAAAAAATTCTTTTTGAAAACTAACCATTTTTTTTAAAGATAGGTTCAATTTCATTTTTCTTTAAGATTAAAAAAAAGAAGAACAAAACAAAACAATCACAATTCAAACTAATACAACAAATAAAACACAACAAAGTGAAATTTTTAAACAACACAAAAATGCACAACAAAACATAACAAAACTTTAAACAAAACAAAAACACGAATAAAAAATAATAAACAATAAAAAAAAATCCAACCAACACACAAACAAAAACATAATACAAGGAAAAACTACCATGCAGTTACTATATTAAAAAAAATAGTACTAATAATAATAAATTTTGTTAAATATATATATATATATATATATATATATATATATATATATATATATATATATATATATATATATATGAATTTCATTATTTAAAAAAAGTTGGTTTTTAATTTCACTTAAAAAAAAAAACTTTTTGCCCCTCATTCATTTACCACCTATTTGTTCCCCAAAAGATACAAATGCCTTTTCAAATGTTTTTTTTTAAATTGATAAAAAAAAGGGATCAAATTTCTTGCAAACCCACAAAAACAATTACAACAGGTATTAAGCAATTTACGATTACACAGATTTTCGAAGTATTCATAGAAAATCTTACACAAATTTGATATTTATTCATTTGAAAACATATAATGGAACATTTGGAAGATTAATTTAGATAACCTTTGGTGGATTATTTCAATGCTCGTTAACTTGCTTACAGTTGGCAACTTCATATTGATTTTTTTGGATTATTTCAATGTTGATTAACTTGCTTACAGTTGATATCACATTCTTCATATCAATCATTATGTTTTCACCACATGATTTTTATGATGGAGGTGTGAAGATGCAACAAGAACTATTGTTGCTTTGGTTTCTCTTGGGAGAGCATGGACAGATTTGCCCCCATACTTTGCATGAGGTTGCAGAAGAAGGAGATGGCACTCTCATGGTGCAAAGGGGCTACTCCTTAGCCTTGGATGATCAGGAGGTACTTCCACCTTAGGAGGAATTTCCTATATATAACAGCCTTTTGAGAGATGAATTTGACAATGGACATGTCAAAGAATGAAGTTATGAGTTGGTAGGAGCTTATATACATAGGCCAACAACGTTGTCACTTGGGAGCTTGGGTTTATTGATGGAGTATTCCCAGGATCACTTCACATATGATGCACTTGGTGGAAAAGGAGGAGGTGAGAGTGATGGATTAGTGAATGGTAACATCTATTACATTGATATGATCTTCTTAACTTGGATTTCCATGCATAAGAAGGGAGACCTTCATGCAGCACATGGTTCATTCCTCTTCATGGGAGTATGTCATACCACTATGGAGGGCTTATTCATGTATATATGCATCATCTTAATTTTAGCACATGGTAATAATATTTTCTTTGCATCTATTGATTATCTAACAAAGTGTTTTCAAAAAACTCGTCCTAAATAACCCGCAATATTTGAAGAACAAAAAAAAAAAAAACCTGATCTATGAATGAAGAGATGAAAATGAATTAAAAAAACAAGTTCTACATAGTAGAAATATCCCTATTTATAAAAGCATAAGAGGAGTGGATGTCATTGTGAAATTTTGTAGAATGCATGGTGTTCGGATTAGAGAATAATGTGTTGAAAAAATGTAACTAGGTTCGGTCTTCACAACTATCATTATGTATTTTATGTAGAAATAAAAAAGAAGAAAAACATTTATTATTATTATTATTTCATAGTTAGGCATGTTCTCAGTGCTTCTAGGATTTTTTGTATTAAAGAGTCAAATTCCTATTTGGTCTTCTTGTGAAGAAAAAGGAAAAATAATTTTTTAAAATGTAAATTGGGTAAGTTCACCTCAATAATCCAAGCCGGCCCTTATAAATGTCAACTTGGCTCACTGAATGGATGTGTCTTTTCACATATGAGAAAAAATATATATTTCCATGCGTCTTATGTTTGATGTGTTCTAAGGCAGAAATATACAAATTTATGAAGCTACATTCTGAAGATAAGTGTGAGCTTCATAGGCTATAGAATATTTTCAAGTTTCCTATGGTATATGAGTTTCTATGGCTGAGATTGGTGTGATATCGTATGAATGAAATTGACAGATTCTATCATGATGAAGTAGAATTTGGAGGGCTTGATTTAGCTTCATGGAGGTTGGATTTGGGTTTTGGATTTCTCATTTTGATATAATTTTATAAGAATTGGAAATTTTGTTTTGGGTTTTCCCCCTTGTGGGATTTTTTCCCTAGATTGAAGCCTATATATTGTGTCCCTTATTCTTTGTGACCTTCATATTTTTACATTATGGTAATTGCTTGATGCAAATAAAAATAATACTACTAATAATAAATAACTAAAAAAATTCACAGAAACTATCATGTGAGAGAAATGAACCCTAACCTATAATCTTATTGATTTCTCAACATGGTTTCAAAAGTAAGGTTTGAAGAAGGAGACACGAAGATCACATTTTGTTCGTATTAAAAGTTTGATCTTTTATTGGACGATTTTTTGTGACTTTTGGTTGTTCTAAATTTTTCCTCGACGGACTGAATGAAATTCTAGATACATAAATTCAGGAAATAAATGTTGGGCATATTCTTGTAGCTCATTCTATGCTCCAGAGGCTATAGTGCCTCACACATCTTACCATGGTTCATTTTTCCATGGCTCATTCTTGGTATGGCTCGTTGATCTCTGTAGCATAACCCCTATGATATGGTCACAAATTTCTATGAGGATAACTTCTATATGGATTCACTCTATCTCTGTATCATGTATTCATTTTAGCATGGTTTCATTCTATCATAGGGACAAGATCACACTATGATTTATATATTTTGAAGGGTCTCAAACATACTCTGTAATTTCTCTTGCTTCTATACAATGTGCTCCCATATTTTCTATGGCTACCCGCATATGTGGAAACATGTTAATTTTATATGGATCTCATTCTACGGAATCTCAAGAGTGGCATCATATCTCTGTGTATAATGACAGTATCATCACATCATCAGAGGCTCATTTTTTTGGTTGAAATCACACAATACATAGTGACATCACACTGTGTTTTTCTCTATACATATCTCTCATATGGTATTCAAATGTCTCATACTGGCATCACTCTTGGAATCAATACATAGTGGCATCATTATTATACACAGTGACATTCTTATACTCCATAGAATCATATTACTATGGCTCACAAAATTTTGGTGGCATGCATCTTTATCTATTGCATGATACTCTATGGCTCATATAACCCATGACAATAACATTGTTTAATTATAATATTCTTAGGGTATAATATTGTTGATAGGGTTTATAATATTAATCTGAGGTTTTAATATAAATTCATTAGATTTATAATCTATTGGGTTTATAAGATAAATTTCTTGGGTTTATTAATCTCTTGAGTTTATAATATTAATAATCCCTTTGATTAATAATATCAATATTTATTATGTTATTGATAATATCAATAATATTGTGATATTATTATAATATAATAATAATTATTGTATTATATATATATATATATATAAGCTTGGCAAGACTACATTTCCATCATGTCCATTATATCACCTCGATCGGGGCGAGAAATTGAACCAGTGACTTCAAATCAGGTAGTGCCTTAACAGAGCACCCAATGACCATCTATCCAAGACCCCATGGAATACTGTTATATTTATATATTTATTAATATTAATATTAAATACATACATTTTAAAACTTGTTTGTGTATATCAACCACATTTAATAATGTAGTTGTGCATGTGATTAATATATACTCATCCACCTATGTCAACTACATTTTATTGTGCTAATAGACACGTTAATTTACTAAAAAATATTCCTATGTACTTATTTATTTGACCATAATACCTTGGATTTACTTTGGCTCAATAATTCCCTTGAAATGATGGTCTAAGAGTTTGAATTCTGAAAAACATAAATTTATATCTACTTAAATTTTAAAAAAGTTTTGATAGTTTCTTTCTCAATTCATATTGACACACAATAGTTGTTTATCTCTATGTTTTCAAATTTCTTATCAGAATTATTCCCATGCTCTAAAATATATCATCTCTCTTAATTTATATATATTTTTAATTTTTTTTTTCATTTTTTAAGTTATTTTTAATGATATTTTAATTTATAAAAATAGTAGTGCACATATTGTTCACATTAATACATTTCATGTATATTTAGGTAGAAAGTGTTCTTTTTTTAAATTGGTCAGCTAGACATTGTCTACCTTTTTCACCTCCATTTCACATCTGCGCATCCACTATTTTACACATTAGGTAACATTGGTTTGTTGCTAAATTAAATAACAACCTCCGTTTAGGAAAAATTTTAGGGGCTAATATTTGCGGGTGGACTAATTTTTCATGCTTTTTCAAAAAAAAAGATTCACCAATTTCCATTTTTTTTGTGAAATAATTCACCCAAATTTTATAGTACACCATTATTTTACCTTAAAAATCTCCAAAATATTATATTGAATAATATAAAATCACTGGAAATATAAATATTTCTACAAAAATATTGCCAAAAGTTTTACAATTTGCATATTACGGACTAGTAAGATTCACCAAGCTTTCTAAACTTTAAGATAAAATTCCATCCTTAAAATTTTTCACTGCCTCCATTACTTAAAGCGCATATTTGTATATCAACGTTGGAAATGACATTACGCCAAGTTGAAAACTAAATGCTTTATTTATTTATGACATTACACCAAGTCAAATGCTAAACGTAAAAATGTAAATGCCTTTTCCAAGAGTTTTTGGGTCGTTCCCTTCGGTTTCCCGTGAGTTTTTCCATCTACAGAGCTGCAAGAGCGTGTGATGAATCTCCACCTACTACCATAGTTTTTCTCGCACTCTCCTTCAATTCTCCCCCCTCTTATTCTATCAATTTTCTCGCGGCTTTCTCCACTTCTTCTTTCCTTCCAATCCCATCTGCCTGCCGCTCTATTCCCACCGCCATACATATAAAGTTTCCTTGAACTCGTCCTGCTCCGCCAAATTGTGTAGTTCATTTTTGGTTTCCCAAACACACACACACACACACACACACACACATATATATATGAAAATCAAACCAAAAATATATATGCAATGTTATATCCAAGAAATTAATGAATTCTTGTTGTTTAATCACAAATACTGAAACTGCACTCCCTTTTCCTTTTATATCATCACTCTTCATAGTCAGACTTGAAATCTCTTCACACTTATTCATACAAAATTGGACTTAAACCACAATTAAAATGAAAAAGGCTTAAACAACATTGGTTTTCTAATATATGTTCTATTAACATAAACAATATACATCAAGAGAGAGGACAAATTGATTATCTTATCTTCATCTACTACAAACACTACCATTAAACCTTCTCATATCGTTAGTGGTTCTTTACAAGTTGGCCATCCTTGCAGTTAAGTTCCCTAAATACATAATAGAAGAAAAGAGATAAGAATTGGGTTATTACCTCTCTTTTCTATTTAATAATGAAACAAGAGCTAAAGTCTTCACTCTGGAATTTCCATTTACCTAGTCTATGAGAAGGTTATAATTTCCTATTACTTGTATAAATATATGGTATATTATTTTCTTATATTATGGATTTAAATTTACTTTATTTATAAACCACCTTACATAGGTGATATTCCTCACTCACCCTAGGCTATAGAATGCACTTGGATTCTCTCTGTGCTACCAGAAACAAGTTCAGCTTCAAATGTCTTTGATGGAAACTTTTCATACATCCTTGATCCAGGGATTTTTATCTTACTTGATATCAATCTCAATGCCTAACTCACATGCTTATTCCATATTTGTTGGATGAAAATCACAATTGCAAGCACCACAATAGTTGCTGGAATAACAATATCTCCAAACTTAAAATAGAAATCTGAGCCAATATTGCAAAGGAAGATTTGAAAAATCGACTTTCATATTCATATCCATCTGCAAAGTAAGGATTGAAAACTTGAGGTCTCAAGTAATCATAGATTTGAGGAAGGATTTGCATAAAATTGATGACAATGTAATATAATTTCCTAACTGGTTTTCATTCAAAATGACAAAGACTATTACCGAAAATTTGAGGAAGCAGGAACAAATATTGTACCAGACCCACATAATACCAAATCTCAGTCTCCCATTCATATTGGTTGTGCTTGTAGAGGAAATAGAAAGAACTCATTGAATATCCATGGCTCTAAAGGACTCCTTATCAGCAATAGAATACAAAATTTCCAAACCTTTTGAAACAGTCTCACATTCAATAGATAAGAAATCAACAGTAGATGTTTAACAATGTACTCAATCTTGCCAAACCCTCGATTATGCATTGAATGGATAATAACATTGTACTGGGGTTCAGATTTTTCTCTCTCGAACAAGGCATTTGCACCTATTATGATATGAATACCATATCCAATGGCCTAAAGTTTCAACATGACAAGAAAGATGTATGGAGCAACTTCTATCTTGTTTTGAATTTGATTGTGCAATAGTCTCAAAATGCAACCAATCATCAACGATGTTGTCAATATACGCAACATGCCTTCAACAATTTTGCGAGAGATAATCTCTTCTGTCTGGCTCCAATATAGAATGGAAAGAGTCTGTATTTTGATCTGCCTAAAAAAAGTGGGTTGTCAACAACTCGTTGGATTTTCATAGAAAGCTTCACTGTTGGATTTCTAAACCACCTGGAATTTGTAGGTGGATATTCCACTTTCACTTCAATAAGGCAATCAAAACCATCATGTAGATCCCTTGTTTCATGCAAAAATCTCCACCAAGGAGCTCAAAAATCGCTTCGAATATCCCTGCATCCTATAAGGTGCATTATACCCACTCTTGGATCATAGAGACCCTCAAGAAAAAGATATGAAATATTGCCTTCCATTTTTAGTTGTGCAACAACTTTCAAGTACTTCTCCACCTCTGGCCCTTTTGAATGAGGCGATTCCCGAAGCTCCTCAGATATGAAAGAAAAGTTTGAGATCCAATGTTAATTTTAGATAACAATGGTATGTTCTATGCTTAGAGAAATTGATGTCAATATTTTCTTATAAGCCAGATTTCAATTCGATATTAGAAATCACATTAATATTGATAGTAAATGATGATAGAAAATAAACAAATAACCGAAAGACAAACCAAGACAAGAGAGCACAATATTTTGGCAGATGCCAGGTAAAAACCCCAATGTGGGGAAAACCCTTTGATCAAATCTTCCTATTATTACTCAAAAGTTCAACAGAGAGAGAGAGTTCAATATAAAAATTTCACTTGCCCAAAACTTCAGTCAAACAATAGTAAACAACATTCCCTAACTAGAAATTCAACGTTGGTCAAATCAGCAAGTTGAATTCACCAAAATGTGCTCGTTCAACGCTGGTCAATGCAGCCTCCAACAGGGAACCAAATCAGCCCAAAAGAGATCAAAAATCACAGTCGAACTCAATCAACCCAAAAGTCAATGTTGTGGTCAAATTCTGTGATCAACATTGCAGTCATACTGCCTATAATTCCTCAAAATTCATGTCAACAGCTGCGGCCTTCAAATATCGGAATTATGCTCAAATATTGAAGTCAAAAGATGAAATTTCACCCTTGGTAAATGTTGTTCAATGCTCTGCTACAGCCCTAAAACAATCTGAAATTTTCCAGCTCAGAAAATTACCCTTCTTTTCACACATGTGAGGAGAGAGAGAGAATCCAAGGTTGTATGAAAAAATGGTAGAGGAGAGATTATGTGAGATGAGATAATGTCAAAATGAGAAATGAGTCTCTCTAATTTATATCCATCAATGAGCGGTGGAGACACAAATTTTGGGGCTTATGAGCCTACATTACATTTTTGGCCGACCTTGAAAAATGTACATGTGTGAGGGAATAAATTCAAAATCCAACTTCTGCTAATCCAAACAAGATGATCTTTAGATCAATAATGCACCTCTCAGAAAGTGGAATCCAACAAAAATATCATCTTTGGCATATGAGTTTTACAAAGTGGATTTTAGCCCTAGTTTCCAATTTTAACAGCCAACCAACTCCCACATATTCCTCAATAGCGATAACATCCAAGCCTATGAAGCTCCTCCTAAAATTACCTCTGGAAAACAAGTCAAAATTTCCTTATGAATGCACTTAGAGATCCTTTCCTGGATCAGAGAACTTATGTCTTGTTCTGACCAGTTTTTTCTGGGGACACTTAAGAATGATTTTCCAAAACCTCCACTCACATCTCTCTCCATTTGGGGAAATTTGTTGTTGTTTTATTCATATAAATTATTTTTTAACACATCTCGAGGAAAATATTGGTGATGTATTAGCTCAAATGAGGGGCCTGTAGCTTTTTGAGTGCTTAAAATGCTACCAAAAATTACACTTCTTTATTTTAATGAAAGTGAAAGGGGGTGTAAATACAGATTCAAGAATTACAAGTGTTATGATTCTTGATGGATCCAAGGCATCCCACGATACACAACTGACCAGAAAATGAGTTCCATTTTCCCTCTGCACATAAAGCTTTATGTTATCAAAACTACCCTTAGGTTCATGCAATTTATTATCCATAATGAAAGGGCCCAACTTGTGGCAATAAGCATTTGTGCCACTACACTGCCAAGAGGGAAACACACCCAAAATCTAACCATCCATTAGTTACTTTACAGCTGAAAAAAATTGCTTCCATCAGTATACTTCAATACCTTTTGACTATAATTTATCTGGATATTGGTGAGGAGCACAAGCTTTTGCCGCCAAGTTATCAGAATCAAATTCATAATTTGAATCAGTAGCCAACTATGAAGGGATTTCATTTTCATCAAAATAGCTTGAAATAGAGTGTCGATTGAGGCTTCTTAGTGTTCGTTGAATCTCCTTGGTATCCAGAGAAAGCTTACTTGGATAGCGCAATTGTATAAAAATTCCATCTTCTGACAAAGTAGGAGACTGTGACACTGATTTATTTAACCAATCCGAAGGATCTGCAGCACTCTTCCCACAGGCGGGTAAATGGGTACTACCCAGCATACATAACAAACATTCTTCTTTTGAGCTTTTCGATTCTTCTAAGTAGACTCCTTCTAGATGAATCGTAAGAGAAGTGAAACCAGGATGAATCCTAAAGTATTTGTGTCCGCGTCTGCATTCGATGCCTTGACTTGTGGATATGTCCAACTGTAAAATCCCACTCACATTCGCCATTTTTCCAGACACCTTCTTTAGATTCACATATGTAATCCATAATGAAACCAGATTGATAAGAGAATAGTTTGGGAGGACGATGTAATTGGAGATTATTCTTCTAAATGGTATCGTGTAAGTGGAGTTTTTCTCCTAAATGATATCGTCAGATTGGACTCACTTTGATTTAAACAAGCCATTTTGGGCATGGCCTCTTATACTATAGTTAATGTTATCATATAAATGATAACATACAAATATGATAAGATTTACATTATATTATATACTTTTAGAGATATAGCATATTCAGATTTACATTAATTATATATTTTTAAAGATTTTTTGTAAGTGTTTAGGGGATTTTTAGGTAGAATGATGTAAAATTGATAATTGAAAAATTAAATGGGTTTAATTTTTATTTTTTTCAACCAATTTATAACTAAATCATAACCTAACCATTTTTTTTATACAACAATTTTTATTTTTATTTTGGTCAATTTTTTATCGAAATTCAGGCTTGGGGGATTCTTAAGATAAATCCCACACAAAATTGCTTTAACTAATAATGATAAATTCCCACTTTAAATCGTGTTCAACCTAAGACGTTATTGGGTATTTTTTTGTTTAGGAATGACCATCCTTGACATAAATACTTCTTCACTACCGTTAAATTACATGGTCACTCGTTATTGTGGAAGCCCCATGAGCTATACAAATACAACCATAAGTATTGAGTGGGCCTAATAGTTAAGAACATGTGTTTCCTCCTAAGAGGTCACAGGTTCATAAAATATAGGGGGTTTGATTATGTATGAGAGAAAAAGAAAGAAATTATTTTAATGTCCACAAGGGTAAAGATAGCCTATGAGACATATTGCTTCTCCATCTGGTTTTTGTATTCGACCCTTTTCTTGTGAACACTCCCATATTCTTGTATTCTAGCTACATAGCTTATTTTATTCCAGCTAGCTGCAATAATACCTACATAACTTTCCCTGTTGTATTTGAAGGTCTAGCATTCTAAAATGTTGTCTTTGAAGGCGTAGCATTCTAAAATTAAATGCTTATTTTATTCCAGTTAGTTTCCAGAATATCTACATAACTTTCACTTTTGTCTTTGAAGCCCTAACATTCTAAAATGAAATTCTTCTTTTATCTCAGGTAACTACCAAAATATCTACATAACTTTCCTTTTTGTATTTGAAGGCCTAGCATTCTAAAATGTTGTCTTTTAAGGCCTAAAATTCTAAAATGTTGTCTTCAAAGGCCTAACATTCTAAAATGAAATGTTTCCTATTTCCACTTTTTTGGAAGAGCAAAAAATACATACTCTTTCCTCCCATAGTTTTTTTGACCTTTTCGAGCGCCCTGTTTCTGTAATATTCCTAAATTAGCATGCAGCTAATAAGAAAATTATTTTTTGGTTTTAGCACCTAATAGATGAATAAATGGGGAAGGAGGCACATACTTATCTTGAATAAGCATAAAATCCCTCTTGATGTGAAAAGGGATCATAATAATAACTAGATCTAGCACTCTCATGTGTGAACAAGGCATAATGGATGTGTACAATGTTAAGTTTGACCAAGTCAACAAAATTAATATGGGAGGAGTGGATCATCAATAAAAAAATATCAATATGAATGAGGATCAGTTTGGACAACTATATGAGAGCTGGATTAAAGACCCTTAGGTGTGAAAAGGGCTGAAGCAGGTTGAAGAGGTCAACCTTGACGAAACCAAACATTGTTGTTATGGAGGAGTGGCATTGATGAAGGTACAACGCAGTTTTGGAGGGAGATTGATTGTGTGATGGTGGAAACCCTAATGAGTGGGACCCAAGGTGAGAAGGCTTACATAGTTTAAAAGGAAGAGGATGGCAGCCATATGGGGTAGCTTATGAATTATATTTTGATATTTCTCTTTAGAATTTTTCTCTCTTCAGTGATTTAGCTAAGATTGTTGGTGCTGTTTAGCACTTGGTATTCATGTTTAGGAATTCCATATCTTCCCTTTGAGTAGCTCTTGGGAGAGACCTGATCTAGAATTCCACACATCCGTCATTGGGGCCAAGCTTCAGTCTTCAGTTACAACGCAGTTTCGGCAGAATATTGTGTTGTGTTGCAGGGTGTTGCAGTGGAGGGTTGAGAAACCCACTTTTTGAGTTGGTTTTGCATAGGAGGAAGGATTCCTTTTATTGGGAGATCAGTTTGGAGGGTTCTTGAGCTGATTTTAGATCTTTGGTAGTAGGCCAATATATTTCCATCACCTACATTGTAATTCCAGTCTGGAATTTCATTATTTTGGAGGGAAACTTCAGCAGGGGATCTTGTGGTTCTTTTTGGGAGTTTTCCTGTGATTGAAGGTTTCATCCTTTCATGGGGGAAGATATTTGAGCAGATCAATATCCAATATACATTATTTCAGCCTTTTATCCTTGTGTGCTTCAGTTTACAGTGATTATTTAGTCTTAAGGCTGAAGATCACCATTTCTATTTGGGTGTATTCCTAGAAACCCATCCAGGGTTCTCTTGGATTTGTATAAAGGAGACTAGATCTCAGTTTTTGGGCCATATTGATTAATATAATACCAGATATATTTGTATCTACCATTTCTACGTATAAACCCTCATTATACTAAGTTGTCTCTTTATGCAGTAATTTCATGTTGCAGTAGTTTTGAGGTTTCAACAATTTTGAGCTATACTACGTGTGGGAGGCTTGTTTACCTCACCTAATTTGATTATTTTTTGATCTACTCTTGGATTTAGATGGTATATTGCCAAATATAAGGGATCCAAGTATTAATTTCAATTTTTATAACATATATTTCTGAAAATGAGTTTTTCATGCATGCATTGCTAAGCATTCACATTTTGGGATATTATAATGGTATCAGAGCATAATCTTGGCTCAGCTTGTGGATCTTAGCCATTATGATATAAGGAGAAGAAGAGAAGAAGGAAGAAATTGAAATTATGGAGAAAATGAGCTTTGTCTCATTATTTTTCAGATCTATGAAGAACCTCTCCAACGAGGTTAAGCAAATGAAGAAGGAAAGTTGTAGTGAGACCTCTAGAGGGTTTCAAGAGGAGGAAGGCCCATGCACTTCCTATTATCAGAAAAGAAAACCAATGTTGCAGAGAGCTGCAAAGAATTTCACTATGCCCTTTTATTTTGGAGAAGAAGACAAGAAGAAAGGGAATAGAGGACACTTGGATCACAAGATTCTAAGTGAGTACCTTGTTGAGTATAAATCTCAACCTAGAGCCTTCAAGGAGACTCTAGCTTTCCCATAGTTCATTCAATTGGAGGAAGAAAGGAGGCCTTGTAGCAAAGGGAGAATCAAGGGAAATAAGTTTCTATTGTCCACTTTTGATGGGTCATCTACAACAAGGGCTTGGGCAAGAAAACTTGATGCATTCTTCCTACTACATCCAATGGTAGAAAGAGAGGCCATGGATATTGCAGCACTGCACCTTGAGGGAAATTTGGTGGTTCAGCCATTTGATTCATGCAAGACTAACTACTTTTGCAGAATTTACTCATAGGTTGATTAAAAAATTTTGCAAGGAGAAATCAGAGGAGGAGGAGCCCTTGTCACCATTGGAGGAGACTTGTACTAGCGTTGTCACAACTATGGAGGAGAAACCATCCTCAACAGTTGGGGAAGCCAACACATTGGGAGGAGGAACCCTTGCAGCCATAAAATTTATTCCCAAGCTTCACCAAGATATGCTTAAATTTCCACTTTTTGTTATTTTAGCAAATCTTATGAGGGGTTGTGGAAATATGCCTTTGCATGACCAAGGGTCAACACATACTGCTGATTTGGAGCAGCAGGATTGCACTGCGCTGTGCAACCTTGAACTGATCAAGGAATGGATGAACCATCATCCCAATGTGCCACTGTTGAGCTGCACACCACACTTGGGGTTGGGGTGTGAATTTTTGGAGGATAGGATGAACATTGCCCTAAACCATCCTATGCAGAACTCTATGTTCATCCTTGAGTTGGAGCATGAGACAACCAATACACCATTGAGGAGATTAATAGCACTGTCAATAAGTAGCAGTGAGGAGGTTTTGCCTTCAACACACTTGGATCTTTATGGATTCAAGATGGAAATTGGTGTGAGATCTTCCCTATGAGATCTCCAAGAGGTTGTATTTTAGCATCCCATGAAATGCAGAGTTAAAAATCTGATTTGGAAGAAGGGTAGTCTTGATTGGAAGAGTACCAAGATGGAGAATTATGGGAGGCACCCACATTTGGATGAATGGGTGTGAATAGTGAGAAAGAGGTTGGAAAGCTACTTGCAAATCTATGACACTGGGCAGCAGGAGCCTTGGCTGCGTTGGCTACTCTTGAATGAGTTTGGCCATCATGTGACATATTCTCTTTCAAAGGGTATGTGGGTGGAGGAGATTTGGCATGGCACTTGCATCATATGGCAGCAAGGAGTATGGATGCATTGTATTGATATGACATTCTTCATATCAATCATTATGTTTTCACCACATGATTTGTATGATGGAGGTGTGAAGATGCAACAAGAACTATTGTTGCTTTGGTTTCTCTTGGGAGAGCATGGATAGATTTTCCCCCATACTTTGCATGAGGTTGCAGAAGAAGGAGATGGCACTGTCATGGTGCAAAGGGGATACTCCTTAGCCTTGGATGATCAGGAGGTACTTCCACCTTAGGAGGAATTTCCTATATATAACAGCCTTTTGGGAGATGACTTTGACAATGGACATGTCAAATAATGGAGTTATGAGTTGTCAGGAGCTTATATACATAGGCCAAAAACGTTGTCACTTGGGAGCTTGGGTTTATTGATGGAGTATTCCCAGGATCACTTCACATATGATGCACTTGGTGGAAAAGGAGGAGGTGAGAGTGATGGAGTAGTGGATGGAAACATCTATTACATTGATATGATATTCTTAACTTGGATTTCCAAGCATAAGAAGGGAGACCTTCATGCAGCACATGGTTCATTCCTCTTCATGGGAGTATGTCATACCACTATGGAGGGCTTATTCATGTATATATGCATCATCTTGATTTTAGCACATGGTAAGAATATTTTCTTTGCATCTATTGATTATCTAACAAAGTGTTTTCATTCTCTTACCATTTCTATATAGTGCATTGATCCACAAGAGGGCAAGCTTCTTCCATGGGAAATTTTTGGCCAACTATTATGATGGAGACAACCATATTTTGTATGACCTTGGCCAAGTGTTTTATTATTTCTTGTATGCTCAGTTGATACACTCAGCCATTTACTATTCACTAGTATATGTGATGTCACATACAACTAGCAATTTGTTAAGAAACAACTTGCCATGTTATTTTCTGAGACAACAGTTAGAAAAACTGCACTGTGACCACTTGGGAAACTTTTGGTACCTTTCAGAACTATATGAAACCTTCAGAATTTTTCTCATTTGGATTCCGTATGGTGATCATGTCCTATTCATCATATATGGGATGGTTTGGGCCAGCTTGATCCACAACGTTGGAGAAGAGGTATTTGGAGATCTAGTGTTCTTCTTACCACTTAAGGGCAACAGTATTGTAGCCCAGGATCAACAAATACTCTAAAATTATCATAAGTGGAGAGAAGGACAGTGTGGGGTTGGCTATTTTTTCTACCATGATCAGATTTTCAGCCCACCAACATTGCAGGAGCCAAATGTGGAGGAGAATTTTCAGGAGTTGCCATGTTGGGAGGCAAATCATTTTGCATGGATGATAGCTTGGGGATGGGAGATTCACATGGGGATGATAGATCCCCATACATATCAGATCTCATGCCTCAATAAATCCTCTAGACAACACATTGTTGCCCCCATGGATGTTTTACTTCTACATAATGATAGCTATTTGGGATGCTCACCAAAAGCTAGATTGCATACTTAGGAGGGGCAACTTGGAGATGTATTAATGATACAATATCTTGTAAATTAGAAGAGTTTATCATATGCAGATGCTACAGGAGGGGGAGAGGAGGCTCTTCAGTTCTATCCCTGTAGTTGCTTAAGGACAAGCAACATTTGGGAGGGGAGGACAGTATTATTCCTAAATTAGCATGCAACTAATATGAATATTTTTTTTTTTCTTTTAGCACCTAGTAGATGAATAAATGGGGGAGGAGACCCATACTTATCTTGAATAAGCATAAAATCCCTCTTGATGTGAAAAGGGATCATAATAATAACTGGATCTAGCACTCTCATGCGTGAACAAGGCATAATGGATGTGGACAAAGTCAAGTTTGATCAAGTCAACAACATTAATGTGGGAGGAGTGGATCATCAATAAAAACAGCTCAATATGAATGAGGATCAGTTTAGACAACTATATGAGAGCTGGATTGAAGACCCTTAGGTGTGAAAAGGGCTCAAGCAGGTTAAAGAGGTCAACGTTGACAAAATCAAACAACGTTGTTATGGAGGAGTGGCATTGATGAACGTACAACGCAGTTTTGGAGGGAGATTGATTGTGTACTGGTGGAAACCCTAATGAGTGGGACCCAATGTGAGAAGGCTCACATAGTTTATAAGGAAGAGGATGGCAACCATATGGGGTAGCTTATGAATTATATTTTGATATTTATGTTTAGACTTTTTCTCTCTTCAGCTGTTTAGCTAAGATTGCTGGTGTTGTTTAGCACTTGGTATTCCTGTTTAGGAATTCCATCTCTTCCCTTTGAGTAGCTCTTAGGAGAGACCTGATCTAGAATTCTACACATCTAGCATTGGGTCCAAGATTTATTCTTCAGTCACAGCGCATTTTCTACAAAATCTTGTGTTCTGTTGCAGGGTGTTGCAGTGGAGGGTTGAGAAACGCACTTTTTGAGTTGGTTTTGCATAGGAGGAATGATTCCTTCTATTGGGATATTAGTGTGGAGAGTTATTGAGCTAATATCAGATATTTGGAAGCATGCAAATATATTTCCATAACCTACAACGTAATTCTTGTCTGTAATTGCGTTATTTTGGAGGACAACTTCAGCAGGGGATCTTGTGGTTCTTTTTGGGAGTTTTCTTGTGATTGAAGGGTTCATCCTTTCATGGGGGAAGACCTTTGAGAAGATCTGCATCATATCTACATTATTTAAGCCTTCTATCCTCCCGTGCTTTATTTTACAGTGATTATTCAGTCTTAGGGCTAAATATCACCATTTCTATTTGAGTGTATTCCTAGAAACCCTTCCTAGGTTCTCTTCGATTTGTATAAAGGAGACTAGATCTCAGTTTTTGGGCCATATTGATTAATATAATATCATATCTATTTGGCTCAACCATTTCTTTTTATAAACCCTCATTAGACTGCTCTATCTCTTTATGCAATAATTTCATGTTGCAGTAGTTTTGAGGTTTCAACTATTTTTAGGTATACTAGGTGTGGGAGGCTTGTTTACCTCACCTAATTTGATTTGTTTTTTATCTACGCTTGGATTTAGATAGTATATTGTTAGATCTAAGGGATCCAAGTATTAATTTTGATTTTTATAGCATATATTTCTGAAAATGTGTTTTTCATGCATGCATTGCTGAGCATTCCCATTTTTGGGATATTACAGTTTCACAAAAAAGTTGATGAAAATTAGTCCTTAGGTGAGAAATAACATTTTTGGTTCTCCAAGAAATATTCACCCCTGTGTACCCTTTCTTTTCCATCTCCTTATTTCACAACAAAGTTGATGAAAATTAGTCCTTAGGTGAGCAATAATAATTTTGGCTCTCCAAGAAACATTTTCCCCTATAAACTCTTCCCTTTTTGTTGATGATTAGAAGTGGGATTAAACTCTTCAATATAGTATTTTTTCTTTCTCCCTAGTTCCTTATCCCAAGTACACTTGTGAAACTTATCCATAAATTGTGATTTTATGTTGTTTTAAATATGTTTTTAACTATAAATCAATTTAATTTAAAAATATGTTTAATTATTTAGTCAAATTGTAATTTAGTGTTTTTTAAAATGTTTTTTTTTTTAATGTATAAAATTGATTAGAAAAAATGATTTATGCAGGAACGGTGGTTTGAGCAACATATGTCAGACATGCATACACCCAAGGTGTGAGACTGTTACAAGCCTGAACACATTTCCTCCCCTCCATCCTCCACCCTTTAGGTTGTTATCTTTCCTTTGTTGCAACATTTTTGTAGTAACATCCCTCCATCGTCCACTCTTTAGGTTGTTATCTTTCCTTTGTTCTATTCCTTCTCTGTATCTTTGCAACTTTAGAGGAAATTTCTGTTTATCAATCAACATGTCTATATATATATATATATATATATATATATGGTTTCAATAGTATTTTTATAGTGAAATAGATTCAGTACCATTAAAACTATTTAAGCATCTAAAATGTTGAATTTTGATAATTGTAATCTAAATTTTCTGTACATTTTATCAAAATATTTACCAAAAATATATATTTATGTTAAGAACATTTCTGTTATTTTTAGTGCCCCAGATGAAAATTATTTAAATCTTGATGACTGTAAAGCATGTGAAACTCAGTTTTCTACCTCTACTCCCTAGTCTGAATTATATTTTTTTGCTTCTTATTGCAATGTCTTGTGGGTCCCCCATTTGTCCATCTATACCGTTTATAAACAATGAAAACCTGTCGGGAAGATCTTAGAAAATCCATCCACTCTTTCATTGATTGTATTTTCTGCTCGCAAGATTTCAGAGGCCCTGTCGACTTTTTCATTCTTGTTCATTTCGGGTCCTCTCGCATTGAATTGTGCAAACAATGGAGTAGATAAAGAGGGAGTTGGTGGATTCCGGAGTTATCCCATGCATTTTAGACGATTTCAATCCTCGTCTAGAGATCATTGTATCCTACAAAGATACAGGAATAAACATAGGCGAGGAAGTAACCCTTACAGAAGTGCAATGCCATCCTACTCATCTTGGACAGTATAGCAATGCTTTTGATGTAGAGTTAGGGGAAATCTTTAGAAACCAGAAATTAGTAGTATTGGTATGTTTATTTCCTAACTTAATCAACATGTTCGCCAATAATAATTTATTTATCTGTGCTTAGTCAAATTGAAATTCATTTCAAAAAACTGTAAACAGGTTATGACGGATCGTGGCGCTCCTCTAGGTGAGTATTTGCACTGGAAAGTTGGATATAAAAATAATTAAGAGATCAATTACACATAATAAAAAATCAGTTAGAACAATCTAAAACACATGAAATAATTATTTCTAATAATGTTATAATTCACTTAAAATCACAATTAATTTTCGATAGAACAATACATAGAATCCATTAACGAATTTCTTAATAACAGTGTTAATCGCTCCATTGTGCAGGTTAACCATGCCTTTCCTTTCCATAAAAAATGATACATGTATCATGGTTGTGTTTATTTCTTTGACCTTAAAGTTTATCGATAGACCGAATGTGTGTCGTAATGTTAATCATCAGAAATATATTTTGTTTCTTTGTTGTGTAATATTAGATTTTCTGTCGGTAGAGCTTGTTGCCTATGAAACTCCAAGATCGGGTGCCCACATGCTAGTTTTCACATTGTTCAAGGCTCACGAATTTTGGTCCATCATTCTGCCCAAATCTCGGATAAACTTCGATACCAGAATTTTCGCTACCTACAATGCTCTTAGATCGCGGTTGGGTGCTTCTTCTTTGACCATAAACTTTGAAAGTGAGGACCAAAAATAAGAGACATTACAGTGGGTCATCGACATGAACCAATGCTTAGCCATGAAAAATGTTTCTAGAGTTTTCCATTCCCATGGAGATCAACTTGACTCATTTGTGTATGAGTTAGCTAGGGGTCCACTATTGTAGAAATTTCCTAACTTCTCAAGACCCTAAGTGTTTAGATAAATTCTCCCTAAGGATAGAATGATCCTTTATAATCTCACCAAGAGAAAAGGTGGGGAGAGGAGGTATCCAAAATATAGCACGAGAGCTCTGTTGTATTGGGAGAGGAGACCATCCTATAAGTTGAATTAGAGGATATTATTTATTGAATGTATATTGATGCACTTTCACTGATATGGTTAATAATAATCTATGTTCCAACCCCTTATATCATTTTTGCAATAATTTATATGTGTGATTTATAGATGTTTTACGTCATCGATCTTCTGTAGAAGATAACTTGTCATATCTGTTTGGTTGTGTTTGTGTGCATGTTGTTAGTGTCAATATTTGCATACTTCCACTAGGGATCAAAACACATTTTTCATGTGCATATTAGGTGTCCCATTCTAAAGAAATTTTCAATCATTGAATTAGGTCATGATATAAAATTGTTCCACTGGTGGTTGTCCTTGTCAAGTGTCTCATTTTCCTTCACAAGTATATTCCTGCTGACCCTCTTCCATGTCTTCATCATACTAGAAATAAATATGCCCTCATTTCACTTTTAGTCAAAATCACTCATTGAGACAATTGTTTTTATTTTCCATTAGGTCAGTAGGGTTTCATTAGGTCAACTAATTGCATTGCCTTATTTGGAATAAAGGGCTGCAGAAGGTGTGAAGGTGATCTAGAATAAACCCATGATTTTTTCCATGTAAAGTTACATTTCATTTTTGTAAGTTTTCATCTCAAAAATGATATTTTTGAGATAAAAAAAGATATATTTTTATGTTCTAATTTTATGTAATTTTAAAGTCACTATATGTAATAAAATCTAAAGAAAAGCTACCTATTCCTAGCTAAAGATATTTCATGAAAATATATTAAGGCCATGTAAGTCATCTAAAGCATCAAAAAAGCATCAAAAGGTGTTGTCAAAGGTTAATGAGGAAAAAGAAGTATGGGTCCCAATCATTCAAAATTCAAAACCATTCAAGGTATAAAAGCCCATTTTCCCAAAGAAAACCTCATGTGTTCATTGCAAAGAGGAAAAAACGTGATTTAGAGGAAGAAGTTCGAGTAAGGAGAAAAAATTGGAGAAATTTCCTGGTGCTGCACATAGGCGAAAGACATTGCACATAGGACAGTTCAGGCAGTGTTAATTTGTTCAGCATTGTGCATAGAATAAGGGCAATGCGCTCCTGGGTTAGGCACTATGCATACGCCAGTAACCTCCCAAAATCTTCCAAATTCTTCCAAATTTTCTGTTCTCCTCTAAATCAAGTAATTAAACCATTTTTTACCCTTCTTTCTACATTTTATGCTTGTGGATAAAGTTTTATATGGGAAAAAAATCACAAGAAAATCCTAGTTTTCCTAAAATCCCCATCCCCATGACAAAATTTCCCAAAACCCCCTTGTCCCAAAAGTATTATCCCTAGACCCTAATTTTTCACCCCATATTCCCAAAAAACACTAAAACTACCCATCCCTAAGTCCCTTTACTCTTTTCCAGTAAAACCCCAATTTCTAAGATTTTCATTATTTTGCCTAGATTTCCCCATACCCTAGACCTGTAATTAAATTTTCATTTTCATCCCTCTTTATATTTTCACTTCCCATCACCTCATAAAGTTTCTTAACCCTTTTCTCCATCTCCCTTAACTTTTGTGACTCTATCCCTATCCCCTAAAGCCCTCATTTCATCATTTCTTTCTCTGCTCCCATTCCCTTCACTCCCTCACTCACTCTCTCTTTTCTTTCCTTTTCCCTAGGGTTTAGAAAGTTCCAAAGAAACAAGCATGGAGAGAGAATACATATATTACATGTAGGAGGAACATAGTGATGATGAGTTTGAGGAAGATGAGGTGGTACAACAGAGAAGGCCACGCAAGGGAGGTAGAACCATCAGAATAGAGCCAACAAACCTTAGAGAGTTAGAGGCTTCATCTTTAGCTATGTCTTGTTTTAGATATGTCGGGTGCTATGAGTTTTGTGAAAAGGTGGAAAGAGTTCAACATCACCCTGAGTTGATTAGGCTCTTCATACTGAACCTCCATGATAATAGGGTAACTCTTGCAGGTGTAACTTTTTGCATTTCCACTTCCATCATCGTTGATGCTACAAGAATTACAAATGTAGAGGAGAGATGGTACAAACCACAGGACCTGGATGCTCACTATTTTGAGCCATATCTCAAGACCAGGTACAAAAATGAAAGAAGAAAGGTTTTCCCCTTCAGTTTCCTCCTCAGCAAGTATGCACCGGTAATGAAGGTTATCATGAGATATTTTACTTGTGAGGGAAGATTTTCCAGATTGTACACATACCATATCAAACTACTCATGCATTTAACTAGGGTGAGGATGCTGGGCATTCCATATTTCTTGTTCCAGAACATTGAAAATATGGCATAGTTGGTGTCAAAGAAATAATATCATCAGCAAATGAACAACCTCCATCATCACTCCCTCATTAAACTCGTTGTACTTCATCATCTCAATCTACTCAACATCTCTTGGGATACTTTAATTTCTATTGACATATTCACAAATCCCCAAATTCCTCCACCAATGCCATAAGAGAGAAGAGAGACATCTACTAGCCCTGCAGCTGCAAAAACAAGGAAACATAGATCCAAATCACCCAAGCCAGTCAAAGAATGCAGTGTAACATATCAAAGAGGGATCAAAAAATTGTTTGCAGCAGAGAGGCAAGTGCTTCCCCCACATGGTGTGGAAGGGGCCTTTCCTTCTTTATCAGCACAGAGACAAATGTTTTCTCCACATGGTGTGGAAGGGGATTTTCCTTCTTCATCAACAAATTAGGTACACCAGGCATAGAAGGGAAAGGAGAAGGTCATATAGGTGAGTCATGAAGATGCCCATGAGAAAGAGGCTAATTTTGAGCTAGTAGACCTTGAAGAGTTTGATGACACTACCACATCAAACATTGGCATCAAAAAAAAAGAGGAACATTTCAGATAATTGCAAAACAACCTTGAGAGGGAAAAATTCATCATCTCTTCCCTAGAGCAAGAGAACAAACAGTTGATATACAAAAAAAATCTTTTGGATATGAAGTTGTTTCAGGAGAGGAGGAAAAACATTATTAACCAAGATGCCATATAAGATCTTGAGGAGGCTGAAAACATCCGGAAAAGGCCAAATATAAGAGGCCTCAAAAGAGCCTAAGAGCAAGAAGAGCAAGAAACTCAAAATTTTACTATTAACCAGAAATTGGCAAGAGAAATTGAATAAAACAGAGAATTGTGGCTTGAGAGAGTCAACATTCACTTGGAGAAGCTACTAGTGAAAGCCAACAAAGACAATCAGATGCTGCATGGCTCCATCATCGTAATTCGTAACAAAATTTGTAATATCAAGGTCAAACAAAGGAAAGATAAATTGGAGGAAGGTCCGGAATGGAAAGAAAGGAGATGATAAACTCAGTATGCTTGTCGATGTCTCCATAGATCAAAATTGACAGTGATTGTGGGCCCATCCCACAAATTTTGAGAAATTTGGAAAATTTTGAAATTTTTTTAGTTTTTTTGGCAATTTTTGAAAACACAAAAAGAGACTCGCCTATGTGCGCCGCCTTGCACGTACACTTTTTTGTGGAATCCAATGAAAAAAAGGAAGACATAATTGGGTTCATAATGATGAGGACATGCCCCCCGTACGTTTTACCAGTATTTGGAGAAATCGTCACAAAGTGCCTAAAACACCCAAACAATCATGTTTATGCCTCTTTTCTCGCATGGCGCCGCACATAGAATCAATCTTTTGGGAGAATGAAAGTTGAGGGGAAATCAACTCCAAATCATAAACCAAAAGCGTATCCGTAAAGTAGATAGGACATGATTGTCACGAGAGCTATCATGAGGTCAATTTGGACATCGTTTCCGCCCGCCAAAAGTGACTAGCAATAAGACCAATGTTCTCCTCCTGGCATTACACATAGGAAAAATTGTCTCGTTTTCTTAGTTTTATCGCCTTTTAGGAATTAAAATTTTACTCATGTAAATTTGAATTTTTACTAATGTAATAAGTGGTTGGTGATGTAATTATGGTTTACTCAGGGTGCAGATACATTAAGTAAATGGCCTTAATGACATGTAATGAATCAGTTTGCTCAAATTTGGGATGAGTCACTTTGACCACCCTATTATCTACTTGTCAATTCAGTATTTCCTGGAACAACTCCTCCTCTCATGGATTCGACCCCCTGAAGCTAGGATGAGTTGGTTTGAGGTATATATGATTTATTTTCTTAGTCATTGTAAGGGTTCGACTCAGTTGGATGCTTGGATTTTGAAGATACATACTTTGTATTAGTTCTGAGAAGGAATATTAATCAAATTTGCAGCTATTTTTATGGGATCCATGTGGTATGATGTTTAGTTCAGTTTCTCCTTTTTTTTCATGTATTTAAATGTATTGTTGAGTTTATTCATCATTTCATAACTTCTAAGTGAATGTATGCAAGTTAGATAAGCAGAATCCATTCTCATATGCTCCGTTTTGGGTAGACATTACAGTCTATAATTTTCTTCAGTTTAGAAAGAAACCATGATTTTCACCATGCTCTTTCTAGCTCCTCACCTGTCTTGATCATCCCAAACATTTAAATCCTAAAGTGCTAAATCACTATGACTACCTTGCCCCATAGAACACCCTGTAAATTTTGACCTAATTTTCCTTGCCTTGACTGTTTGACTCCTTCTGATCCACCACAACCCTATAAAATCAAATCAAAACCCTGAGCTACTATACCTAGCCTAATATCTTCATTATCCAACCATCTTGGTTGTTATCCTTACGGAGAGAGCCCTCTCCTTTCCTAGTAGGGCTAGCTAGTTGGATAAGCATGGTTTGTTGTTACCTCAGAATTGCCTTCTTCAGCCGGAGGTTCAATCCGAGTGATAAAATTTTGGCGACTCCATTGGGGAAAGAAAAGAGTAAGATCAGATATACCCTAGTAAGCTTTCATTGATATTCTTAAACTTGTGGATGATAAGTTTAGAATTTATTCAAAGGCTGAATTGAAAGTTGTAAAGAGAAAGTTGGTTTTCAAAATTGGACATACTGGCTTCCCGAAGATACACTAGATCCAATCCAGATCCGAATCTTCCCACCATTTTTACTAATCCTTAGAACATAGGAAGAAAAGCCAAAATTGTTGTGGAGACATCTAGTTTAGCCGGAAATCAATCAGAGAAAAGTTCCATTCCTAGAGCTAATTCATTCCTCGGAAAGTTAGAAAACTTGCAAGATATTGAGTTTGATATAGATTTTTAACAAAGCTTATTCCGGAGTAAATATTTGAGTTGGGTTGATGAAATAGTTGTTGATTCCTCCATTTCTTTCACAATCCCGTTGAAGATCTGTTTTCACATACTGAATTAAAGTCACAATCAGGGTAACAACTTTTACATGTTCTTGATGAATTGCATAATTTTTCTTCACAAATAAATTTTTGGGTAGTAAGTAGACCTTAGATCTCAGCTTCTTCTACCATCACTTCAACTATTGTTACCCAAAATATTCCTCATCCCCAACCTTCTTCTTCATATACTTTTCACACTACTCAATTAGTGACCAATCCTTCCTTGATTACATCTAGCATCCAAATCCCTATTATAAATCCTCCACCTCCAATCATCATGGCTGCAAGATATGCCCCCCTTATTCTCCCTCAGAATCCGGGTACTATGATCCAAGACTACCAAACCAAAATCCCTTTGTTTGAAAATACATAGCCCATGATAGCCCAAAAGGTCATAGACAAGATGAATGACTTCTTTGATCTTCATGAAATTGATATTGAGGATGTGAAGATGAGGATTTTTGCACAAATTCTAGGAGGGGAAGTAAGGAAATGATTCAAAACTCTACAAACAGCCACTGTTGACACTTTAGAAGCCTTGCATGGACATTTCGTAGAAATATGGGAAGAAAATAAAAATCCCCTTCAAATTTTGTTCGAATATGAGAACATCAAAAGAAATGTTGGCAAGACTGTGCAAGATTTAATGCAGTATACAATGTTCTTCCCGCACATATCAAACCACCTGAAGGTTTGGCTTTATTCAAATTTCTAGATGGGTTTGATACTGGTATGGCATATCAGTTACATGAACGTGATCCTACAACTTTAGTAGATATGCAAAAGAATGTTGTAAGTGTGGAAGCGAATTTACTAGCTAAAAGACACAGCACGAGATCTGAAAAAAGAGTGACTATCAAGGAGGAGACATCTACTTCTGATGCTAAGATGGATTCATTACTTCAAACCATGGAGAGAATGGTTGATCAGTTTTCTATTTCAGATAGGCCTGAACCATAGATCCGGAACCCAAATTTCAGAGGGTAGTAGCAGCCTTAGTTCAGAATCAAGCGAAGAGAAGAGGAAGCATTAGACCAACCAGTACAACAACAGCAGATTTAGACCCAGTTGTAGCAGAATTATGTTCAGGGAGTGGAAGAGGAAGAAAATGAAGATCCGGTTATCGAAACAAATGATTGATTTACAGCAGATGGTCTGCCCATGTTTCTGACTGAAGATGAAGAGTATACTGAAATTTCAGATATCCCAAAATATGAGGACTATATCTTGGCAAGTGATGATGATTTGGAGACTAATCAGATGATTATCAGCATGTGTATATGAATGCTTTGAGTGCACAACAGAAAAAATATTCTTTAAGGAGCAGAGATGTACCTGTCAGTCCAATTCAAAAAAGAAAATAGGTCCAGCCAAAAAATGATCTTCCAAACAACTAGAGAAAGGGTAAAAAGCATGAGGATCAGAATCATAGCAACATCAACCAGCCATCAACAAGCTCAGCTACTAAAGAGAAAGACACTCAAAAAAATGAGAATGTAACAAAGGATCAAAATGATATAAGAGATACTGTCATTAAAGAGGTAGATAAAGTCACAACTTTTAATTTAGAAAATGAAGGAGCTAAATCGAAAGTGTCCATTCCTATGACAAAATTAGTGAAGAATAGTCACTACCAACATCAGATATCTAAAATGTTGCTAGTTGATCCTTTGTCCGATATGGTTAATGTTTAATATGACCACCCTGAGCTTATTTTTGGTCCAGCTATAAATGGCCAAATAGAAGAGAGTGAAGTTCCCCCCTTTTATTTAATGCTTAGACTACATGAGAACATACTCCATAATGCCATGCTTGATTCTGAGGCTTCTCACAGTTTAATGTCAAAGGCTATTATGGAAACATGGAAATCACCCAACCATACCATGATTTGTACTCTTTTTATTCTATTAGAGTTCGCTGCATTGGTCTCATCAAATATTTAGTGGTTTCCTTAGACCAAATTCTAGCCAAGAATGTCTTAACGGATGTGGTGGTGGCTGATATACCACCTCGATTTGACATGTTGTTGTCTAGATCATGGGGAGCTAAACTCAAAGGTACTTTACAACTTGACTTCTCTTATGCTAATATTCTTGTTTTCGGGCAATTGAGGAAATTGTACCAGGAAAAGAAGATGAAATACATGATAACTAGTAAGGAGAAGCCCGTAAATCATCCAATACAGGCTGTACATACAAATCTAGAGTCTTTTATTTGTATAATGATGGTATTTTGAATGATGTAAGTAATCAACTAGTAGAGGTAGAAGATGTACTAGAAATTTCAGAGAGTTTTAGAGCAGTTATTGATAAATAAAAAGAAGTGGTGACTTATTCCAAACATATTTTGGAAGAATAGAAAATCAGTGTAGAACAGAAAAATGAGGAGACCAAGAAAGGTAAAACAGAACCAATAGTTAAGTTTTAGCACTTAGAAGATGAATATGGCCTTTGGAGCATGGATTTCGATGGTGCCTTGGGTAGGAAGGTTCAGGTATTGGAATTTGGATCCGAAGTCCTATTTGTCGGTCAAATAAAGTTCCAAGTAATGTTAGAGAATTATCTTATAAATTGGCTTTTGATTGTTCTAACAACGAAGTGGGGTATGAATCATTGATCACAGGTCTCAAAATTTTGAAGAAACTTGGTGCAAAAATAATTTCTGTTTATGGTGATTCTGAGCTTGTCATAAAGCAGGTCAAAGGAGAATATCAAGCAAAGGATCCTCAAATGAGAGCTTATAGGAATGCAGTCTTGGATATCTTGAAAATGTTTCCTGAATATACATTAACAATGGTACCAAGGAGTCAAAATATCATTTTAGATTCGCTTGCTACAGTAGCAGGTAATCTCAAAATTCTGATGAAATCAAGTAATAAATTTGAAATTCATGTCAAACATAGACCTAGTGTTCCCAATAACTTAAGGTATTGGCAAGTTTTTTGGGATGAAAAAGAAATTAATAGCTTCTTGCTTAATGAAGGGAAGTTCAAAGATGCTTTTATTGATGATGTTTGTGATTTTGATGATCAAAACATAGAGCACAATCAACTTAATGTTGTGCAACTGAAAGATAATATTATTCCTAGAGGTCTCATACCTTTAGAAGAATTGTTTGATAAGAATGATGTAGCCAGGAAACCAACATTGGTTCCTACTAAAAAGGGTGTAGAAGACGTAAACATCGGAACAAAAGATAAGCCCAAGATGGTTAAGCTATCTAAGACATTATCTCTCGAAGAAAAAGATAAGTACATGAAATTGTTATCTAAATTTTCTGATATTTTTGCATGGGATTATGCAGATTTGAAGGTCTCAGACAAAAATATTATTCAACGCACTATTCCCATCAAGCTGGATAAAAAACCTTTTAGACAAAAGCTAAGAAGGATGAATCCAAGATTGTTTCTATCCATCAAGAAAGAGGTAAATCGATTGTATAAATACGATATCATTGTTCCAGTTATGTTTTCTGATTGGGTGTCAAATTTGGTGCTAGTAAGGAAAAAGACTGAAGAGATAAGGTTGTGCATTGATTTATGGAATTTGAATAAAGTGTCTTTAAAGGATAACTACCCGCTTCCTAAGATGGACCATATTCTGCAAAGGGTAGTTGGAGCATCATGGATGTCACTGCTTGATGGTTATTCAGGTTATAATCAGATTTTGGTACTTGAAAATGACCAAGGTAAAATTGCTTTCACAACACCGTGGGGGACCTTTCAGTATGTCAAAATTCCATTTGGACTCAAGAATGCAGGGGCTACTTTTCATCCAGGGATGGATATAGCCTTTTCTAATGAGAAAAATGTTTTCTTAGTGGTGTATTTAGATGATTTGACAGTGTTTTCTGGTTTTGATGATGAGCATTTACACCGTCTAAGAATTGTTTTTCAGAAATACAAGGAATTCAAAATTTCTCTAAATCCAAAAAAGAGTCCTTTTTCCATGGATGAAGGCAAGCTCCATGGTCACATAATTTCCAAATGTGGCATTTGCATTGATCCCTCTAGAGTGGAAGCAATTAAACAAATAGTTTTTCTGTGCAAAAAAGGAGATACAAGCTTTCAATGGTAAGGTGAATTTCTTACGCAGATTTATTCCTAATTTGGCTGAGCATTTATGTGAAATGACTAATATGTTGAAGAAGGAAAACAATGTAAAATGGACTAATGATGCAATTAAATCTTTCAATTTGGTGAAGCTTTCTTTAACCACAAAACCTATTTTGGTTAGTCCCAATTATACCAGTTATTTAATAATATTTTCATTTGCGTTCGAGCACACCTTGGCTGTGGTTTTGATGCAAAAGAAAGATCAGGTTGAGCAGCCCATTACTTTTTTCAGTCGAACCATTAGAGATGCTTCTCTTCGCTATAATACTATTGAGAAGCAATCTTTGGCTTTAATAAAAGCCTTGAAATATTTCTGAGTTTATATCTTACATTCACACACTATAGCTTATGTTCCAAATGCAACTATAAAAGAAGTTCTCATGCAGACTGATCCGGAAGAAAGAAGAGGTAACTAGATAGCAGCGATGCTAGATTATGATCTCGAGATCAATCCCACCAATCTAATCAAGGGACAGGGGTTAGCCAAACTCATGGCTGAATCCAACTTGCATGCTCTAGACATAAACCTTATTGCAGCAATGTCATATGATGAAGAAGATGGCGCTCTAATAGAGGTATTAGAAATGTTTCTCACTTAACCATGGTATTTAGATATAGTGTATGTTCTCCATCACTTATTTCCTCCTCTTGTAATGTCAAAAAGTAAGGGTAGGTATTTGAAATTAAAATCTACTAAATTCTACATTCTAGGTAGTGCCCTTTATTGGAAAGATCCAGCAAGTGTTATTTTAAATTGTTTGGTTGAAGATGAAGCTAAGCAGGTAATGGATGACTTCCATAGGGGAGATTATGGAGGCCACTTGTTTTGGAAAAACACAGCTAATAAAGTGTTGAGAGTAGGGTATTATTGGCCGACTCTATTTTCAAATTTGTACAAAACAACCACAAGCTGCCATGAATGTCAAGTTTTTCAGGGAAAAGGGAAACTCCTTCCTCTTCTGCTGAAACCTATTGTGGTAAATGCTCCTTTTCAACAGTGGGGACTTGTTTTTTCTGGGAAAATTCATCCCACATCATCAGCACGACATAGATGGATTCTGACAGCCACTGACTACTTCAACAAGTGGATCTAGGCTATTCCTACAAGGCAAGCTACCGACATAGTAATTATTCACTTTTTAGATTCCAATATCTTGTATCGTTTTGGTTTTCATCACAAAATTATTACAGATAATGAAGTTGCATTCAAATCAAATAAGATGATTGATTTTTCTAACAAGTATAACATCCAGTTGGGCCATTCAACCGCATATTATCCGCAGGGAAATGGATTAGCTGAGTCCTTTAATAAATCCTTGGTTAATATCATTAAGAAAATTTTGGAGGAGAACAAGAAGAATTGGCATCAGAAGCTTACCAATGCTTTGTGGGCAGACCGAGTGAGCACCAAGAATTATATAGGTATGTGACCCTTTGAATTGGTTTATGGTAAAGATACAATTTTTCCTACATCACTTGCAGTTCCGGTTATCAGATTATTGTAGGAAGAATATAGTGAGGAAGATGATATTTAGCGTCAAATCAATAAAATGATTCACCTTCAACAAAAAAGGGAGGAATTTTCTCAGACATCTTCTAAACTTCAAGAGAAAATCAAGAATATTTATGATCGTAAAACCAAGGAAAATAAGTTTCAGCTGGAAGATGTAGTGTTGCGATGGGATACAATAAATGAAGAAAAAGGAAAGCATGGGAAGTTTGAAAATCTATGGAAAGGACCCTACAAGATTTTAGCTTATCGAGGACAAAATGCCTATTTGTTGAAAGAGATGAATGGACAAGAATATTCAGGATGACCAGTCAATGGTAGGCTCTTGAACATTACTATTTTTTATGCAACTTTTGAAAGAATGTTCCAGTTTCATTGTAAATACCAGTTTGTATTTTCTGCAAGGTTTGGAACATAAATCTCTGGAACACCTAATCCTCTATGGGTAGGTGTGGAATGCGAAAAGTCACAATGGAGTCCAAGTGACCTTGGAATGTGAAACCAAGAGTCACACCATTGTACTATAAATGTACATCATGTATAATGGAAAAATAAGAAAGCCTCACGCTTATCTTTCATTGTGTGTTTGAGTCTCTTGTGTGTGTATTCTTTCTCGTACACCATGTGCTTCAACATGGTGTTTAACATGGTATCTCCTCCCAATTAATCTCCCCTCCCATTTAAGTTCCATCTCATTAATAAATTCCCCATCATTTCCATTTTTAATTAATTAAAAAAAAAAGCAGAGAGAGAGAAAAGAGAGAAATGATCCGCAGATTTGAAGGAACTGGAATATGAAAAGGATGAACTATACATAGAGAAATTTGAAGATTGACATTGTGATTTGTGGCATTGATTTGAAGAGTGATTTTTTGGAAGAATTTCACATTTGAAGACAAGTTTGCCATCATTGAAAATAACTCTTTGAAGAAAAATTTCAACTGCTTTAAAGTCTTCTTTAATAGTTTTTTCAGCTGCACATATTTTTGCAGAGATTTTGTATTGAACTCACATTATGAGTGAATTTGCCTCTTCATTCATAGTTGCAATCAGTATTTGAGTTGTTGGAAAATTGTTGATATAAGTCATTGTTGATTGCCCTCCATCATTTGAGGAGCAGAATTTGTACTTTGAGATTTCCATCTTTGGAAGTTCTCTTGAGTCATTTGTATTTGTTGTTGAATCACATTGTAAACGGGTGCATTTTCGGTTGAAGCCGACACCCTTTCATTTTTTGAGCCTAAGTTGTTGAAATGGCCAAAATCAATGAGGTATTAGTGTTGTTGAATGACCTCATTCATTCAAATGTTCATGATATGATAAAAATGAGCAAGGATGCTCTATGTAACATTCAGAGTTGTTTGCTAGATGCACAAGAGAAGATTGAGTTTTTGCAGTTGGAATCTCAGCTCCAACAAGATGAACTTCAACAAAAGAGTCACCATTCTGAACCTGTTTCTGTTCAGAAGATTGTGAAGGACTCTCATCAGAAGAAAGAAGATAAAGATGCAGTTGATTCCCATTCAGTTCCTTGTACTAGAGCAGATATACATGCAGATGCAGCAGTTCAGCCTGCACTTCCTAAGCCCATCATCAGACCTTGGGAAGAGCTTGTCCACAACAAGCACAAAACTGGTCTTGGATATGACAAGGATGTGTCCTTTCATATTCCAGACTACACAAAGCCCATCATATTTCAGAGTGCCGGATTCATGTATGACAGTTCACCTGCAGCTGTTCCAGATCCTGTTCCACAACAACATCAGATTGAGAAATGCCAACACTGTGATCGAGTTGGTCATATGAAAGATCACTGTTTTGATCTTCATCCATGCAAGCACTGTGGTCGACACACTCATTCTTCACACAGATGCTTCAGACACAAGCCTCCTGCAAGAACCAAGATTCATCTTGGATGGATCGTTTCTTGGCAATGGGCATCAGCAGCCAAGAAGATGTTTACGACACATGTTAGAACTTGTTCACGCATATTGAACAAACTTGCAGTTGAGTTTTCGCCATCATCTCACCTTGTCCCTAACAGGGGGGAAAATGGTGGTCATGTACAAGCTTCGACAACAGATCAAGCGAGCCTGAGCCACAATCTCTCATTCCATGTTCAGAGTTGTAGCCAGCAGTTCAAGCGAGCCTGAGCCACAATTCGTCATTCCGGATTCAGAGATGTAGCCAGAGATACAGATGCCCATGAGCATACCTTCGGTTGGTGGATAACCTAAAACCATCATTTTCGGTTGATGGATAACCTAAAACCATCATCTTTGGTTGGTGGATAACCTAAAACCATCATTTTCGGTTGGTGGATAACCTAAAACCATCATCTTTGGTTGGTGGACAACCTAAAACCACCACAGGTCGTAGACCTCCCTTCTTTTAGGTCGAAGGTATCCCTTTTTTATGAGGGACAATTCCTCTAGCAGAAGCCTTCAGCTTCTTGCCAGTTTTGGAAGAGTTCCGGGAACTGCAACAAGTTTTGCGTTCCAGTGTTTGTGGTCATCCTAAAACCACCTCTTTTTTCCAACATTTCAGAGAGTTGATTCACCCAAGTGCTGCCATGTATACTTTGCAGATTTGTATTACAACTCTTTTCTTGGACTCACACATACCCCTTCGGATTAAGGGGGGATGTTGGAACACCTAATCCTACATGGGTAGGTGTGGAATATGAAAAGTCACAATGGAGTCCAAGTGACCTTAGAATGTGAAACCAAGAGTCACACCATTGTATTATAAATGTACATCTTTGTATAATGGAAAATAAGTGAGCTACACGCTTATCCTTCATTGTGTGTTTGAGTCTCTTGTGTGTGCATTCTTCTCTCATACACCATGTGTGTGCTTCAACATGGTGTTTAACAAGATCATTTAGGCTTGGGGCCTGAAGTGAAGGCTATAAATCTTGTTGATTTTCTGTTATTTTCACATTTTTGAGTCAGTTTTTTTTTAGTTAGTTTCAAAGTCAGTTCTCAATCACTTTGGTTGGTTTTTTGAGTCAATTTTATAGTCTGCAGTCTTTAATTTTTTTTATCGTATTGGCCCAAAGGTTAGGCACTTGGTTTACGGTGTTCTTGACACCTCCAAGGAGCTTCCATCCCCAATAAGGAAAATGTTAGTGTCATTATTTGCATACTTCCACCAGTGATCAAAACACATTTTTCATGTGTATCTTAGGTGTCCCATTCTAAATAAATTTTCAATCATTCCATTAGGTCATGATATAAAATTGTTCCATTGGTGGTTGTCCTTATCAAGTGTCTCATTTTCCTTCACAATTTTATGACTGCTGACCCTCTTCCATGTCTTCATCATACTAGAAATAAATCTTCTCTCATTTCACTTTTAGTCAAAATCACTCATTGAGACAGTTGTTTTTATTTTCCCTTAGGTCACTAGGGTTTCATTAGGTCAGCTCACTGCATTATCTCATTTGAAATAAAGGGTAGCAGAAGGTGTGAAGGTGATCTAGAATAAACCCATGATTTGATTCAGTCAGGTTTTCCATGTAAAGTTACATTTCATTTTTGTAATTTTTCATCTCAAAAATGATATTTTTGAGATAAAAATAGAGATATTTTTATGTTCTAATTTTATGTAATTTTAAAGTCACTATATGTAATAAAATCTAAAGAAAAGCTACCTATTCCTAGCTAAAGATATTTCATGAAAAGATATAACGGCCATGTCAGTCATCTAAAGCATCAAAAAAGCATCAAAAGGTGTTGTCAAAGGTTAATGAGGAAAAATAAGTATGGGTTCCAATCATTCAAAATTCAAAACCATTCAAGGTATAAAAGCCCATTTGCCCAAAGAAAACCTCATTTGTTCATTGCCAAGAGGAAAAAACGCGATTTGGAGGAAGAAATTCGAGTAAGGAGAAAAAAATGGAGAAATTTCCTGGCGCTGCACATAGGCCAAAGGCACTATGCATAGGAAAGTTCAGGCGATGTTAATTTGTTTAGCGTTGCGGATAGAAGAAAGGCATTCCGCTCTTGGGTTAGGAGATGCGCATAGGCCAGTAACCTCCCAAACTCTTCCAAATTCTTCCAAATTGTCCCTTATTCTCTAAATCAAGTAAGTAAATCCTTTTTTAGCCTTCTTTCTACATTTTATTCTTGTGGATAAAATTTTATATGGGAAAAAAATCACAAGCAAACCTAGTTTTCCTAAAATCCCCATCCCCATGAAAAAATTTCCCAAAACCCCCTTGTCCCAAAATTATTATCCCTAGACGCTAATTTTTCACCCCATATTCCCAAAAAACACTAAAACTACCCATCCCTAAGTCCCTTTACTTTTTTCCATTACAACCCCAATTTCTAGGATTTTCACTATTTTGCCTAGATTTCCCCATACCGTTGACCTGTAATCAAATTTTCATTTTCATCCCTCTTCATATTTTCACTTCCCATCACCTCAAAAAGTTACTTAACACTTTTCCCCATCTCCCTTAATTTTGGTGACTCTATCCCTATCACCTAAATTCCTCATTTCATCATTTCTTTCCCTGCTCCCATTCCCTTCACTCCCTTACTCACTCTCCCTTTTCTTTCCTTTTCCCTAGGGTTTACAAAGTGCCAAAGGAACAAGCATGGAGAGAGAAGAAAGATATTACATGGAGGAGAAACATAGTGATGATGAGTTTGAGGAAGATGAGGTTGTACAATAGCGAAGGCCACATAAGGGAGGAATAATCATCAGAATAAAGCCAACAAACCTTAGAGAGCTATAGGCTTCATATTTAGTTGTGTCTTGTTTCAGATATGTCAGGTGCTATGAGTTTTGTGAAAAGGTGGAAAGAGTTCAGAATCACCCTGATTTTACTAGGCTCTTCATACTGAACCGCCATGATAACAGGGTAACTCTTGCAGGTGTAACCTTTTCCATTTCCACTTCCATCATTGTTGATGCTACAAGAATTCCAAATGTAGGGGAGAGATGGTAAAAAGCACAAGACTTGGATGATCAATATTTTGAGCCATATCTCAAGATGAGGTACAAAAACAAAAGAAGAACATTTTCCCCTTCAGTTTCCTCCTCAGCAAGTATGCACCGGTAATGAAGATTATCATGAGATATTTTACATGTGAGGGTAGATTTTCTAGATTGTGCACATACCATATCAGGCTACTCATGCATTTCACTAGGGTGAGGATGTTGAACATTCCATATTTCTTGTTCCGGAACATTGAAAATATGGCATACATGGTGTCAAAGAAAGAATATCATCAGGAAATGAACAACCTCAATCATCACTCCCTCATCAAACTCATTGTACTTCATCATCTTAATCTACTCAACATATCTTGGGATACTTTTATTTGTAATGACATATTCACAAATCCCCAATTTCCTCCACCAATGCCACAAGAGAGAAGAGAGACATCTACTAGCCCTACAGCTGCAAAAACAAGGAAACATAAAGTCAAATCACCCAAGCCAGTAAAAGAATGTAGTGTAACATATCAAAGAGGGCTCATAAAATTATTTGCAGCAGAGAGGCAAGTGCCTATTCTACATGGTGTGGAAGGGGCCTTGCGTTCTTCATCAGTACAAAGGAAAATTTTTTCTCCACATGGTGTGGAAGGGGCTTTGCTTTCTTCATCAACAAAGCAGGTACACCATGCATAGAAGGGAAAGGAGAAGGTCATAGAGGTGAGTCATGAAGATGCCCAAGAGAAAGAGGCTGATTTTGAGATAGTAGAATTTGAAGAGTTTGATGACACTACCACATCAAACATTGGCAGCAAAGAAAAAGAGGCACATATTAGAGAATTGCAAAACAATCTTGAGAGGGAAAAATTCATCATCTCTTCCCTACAGCAAGAGATCAAAAAGTTGATAGACAAACAAAATATTTTGGATATGAAGTTGCTGCAGGAGAGGAGGCAAAACATGATTAGCCAAGCTGCCATAGAAGATATTTAGGAGGCTAAAAACATATGGAAAAGACTAAAGACAAGAGGCCTCAAAAGAGCCTTAGAGAAAGAAGAGCAAGAAACTCAAAATTTGACTATTGAATGGTAGTTGGAAAAAGAAATTGAAGACAATAGAGAAGTGTGGCTTGAGAGAGTCAACATTCACTTGGAAAAGCTTCTAGTGAAATCCAACAAAGACAATAAGATGCTCAGGCACATGGCCCATCACTATCACACCCGGAACAAAATTTGCAATATCAAGGTCAAACAGATGAAAGATAAATTGAGGAAGATCCGGAAGGGAAAGAAAGGGGATGATAAACTCAATATTATTGATGATGCCTCCTTAGCTCAAAATTTATAGGTGGTTTTGGGCCCATCCCACAAATTTTGAGAAATTTTGAAAATTTTGAATATTTTTGAGTTTTTTTAGCAATTTTGGAAAAACACAGGAAAGTATGCCCTATGCGCAATGCCTTGGTGTTGCGCACTTTTTTGGGGAATCCAATGAAAAAAAGGAAGAGAACATTGGGGTCATAATGATGAGGACATGCCTCCTGTAATTTTTCTAATCATTTGGAGCAAAACTGGTCAGGAAAAAGGGCTTAAAACACCCAAGCATTCATGTTTCTACCTCTTTTTCAGCATGGCGCTACGCATAGAAGTAGGCTTGGGAGAATGCAGTTTTGAGGGGTCAAATCAACCCCAAAGCTGAACTAAAAGAAGATCTAGAAAGTAGACAAGACAATATTTTCAATGAGCTATCATGAGCTCAATTTGGACATCGAGAAGTCAGTCAAAGTGACTTGCAAGAAGACCATTGTTTTCCTCCTTGGCGCTGTGCACAGGACAAATTTTGTCTATTTTCTCAGTTTTATTAGTTTTTAGGAATTAAAATTTTACTAATGTAAATTTGAATTTTTACTGATGTAATAATTGGTTGGTGATGTAATTATGGTTTACCTAAGGTAGATACATTAGGTAAATGGCCTCAATGACATGTAATGAATCAGTTTGCTCAAATTTGGGATGAGTGACTTTGACCACCCTATTCTCTAGTTCTCAGTTCAGTCTTTCTTGGAACAACTCCTCATCTCATGGATTCGACCCCCTGAAGCTAGGATGAGTTGGTTTGAGGTATATATGATGTATTTTCTCAGTAATTGTAAGAGTTGGACTCAATTAGATGCTTGGATTTTTAAGAGACATACTTTGTATCAATTCTGAGGAAGAATATTAATCAAATTTGCAGCTATTTTTATGGGATCCTTGTGGTATGATGTTTAGTTCAATTTCTCCTTTTTTTCAGGTATTGAAATGTATTTTTTATTTTATTCATAATTTCATAACTTCTAAGTGAATGTATGTAAGTTAGATTAGCGGAATCCATTCTCAAATGCTCTGTTTTGGGTAGACATTCACAGTCTATAATTTTCTTTAGTTTAGAAAGAAACCATGATTTTCACCATGCTCTTTCTAGCTCCTCATCTGTCTTGATCATCCCACCCATTTAAATCCTAAAGTGCTAAATCACTATGCCTACCTTGCCCCATAGAACACCCTGCAAATTTTAACCTAATTTTCCTTGCCCTGACTAATTGAATCCTTCTGATCCAGCACAACCCTATACAATCAAATCAAAACCTTGAGCTACTATACCTAGACTAGTATCTTCATTATCCATCCATCTTGGTTGTGATCCTTATGGAGAGAGCCCTCTTCTTGCCTAGTAGGGCTAGCTACCTAGATAAGCATGGTTTGTGGTTACCTCGAAATTGCATTCTTCAGTCTGAGGTTAAATCCGAGTGATAACACATGCTTTGAATCAAGAGTGGATGAAATATATTTCTTGAGTGGAGTGCAAGGATTCTGCATGAGGCTCAAAAACCCTTCACCAACCTACAAGGAGGCAAGGTACTTTCTCATACTTTGTAGCATCATAAATTGCATCAAAACTGCATGCATGGCCATCTGGATTGGTGATTGTTATTATATTGTCTTATCCATTCTCATTTATTGTCTAGTGATCTCAATCGGGCAAGAGATCATAGAGCAATATCTCCTTGCGTAATTAAATGCAACAACCATGGAGAACCACGGTCCAACATCGTATTGTAACAAAGATTTTGTGAATACATAAATCAACCATGGTTAACCATGGTCAACCATGTTTGTTTTAACATTTATAATATTTATCATAGGGTTT
Source organism: Pinus albicaulis (assembly GCA_034641835.2). Classification (NCBI taxonomy): domain Eukaryota; kingdom Viridiplantae; phylum Streptophyta; class Pinopsida; order Pinales; family Pinaceae; genus Pinus; species Pinus albicaulis. The sequence continues at coordinate 706,488,230 of CM076581.1, forward strand.
ATATACCCTGGTTTATAATATTTATCTTAGTGTTTATCCTAGGTTTTTCAGGATATGAAAATCAATCATGGTAAACCATGGTCCAACGTGGCACTGTGAAAAATATTGTCTCAATGTGGAAATCAACCATGGTTCAATGGCACATTGTCACAAAGGTTGTCTCGATATGAAAATCAACCATGGTCAACAATGGTTCAACTTCGCATTTTGACAAAGATTGTCTCAATATGAAAATTAACCATGGTCAGCCATGGTCAATGATATTTATTTTAGGGTTTATAATATTTATCTTAGTGTTTATATACATTAGGTTTGTAATATTAATTCCTTGGGTTTAATATAATTCCCTTGGGATTTTAATATGAACCCCTTGGGTTTATTATTCACCTTGGTTTATAATATAAATCCCTCGGGTTTATTAATCTAAGGGTTCATATTTCTAGGGTATAATATTATTCTTAGAGTTTATAATATTAATCCTAGGGTTTATTATAAATCCCTTGAGTTTATAATCATGGTCAACCATGGTCCAACGTCACATTGTGATATAGATTGTTTCAATATGAAAATTAACCATGCTCAACTGTTGTCAACCATCATCAACCATGGTTAATTATAGTCAACCATGGCCCCATGCTACATTGTGACAGAGATTTCCTGAATATGAAAATTAACCATGGTCCAACATCACATTGTGAAAAATATTGTCTCAATATGAAAACCAATCATGGTTAACCATGGTCGAATATTGTAATGTGAAAAAAATTGTCTTAATATGAAAATAAAAAATGGTCAGCCACCGTCAACCTTGTTTATTTTATCATTTATAATATTTATCATAGGGTTTATACACCTTGGTTTATAATATTTATCTTTGGGTTTATCGTAGGATTTTCTCAATATTAAAATAAATCATTGTCAACCATGGTCAATTGATGTTTATTTTAGGGTTTATAATATTTATCTTAGTGTCTATATACCTTGGGT